>VXAV01005919.1:202474-248000 GCA_013399715.1 Alectura lathami | reverse complement strand
CCCCCCACCGTGCCAGGCACGGGGAGCTGAGGACCAGCGTTTGGGGTGACGTTGGTTTGTAAGCACTGTGTCCTGGAGGTTCTGGTGAGAGCCGAGAGGGAACATAGCGAAGTGCTGTTTCAAAAAAAAAAAAAAAAAAAAACACCTTTCAAAGATATTTTTTAATTATTAAATGAAACTGAGGCAAAGTCTGCCCATCTTCTGTCCTTGTTTCAGTGGTGGCATCTCGGCAGGGAAGAAGAAGCTTGCAGCCCTCTTCAGAACCAGCTGACAAAGCTCCACGCAGCCCTTGGCCGCCTCCAGCCTGTCACATTGGTGCTGCTTCAGCTCTCCCCAGTCCAAAACTCAGCTCCTCAGGCTGGCGTGGCTGCCATCTCATCCCTGAAGACACTGACTGCTCCTGTGTTGGCCAGGAGGTTTTCCTGGGCATCTACACAGCTGTTAGTGTGCTTTGGTGAGTGTCCAGCATGTGGGTAGGTGGTACCTCGTTGCAACACAAGCCCAAGGAATTCACACCCCGGTCTTGTTGCACCTCTCTTACCAGTAGGACCCTCTCCAGGAGCGCTTTCAGAGCTAGCGAAATGTGGTGCTCTGCTTTCCTACAGAGAGGGGGAAAGGCCTACACCATCCGTTTTCCTCTAGTGGATGGAGTGTGCATCTGTGCCAGGAGAGGTGCTCGTGTTTCCCATCTTCTGGCAGCGCATCCTCATCTCCAAATGTAGCCTTCATGAGCTGGTGGAGACGTCTCAGTCACCGCTTTGAGCTTGTTCCGCTTTGCATAAAGGCAGGGCTTGACTGACTCGGACTAATTCTATAACCCGATTAGGAAAGCTGATGTTTGGGACAGTCAACAGGACAAGTAGGGAAAAAGACAAGAATTCAGTGTTTACTGCAAGTGCAGATGTAGCTATGTCATGAGGAGCAGTAGGGCTTTAACAGGAGAAGTTGGGAGAGTCCAAGCTATTATATCACATAGCTGAGTCATTAGAGTTCTTGTGGGAGATGTAAATGTGAATTCCTTCAGGCAGAGAGGAGATTTGAGCCTCCCATGTTCAATGTGTGATGCTTAATCACCAAGGTACAAAAAAGCTGTTCTTCTAGCTCCGTTTTGTGAAAGAGGTGAGGATTCAAGGTCACACACAGTGGGAGCTTTTGCTGCTACTTCCTGAATTTCAGCCTTCCATCTTGGCTCTCCCTGTCAAGTAGATTATCCAGCTCTCAGTCAGCATGGGGGACAGGTAGCTTCGAGAAAATCCCACCTTTTGCAGCCTAATTGCTTTTATATCTGGAATGCAGACATTCAGCTCAGGTCTCTAGGGACCCAAAAGGTAGACTTGCAAACCTTGCTCCCCCCCATGCCTCTAGCCCCCTGCCTGTGTACAGATAGTAGTGAGCTCTGTGAAGCGATTGACACATAATTAAATGTCTGCCTTCTGTGAGAACAAGGCAATATTATTTCTTTAAGCTGGTAATCAGAACAGATTGCAGACCGTACTAGCTGAACATGTCGTGAGCTCCATACAGGAAGGCGTCTTCGTGTAACCCTTGCAGGTTTCAGAAAAAGACACAAAGGTGCCCATGATCTGTCTGCATGGAAAGAGGTGGAACACCGAGGCCTTACATGTCTTTGTGATGCTAAATGTGTGTAAATGTGTTTGGGATGAGAGCCTGAGGTTGCAAGCCAACTGCCATTATAAATTCCTGTTCTGTCTGCTTGTAACTTTCCCAGAACTATTTCCTTGAGGAATTAAGCCTTCTATGATTAGTCCCAGCTCAAAGATGATTTTTTGAATATTTGAACAAAGGTCAACTACTTCTAAAGCATGTAGTCTGTGAAGATGGATGCATGTTTCTAACCTTAAAAATCTGTGCAAAAGCAACTCAAAAAGATTGAGGTATGAAGTTTATATTTTTGTAGACATCAGTAAGCTTGAAAAAGAATTTAAACAGTGGTATAATTGGTTACATCTTTGGTTTTGCACACTCTAAATAAATTACATTCATTTCAAGTAAGTTACGTGTCATCCTTTTGGGCTATAAGCTTCTTGGTACAGCATGTGAAACATCTTCAGATTCTTCCATAACAGAAACTAAGGAAACAGAAAATGAAATTTAGGTAAGTGTTAACTGACCTGCATGATGTGGCCAATAGTCAGTTAACAATCCAAATGGCAGTCTAGACTAGACACGTACATCTGAAGTAGCCTGGCTGAAATATTTTATAAATGCTGTTCATAAAAATTAATGTCATGTAAGACTTTTTTTTTTCTTTGCTTACCATTTTTTGGTTGGATATATGCTTTTTCCTTCATTTTTTTAGCACGCCTGTCTCAAAATTGAATTCTTGATTTAAATATTTTAATTCCTTTTCATATCCATCAGCATTTATGAAATTAAAATTAAACTGTTGAAACTGATAATGTATTCACCATCAATTTTGTTTAGTTGTTGTTCAAAGTGGGAAAACAAATTTCTTCATGTATCTAGTTTTAAACACACCAAATATTTCAAGATCAGGCAACAACAAAATTAACCACCTTCAGGTAGGGGGTGTCGGACCGGATGTGAAGTTGCTCTGTAGTTATTCCAAAGTCCAAATGCTGTATTTTAATAAGCCGTATCAATCTCCTTTTTGGAACCAGAGGTGCTTCTGTCATTGCTGGGTGGATCCAGCACCTTGTCCACCATGGTCACTACTCATAACTGCAGGACATTCCTGCAGTGCCATCGTTGACTCAGCTGGAGACTGAAGACTGCTGGAGGGTTGCCAACGCGGAGGAATCCCCTTGGATAGCATCTCCTACAGACATTCTTCTGAAACAAATGGGGACAGATGGGATTGATGGAGCCCTTGTTGCCAGTCTGTGAGAGTGAGTGTCTGCAAGAGCTCTGTTTCTACATTAAAATCTTGTAATTCAGGCAAGAGAGCAAGGTCTTTGCAGTGTTGATAGTTAGAACTCAGTCTTCCAAATATGTGGTATTTCTACAGTCAGGAGGCAGCAAGCCTTGTTGCCACTACAGAAGCAGCAGTATTTTAATATTTTCTTTCTTTGCCTCCTTTACTATGTGACACAGTTGTATGTATTCATCCCACTATATGCAGTAGTTTGGTTTTTTTGTATGTAGTAATTAGAAAGCAAGCAAACAGGAATACCAGGAGTTTTTCACTCAAGACAAAATCAGAATCATGGCAAATCAATCTGACAAGTGTTTTAAATCCTGTGTGGCTGCTCATAAATTTTTTTTAAAACTTTAATGAAAATAATTTTTTATGATAAGAAGCTACCATTTTTACTTTGGACAGAAGGCTTTTCTGTCTTCATTAATATTGCCGACTGTAGTCTCTACGTTGATTTGCAAAGGTGCATGCAATTATTTTCTTCCTTCTTCGAGAAGTATTCATAAAAAACTCACCTTTCAGCTGAAAAAGTTGTAGTTCTGCTTCTGTATTTCCTTAGAAAGTTCAAGTCAAGTCTTGATCTTCCTTTCTTGTTTTGTTTTCAGTTGGCTGGTTGGTTGGTTGATTGGGTTTACTGACTGATTCCAAAACGCCTACTGAGACATTTTTCAGTCCTTATTTTAATTCATGTGAAATAATGTCAGACCTTTTAGAAAGGGAGGTTTTCTCACAAGTTTCTATTAAATAATCACAGAAATCAATATTTTCAGCAATATATATGTATTTTTTGTTTGTGATTGGTTTCCTTTACATTGGTCAGGTCAACTCCAATGCTAATATCCACAAAATTGTATCTTTCTAGATCACCCGGAGAAGCAGTTTTAAAATACTCATTATACCTGCACTTGGGGAATGTGGCCAAGTAGTTAGTCTCTCTCTTTTTTAATTAAGAATTGCATTCAAATTCAGCTTTTATGAAAGACGTGCAGAAGCTTTTATCATCACTTCAAACCATGTAGCCTGTGTGCCCAGCAACGTAGTACAGAAGCGGTGGTTAAAAGTAACTCCTCCGCCATTCCGTGACTGGTGTATTACCAACCAAACCAACGCCATGCTTTTTTCACTGTTACTGTTTTCCTCCATTTTCACCTGCATTTGTAGTCAGCTGATGAAGTTTCATCTTACAGCAGAGCCAAGTTCTGGAAAGTCTCCCTCAGATACTTCAACCTATAACTGTAATAGGTGCAGTTCCATTGTAGTCTGAGATCATTTCTTTAGTTAAATGCTTGTAGAATACAGGTTGTAGTTTGTTAACTGTTTGATCTGTGATTAGTCAGCCAAGTGGTATATGCAGTTAAGCTGAAGATAAAATAAAATGGTGATCAAATCATTGAAAAACGGTCTGGTTGTTAAATGGGCCCTTCCATTTTTACCTCTGGAAAATCTCTGAGCAAAGTCCGACAGTTTGGTTTTTTATTTTTATTTTTTTTAGATTAGCTTCAGTTTCTGTGAATTAATCAGAAAGACTTTTTTACAGGGGAATTTAATAGTATTGGAAACCAGAGCCCTTGTAGGTTGTAGGTCTCAGCCACAAAGATTGTGTGGAATTGTTTTCTTTTTGCAGATCCTAGCCCTGACAGAGGAAAGCACTTAGGAAAACATACTTACTGAGGACTGATCTTCTTCCCATTGATTACACTAGGAATTCTGTGATGTCTAAAAGTTCTGTGTGATTTTCTTGAATGATCAGAGGTGAGTGTATCCATTCCAAGGAGGATTAGTTTTTTTTTTCCCTCAGACACCAGGCTTGTTCAATACAGAATTGTTTATGAAGGCAGAATGTGCAGCCAGTTAGTATTTCGCACAGTCACATAATTTTTGCTGTTATATTACAGTAACTGGAGGCAAATGGTCCATCCTGGCTGTGAAGGGTACAGAGAAGTTCTTCCTGAACTCATTTAATTGTTTGAATCTTGTGTATCTTAATTTCTGTCTCCCTTTCTACTGTGTCAACACTGTTCCTTCCCATCTAAAACATATTCTGTGGAGGCAAATATTTGTTTGTGCAAATCTAAAATTTTCTATTGGACAGTGCTTGAGCAAACTTAAACTTTGCTTTGTATATGCATTAGTCGTAGTATACCCAGACTGCTTACTGAAAGCAAGCATGGCCTGGTCATGAGCACAGCGGAAGTAAACACAGTTTTTATGGGTAGTCACTTGGTAATTTTCCCATAACTAATAATAAAAATCACCTATTTCTCTACTGCTATGTCACTACTAAAGAACATGCAAGCCTGTTCACAGTGATAGTAAAAGCAGTCTATATAATTCCTCCACTTATCTGAGGTCTCTGGTTTGTTTTTGTATTTTATAATTGTTTGGGCATTTTCTCTCTGATTATCTCTGCATTTTAAACTGCTGTATGTGACACTTTTGCTTCTGCACACATTCAATGACAAGCACTGAGAAGCTGAAATGATCTTGTAATAAAATTCGGTGCAAAATGGTTTGGGATTTTGAACTTAAGCACCAGAAAAGACTGCCTCTACCAATTTCAGTGGAACAAAAGATAGGCAAAAAACAAGTAAGTCCTGACAGTTCGAACATTGTAGTCAGAGGCTTAACGTCAGTCATGTGACTAGTGTCTGACTGTTAACTTTTAGTCACTAAACTCCTAAAAACTTAAGATAAGTAAATATTTGTAGGCTCAGAAGACAAAAACATGAGGTGTTTGCTAAGGTGTGGTCTTTTGTAGCCTTAGGATTCTGTTGATCTTCAGTTGGTAACAGTGCCGAGTCCTTTTCAAGTTAGTCTATGCACTGCTAGACCAGGGATCCTCCAATATTAATTGAAAGATGCTTACTCTTTGTTTTCTGTAAGCTTGTAGTATTAGCTTAACAACCAGCCTGGCAATATTTCACTGCTTTAGGATCAAGTCATGTTACTTCATTGCCAGTTTTACCAGTCATTAAGGCGTTTTAACTGCTGTTAGTAAGGGGCCTGAAAACGATCTATTTTAAATAGAGTATCACCCAAAAAGAGTATGTTTGTGTTGATTAGGATGTGCTTTATTTCTGTTCTAATCTAATGCCTCTGCTAGTAATTCAGCATGGAAGCACTAGTCAGAGTTTGAAACCCCTCGGCATTACTTGCCATGTAAGGAGCATTCTTAGATAATAATTGAGGAAAGGCAGAAATAGTGTCAAAACATGGCTCAAACTGTGCTGGTGAAATAACCCATCCTACTTAAATATGGGGCAGTATGCCAGTGTGCCTGTCCTGTGGGACAAAACAGAGCGATGCCCTGACTGAGGGAATTGCTTCCTGCAGCTAACACCCCCTGCGTGGTGTCACCCCAGTGACTCAGTTGTCTCTTTCAAACCATTTGTAGGAAACGAGACGGACGCGGACAACCTGCGTGCCCAATCTAGCTCAGAAACATCCAGAGCACTTCATTTTGAACTGGCAGGTGTCTTCTCAGCAGCCACTGACGATGGTCAAAGGTGGATCCTTGGTGAGAGGGCTTTTAACAACTTTCCATTGGCTTGGATACAGGAGACAGTACTTTTTTACTTTGTGGATAGGAGAAGTTATTAGGATACAAATTGTATTCACAGGCATGAAGCTGAGAGGCAGTGTGGAAACCAGGCAGGTCCAGGAAATAACACAGGGGCTTAATATTTCCAGAAAAAAAAAAAAAAAAAAAGTGCAATTGCTTAGTTCTCACATTCAGTAAACATGAATTTAGCTATGATTTTGTAATATAAAATGGATGCAAAGAAATATTTTTGATGTTTGATGACATTTGCAAAGATGCTGTTGCTGGTATACCTAGGAATTGTAATAAATTAAGGACATAGTAGTACTAAAAGTGTGCTAGAATATCAGTAATAGTCTAGAGAAATGCAGCAAAAGTGATGTTGGAGAATGCTGGTGTTTCAGTCCGGGGATAATCTGTGTTTATTTTGCATGTGGCTGCAGGTCGAGGCATTAAACCACAAGATAATAATCTCTGGCTGTTGAAAGGAGAGGGGAGATGTGCTGAAGCAGGAAGATCTTTCAGACTCAGGTTCAGCTCCCCCCACCCCCAATAAAGTGCCTGACTTAGCAGTGTTGCTGTAGAATTTGTGGTGGGGAACAGGAACCTTCACCTACAACATCTCCGTCCTCTGGAGCTGCTCATTTCTCTCCGTTGGCTGCTAGGAGAACCCAGGGTAATTAGATGTTTAATGTATCTCAGTAGGGACCTGGAGTAAGGTGGGAGGTATGTGAGCCACTGGCATTAGGAGAAGAATGTTTAAACTGAACATCAGAACAGACAGTTTGAAGATATATGGGACACTAGCAGTGAAATAAAGCCGGTGAGAAAGTGATGGAAAATCAGCTATAGAGGCACTCAAAATCAGCCAGAATAAAGTACAAAAAAGATGCTTGTGTATGCTATGATGACTAAGAGGGGTCTTGTATAGTCTGTAAGATTATTCCTACAATACTCTTATTTGGGAAAGAACAGTAATCTAAAATTTAAGGCTCTTGCCTGATACCAGGATTACAGTGACAGGTGTAGGAAAGACTGATTTTATTTCCCAGCATAACACTGAGGAGTAAAATCACTTTCTTTATATGCACAAGTATACGTATGTATGTAAATATAAACACGTTATGTATATGAAGATGTGCTTTTATATTTTGTATATAATGTAGATATGTACTTTTTATTTCCTAACTGCAGCTTGGCGGTGCTTTCAGCGTCTGCTAATGGACACTTCTGCATCCTCCTGCTGTCAGATAACATAAGCTGAGGATGCTCTGAGTTAGGATCAGGCTCTTCTGGACATCTGAGAGCTCCTTCCTATGTTTTTTATCTTCATTCACCCAAAACTGGACAGCTTGCTACCATCCACATAAACATGACCTCCCAAAGTAAACACTGGCAGGTAGATGAAGACAGATTTGTGGGCTGAGCCCTGGGTTCAGTGACATTGCCAGCTCTTCTTTGCTGTACATCTGCTGTGTTTGGATGTGGTGATGCTTCACGTTGATTTAAAAACTGTTAAAGAAGGCCAAATCTGCATTCTACAGACTTCTTCACTGTTCAGCTTATATCTACTATCCTAACATATCTTTAACCTGTCAGTTACATTATTTCCCCTGTTCCCAAACACATTGAAATGCAATTGCTGTGCTGTTTCTGGTTTTGTTTTTTTTGTTTGTTTGTTTGTTTGTCTGTTTTCCTTATTTGTCTTCTATTCTAGTTTTCTCCTTTTCTGTAACTCTTTTTCCTTTTTGATGCTTGGATTATTTTCTTTCTCTGTAAAAATTCCCCTTAGCTTAGGTCAACTCCAGCTCATGTAGCCATAGCTGCTACCACTTTCAGAAGACTGCTTTTAGACTTCCAGTTAGACCAGCTTCGTCTCAGATAGGGTCACAGAGAGGTTATGCTGCCTCTCCGCTTCTCAGCTAATCCTCTGAGGCCTAGAAACAGGTTTTTCTAGCAGAATAAATAACTCTGCTGAGCCATTACACTCATTACAAAGTGTTAAATAGCTGATTTCAGTGTTTTTGTAGACAATGATGAGTGAATACTGCATTTTGTTTCTTTTTTTAGCCTGCTTTCCTAAGGAAACAAAGCTTACACAACTGTTCTGCCTGGCTGTCCATCTGCTTGTCTGTCAGCCTCTCTTTAATAACTTTGAACCTGTTGGCTGATTTCAGGCCGGGATAGAGAGAGATCACAAAGGTATGCTCGCCCTAAAGTTCATGCCATTGTACAGTTTGGCAGAGGACATAGTCCTGACACCCCGTTCTTGTGGGGAAATGGGCATCCCTGCAGCGGCCACAGTGTCACAGTCCAGACTGTTGGCTCTGGCCAGCCACCACACGTCCCTCCCCTGGGGACAGAGATCTTCCAGAGGGGAGACGACCTGCAGAGGGGAAAACACCAACAAGGTGGGAAGGAAGGAGACAGGTGTTGTATGGGGGACAAAGGTGTGTAGGCAACCAAGCTTCGTTGTTGCTGCTGTTTGTGGAATGTGTGTATTTATGACAAAGAAAAAAACATGCAAAAAGTTGTTTGTTTGTTTGTTTGTTTCATAGAAGCCTTTCTTTTCTTGGAAAAAGTGTGAGCGTGGAATGAACTCACAGTGTGTGCATGTATTCATTTTTCAGCTGGATGGCTCAGTCTTGGATCTGGGTCACTAGGTGCCACTGAGATACAAACATGAGATGTTAATAATATTGCAGCGGGAATGTTAGGCTCTGTTCTTTGGTATCCAAGAGAAGTTGCCTACTGCTTGCAATTTTCAGAGTCCTCTTGGGCATTCAAGTTTCCAGCTCCTCTGACTGTTAATCTTCTGCTCAGCATTGAAACAATTTTCAGCTGTTTATTCTTGCAGCAAGCTGGTGTCCAGATATCCAGTATCCAGATACTCTGTATTTGTCCTCTGTCTCCCTTTGTGCAGTGGAAGATGAGACTTTGCAGCTGCTGGTTAACAGATTTCATAGTCTAAGATTTTAACATCTTCGTGCTTTGGCTCTGGAGGTCATGGTCTGAATTATCAGTCGTGACCACAAATAGCAAATACAATAAATCATCCGATTCACATGTGAAGTGATAAAGGTTCACATAATTTCAGTGTCTGAAACACCACTCACAGTGGCAACTAATACAAGCGAACTAGAGAACAAAATATGAACAGCTAAATGAATGTTAAAAAAGCAACAACTCATGCATCTGGCATCCAGGGCTGAGAGTTGCTATATTATATCTGAAATGGGTTGCTGGTGGGAGTGAATTCTAAATAAGGTGCCACCAGCTAAACAAGTCATTCTGTCAGCAACAGATTTAATGAGGCCTATTTCCTGGGGATTTGCACTGCATACTTGGCTTCTCCGTTGTCTAATATGGAACCAACCTTGATCCAAGCTTTTCTTGTGGATGGGGCACACCTGACCCGTTTCCTGGAGAGTTTCTCTGCTCATGTACTAAGTTAAACAGTCCCAGAGAACGTGGCTGACCACTGAAGTTCGGTCATCAAGCTGACCAAGCGGTGCTTGACACAGTGCTGGCCTGTGTCCATTAGCAGTCCCAAATGATTCCTGAAGGCAGCTTAGGAGCAAGCTTAGGTCAAAGCCACTTCCAGCAGGCAGTCTACATTTGGCCACCCTATTTTGGAGACCAGGAGCTTTTAGGAGTACGTTGCATGGGCTGTTCACTGCCAGCTGCCCTTGGCGCTTGGGGACGGTCCTGGGAAAGTTTAATGTAGGAGTATAGACATAGCCTGTGGTATCTAATAGGAGTTACTCCTTTTCTTCAGGACTACTGGTATGCTAACAGAGCTTTTCTTGTGGATTAATTAACAGAGCCACTGGAAATCAGTGTGTTAGAAATCGCTGCTCTGCTGCCGGATTTGGCTGGAATTGGTTGAGAGCTTCACAATTATTAGTAGGTGATGGGAAGGGGAATTCACAGACATCCGGATGTGCAGAGCCATTTGCGTATGCACGTGTGCTGGCATACAGGACACAATCACAAACCTTTCCTAAGGAGATCAAGCTAGAAATACAGTGGATGAACACAAATCGGTCAAACCTGGCAGCGTGCATGCTGTAACCAATCTGTTTTGACGGGGCTTACGGTGAGCTGCAGTTTCTCAGGGCATCTGGCCTGTTGGAGCTCTCCATTTGGTCAGGCCCCTTGAATTACATCAATTGAACTGAATCTCAAGCAGAAGGAAGGCCACGGAGAGCTAACACATGCTTTCAGATACATGCTTGTGTAGTGAGCAACCTTTCCAGCTGGGGGTATGTGTAGATGTGCATGAGCTGCTATTAAATCAGCTTGGGGACTCTTAGAAGCGTAGTAATCTGAAGCTCAGCACTGAGTAGAAGACACTTGATGGCATAATTTCTTGTGTGGTGAGCCTGTCCTGGGCTCAGGCGAATGCATATGTGAGCGTATTCAGAGTGGCTAGCACAAAGTTAGGTCAAGAACGTTGCAACATCTGAATGAGTTGCACTGAAACAGTGCCAGCCCTCTGCATGGTCTAAAGGTTGTGCGGTTGTTGCTGTCCATTTCCAGCCTGGAGCACCCTCCTGCCTTTCGAAGTTGCAAAGAAACCTTGAAAATATGACCTGCTGCAATCTTGTGCTGCAAATCTTCCCAAGTCTGCAGGCAGCTGAACCAAAGGTCTCAAGGAGCAGGAGAACAGCATGTACTTTCTATAGCATGAAAACATGAATCCTCAAAAGGAGGGTTTAAGAGGTCAACAACATTAGCTGCTTCATATCTGGTCTCTTCAGTAGATATAGTTTACACTCACAGTTTGAACCTGTTTCTCACTGTTCCCCTGATATACCCTCCCTCCTTTCATCTGGCTCCCCCGATGTCTGTTGGTATGCCACCAGCTGGGGCTGGGTTATTTATCATGCCCAGAGAGAAGAAAGAACACCTCAACACTGTGATTGTTCACCTGCATTCTGAGCAATTTCTGGCCAATCTGCTCTTGAAAAAGGAAAGATTCCTCATGAATTTCCATGAGCAGTCATGAAAATCCAGATTCCTTATGACTAGGATGGTGATTGTAATTTTTTAAAAAACACCATTTGTCAGGAAGCAACATCAGATCAAAGTGACAGTCTTAAAGATAGGATGGTGCAGCTAGCAAGGGTACAAGACATTACAGGCTGTCAAGATTAAAGACAAATTGTCCATTGCAAGGACAGGCTAAAGTCAAGGCCTTACAACTACAGAAGAACCTACACACTGTAGTAGTCTAGCTGCTAGAAATATCTCATTGACTGAATGTTAACGCATCTGTGGGATTTTCAGGAGTGAGCTTTAAGGGCAGCAGAAAATGGAGTTTCATCAGGAAGGAGACAAGAAAATGATGTCTTTCTCTGTTAGAGTCAAAGCCAGGGAGAATTTGGACACATTCCATTACTTAGGACTGACTCAGCCTCTTCTTTGAATTTAGTGTAGTGTCAATTGCGGAGATGCCAACAACACTTTCCATCAGAATGCTGGGAGGAAAAAGCACAGGTGCTCTCCTGCTCCAGCTATTTATAGGGAGGTCTTGCAATCACGTGTGATACAAATGCCCTGGTTGAGTTTTCACATTCCAGAGCCCTAAACCCATCTCTTCAGCTGAAAACACAGTTCAAAAATTGTAATTGACTATGAGTTGCAGCTGTTCAGCAAAGCTGGAGAAAAGAATAGGTAAGGCATTAAAATTAGTTACAGAGACTGGGAAAGCACAAGAACATTTGGGAATCTTTGTGGAAAAGATATTGGTTTGTGAGAAAAATACTAAGGCACTGGAGAATTTGCATAGTATGTTACAGTGTAGAAGTATTTTATCAAAAGCTTTGCATCCAGTCTTAAGCACGTTTAGGATGCAGAAAATGCTATGCCTCCTAGATACAGACTGGGATTTGGATCAGCACGTCTTTTACTAGACATCCTAGAAGCTTTCTGTTTCTTTTCTTACTGTTTGAGGAAATGTCAGGTAAACCTTTTTTTTTTTTTTTTTTTCTGAGATCATCAGTGTTGCTGTGGGCTTTTGAAATTTCTCATAATTTGCTGGATCTTAGGGAGAAAGTTTCTAATAAGTACAAGAAGTGTCTGGAATTAAGCAAGAAGCCTTTGCAATATACTGGAGGAATCATTTAGACCATTGTGTAATTATATGAACGTGTTGCTTCTCTTATTAACATGACTGCTATTGCCTCAGTTGCCATAATGATAGTTCCAGTGTATTTTTAACCACTTCTTTGAAGAAGCCAAAGCAAATTGCAAAGCCAGCAGCAACTAAAGTATTTTCAAATTCTTACTTCTTTCAGGAGTCTTCCATGAGTTCTGCTAAAACTGGTATTCAACACATTGATCTATTTTTGCAAAGATCACCGCAGAGTCTTAGAGGACTTAAAGTCTGTCTCTTCTGTTGTTATTTCTTTGTATATTTTTTGAGCCAGTAACTTGTTAGAAAGTCACACAATCAGCTCTTAAATTCCTGGTGGACAAAAAAGTGCATATTTAGCAAAAAAACCTCTCAGGCCCTGTTCTTGCTGTGTGAGGGTTTCTGCTTGTTGAAATGCACCAGGCTCTATGCAAACTACCTGCTCGCTTATGAGTTAGTAAAAAAGACAGCAAAAACAAAAGGTGTAGGCAGCAAATCCCAAGATATTCATAATCTTGTGGGAACACCAGGCGTCTTAGAGCCTCTGCCTCAGCTGATCTGAAGAAGTCACATCCCAGCAGTACTCTGTCCTGTCTTGTGCAAAACCCATCTTTCAGAAAGACACTTGAATAGCTTCAGGGAGCAATTCAGGTGGCTGTGACTATGCTCAAGCTTTGGTGGCAACATACTGCAGACTGCGTTCAGTCTGGTGCCTCTTGCTTCCAGTGTGCCCCGTAACTAGAACCATTGCTGTTGGGAGATGATGAAGGTCAGCTTCCCACGATGAAGGGGCTCATTGCTCTGGAGCACAAGTGCCTCCGCCAGTGAGGTGCCCAGCAGCATTGCCCTAGTGCTGTGTCTATACATAAAGTGGTGTGACCATTTTACTCCTTTTCTTCAGCAGCCTGGTAGGAAGTGAAAGCCTTACGTCTAATGTGTTACTTTCTTATCTTACTTTCCAAAAGTCTCAAAATCTGCATAGTACTTGGTTTTTCCTTTTTTTTTCTCCAAACCTCAGCAACTGTTTCTGAGCCACATGTGACTTCTTCAGTATTTGGCAAAAATGTAGAGGTCCCAAACATCTGTGATTTGTAGAAGCTTAGTGCAAGCACAGGGAAGCGTTATAGTGCAACATTCAGTCCTGATATGACATGAGGATGGAGAGAAGTGCAAGAGAGAGAGAGAAAAGCTAAGGATACTGCATAAAAACCCTGTAGCCATAGCTGTCCTGAGTTTCACAGATGCATCTGGAAGACACAACTGCAAGAGACCAGGCTCTCCTAGCCCTGCCCTGCAGCAGATGCCGAGGGCAGATGCACAGCTGTTGCTGATACAGTAGCACATGCTGCCATGGCTTTGTAACACTGAGGTGAGGTAGGTGGGGAGGTGACGTGCCAAGCCCCACACCTACCCTAACGTCATGCACGGTGTCCGTGGAAAGCCAGCGCTGGTCTCCGACAAATCCAGAGGCCGCCAGAATGGTCTGTGTGTAATTCTCTTTACGATAAGCAGTGTGTACATTGCTGTGACGCTATCAGAAGTTCTCAGGGTAAGTCATGCCGTCGGGGAAGGGCAGTCTCGGGTGAGTTTAACTTCCAGATCAAGGACGTAAGCCTGGCACTGACATCCCACAACCAGACCACATTTAAAACATGGTTAAGTTCTTCAGCTGCTGAGCAGAGGAAGGGATCTTGTGAACTCTGAGATTCACTGGCACACAGTGAAACCCTGGCGCAGTCAGGTGCAATGGCAATCCTGAAATATTGGGGTGCTAAACAAAGAAGCACCTCAGAAACCAACTGCTTACTAGTTTGGGCTTAGTCTCCTGTGCTCAGCATGGTGCTTCAGGGAAAGTTTAAGCAATGGCTTGGGGAGAGGTCGCTGTCAAACATCCTTTAACTTTCTTGGTGGTTTTTTTTAATTAGTTTGCTTATTTTGTTTTTATGCGTTGCTTCCATAGCAATGTCTCCAAAGAACAACGAAAGGCGCAAACCTTTTGCTATAGTGAATCTAGCTGCTTTCATTTGGAGAGTGTCCAAAGTGTCCAGAATGGATTTGAGTGATTCTGACCGGGTGTGACATGCGTTGTTTTCTCTGGTGGAACAGAGCCAAACAAAGAGGCATTTGCAGACAGAGCCTGTGGGTACCTTCAGCCCTCGAGGAGTTTGGCAGTCCCAACAGCCTGGGCACATCTCCTCCTGGAAAGGTCAGTTTAAGTGCTGGCCTTGATTTATGCTGGGAGAAGTGTGCTGAAGTCTTTTACCTGGCTGATCTAGTGTGTTTCTGAAGAGGGGCAAGCAGTAAAACGACGTCCCGCAGCTCTGAGAAATAAATATTGTCACACTGTATGTTCAGTGTGTCTATCATGAGTTGCTTGAAATATGCAGACCAAGAAATGCATGATTCTTAAAAAAAATACTGGTTTCTTGAAGTGCTGAAATAGCACAAGATGAACTTCTCAAATGAAAGCCTAGCTCCACTGAAATCAGCAGGAGTTTTGCTTGTGACTTCAAAAAAATGATGATTTCACCATAAACTGGTTTGTAGCTTTCACTAAGTAGGGACTACAAAGCGAAACCACTTCCCTGTACACTGCATAGGTATTTGCCAACTGGGTTTTGGTTCGGATTAGAAAGGAATAAAATTTGCTCTGTTCTTTTGTTTCAGTTTCTAATTAATTTGTGCTTAGCTCCACACTGCCTTCTTCTGCTGCGAAGAGCAGACATTAAATCAGGATTGTATGTGTTGACAGTCCTGGCTTGAGCCTCATCGCGGGTTGGCTGAGATTTAACAATACATTTTTTCCCATGGTATTTTCTGTCACATATTTTTTAAACAAGTGCTATTCTGTCAGCTCTAGAGGGCATGAAGAAAAGATGTACTGTAAAGCAGCAAACAAAAGGCAATTTCAGGTTTAGCATTTTCCAGATTGTATGATTATCTTGGCAACTCTCCTTCTCTATAATCTCTTTATGAAATGTATAGTCTGTTTACTGTGCTATTGAGAGAAATAAAGGAAATTAAGGAACACATCATCAAAAAGAGTGACTCAATTTACCTTTGGCCACAGAAGCGTAAGCTCTACAGACATTTTACAGAGTCACTGCCAACAGATCTGGACTTTGGCTTCTATCTAGAGGAAATAGGTACCTGAAACAGAGCCCAATGGGGCACCTTCAGTGTGCCATGCTAGCTGTGAAGCCTCCAGCACTGGCTAGAGCCAGTGGTGTGTCACAGTGCAAATATTGGAACGGTACCATCGCTGTGGTACTGTGGTACTTCGCAGTCAGAAGTAATCTGATACAGTGGCCCATTTTTCCACGAGGTGAATAGACTGATAGCATGATTGCTATTGACCCCATTGGTCTGAGCTTGTTCCCTTTGAAATCGATGATAAAATTCCTGTTGTCTTGACCAGGAACAGTATGAGGCCATGAAGCCACCAGGCTAAAACACCACACGCTGCTTTGAAAGTTAAGGAAGCGTTAAGGTCAGAATAATAACTTTCATCGAGTATGACAAAAATCAATGCAATTTGCACTGTCCGGCTATTCAGCTTGTTGTGCATACAGATTATCAGAATCTGGTTATCACATTTAGTAATCCCAGCCTGGCACCAACTGAAAAAGTGCTTTACAAAACATACACCCCAGGGCAGGAGACTCCATAAAGTCGATGTTTTTATTGCTTTTCTTATTGGTGTAACAACTCTCTTGTCGTGTAGCTTTTCTTTTCTTTCTTCTTTCTTATGAAGAGGGAGGAAAAAAGAGATGACGCAAGACAATAACTTAGTGCAATGATTGCTGGTTGTCCACAAAGAAGCACAAACCTGGACCAGGATTTGGCTTAAAGCCAAGAAAACTGCTGAGAAGACAGATCCTGGGTATCACGTGCTGTAGGTCGTCACGGGACACATTGCAAAGCCTGGCTGCACACTGGGCTCTGCCTCAGCAGGCACCAGTGTCTCTCCATATAGGCACCATGGTATTAGGCACCAGGAGTCAGTACTGACAGCTCTTCAGGTGGGAGAAAGGGTCCTGCAATTAAAAACTACATTATGGGGTTTAAAAAAAAAAAAAAAAAAAAAGGAAGAAAGAAAGATGGGGGAGAGGATGGAGGAACCATCGCAAAAAAGAACCTGGATTCCTGCTATCACAAAGGCTTACACAAAACAAAACCAAAAAGAATTTAAAGAGTGCTGAATCAAGTCCTAGTACAAAAGAGGTCTCTGTTGGTGTGGTGGGGCTGCAGCTCTTGCTGCCGGTCCATTGGGTTGCATGCTGCTCTGACTGCTGGTGGCATCAGCACTTAGCTCGAGATGGTGTGCATGCAGGGAGGAGAGAAAAGGAAGGGGAGATTTTCCTTGCTGCAGCATGCGGGAGAGCTCTGGGCCCCCATACAGTAATCCCAGTAGAGACCATTGCTTCCAGAAGATGTATTTCCAGAAGAAAAAGATGAATGAGGAGAAGGGCAAGCAGCTCTCAATGCAGACTTGGGAGGAAGGGGTGCATTCCAGGGTGGGGATGAGCAACCCCTAATTCCAGATGAAGCTGTGTTGGCTTCTAAATTTGGACTCCTCCCAGGATAGAAAGGTCAATACTTGCACATTCTAGAAGCTCCGGTGGCAAAATACCTGGTTATATGATGAGAAAATCTTGGTGAGACAGGTCAGATAGAGGAACAAATTTCTCAGATGCATTGGGCAAAGCCTGACTGGCAAATTCCCTGCTTGGCTGACAGCAAGGGAAAATGTGCAGCACCTGCACCTGGGCTCTCCTTCCAGAGGTCACATACTGAAACAGCATTTTGAGAGTAGTTGCACAAGCTGGACGGCCATATTTTATTTCTCTAGCTATACTGATATTTGTGCCCAACTGCCATAAACCTTACAGCATGAAATGTTGTGGCACTTCATTCAGGGCTCGTCATAGCAATGAGTCCATGCAAGTCAATTACGTTTTTGTGTGCTAGGAGCCCGCTCGCTGCAGGATGTATTAAGTTACAATGAACATAATGAGATGTTGTAACGTATGAGCCAGGACTGATGGGGCGTATCGAGGCAGGCACCCCATCAGCAGGAGGATTCAGGCTGCCAACAGGCATGGTGGCACTGGGCCTTTGTGCTCACCTACACTCTCTGATAAATTAGCTTGTTATTGCTTCTTCCCCAGGTGCAGCAGACAGCTCTTATTGGGTATGTCTCTTAGCTGAATTAGATTGGTACTCTGCCAGGCCTGGTCGCAGAACTTTATCTAAGACATCTTGTGCTGTCGGCTGTAAGGAAAAGTGATTCAAAAGTGGCTGATCATTAGTGAAATATATTTGATAGTAAAGGAGTTATCACTTAAACACTATACTCTATAAAGATAAATGAACAAGCGTGACTATAACATCAATATAAAAACATATCTGTTGCAGGGTTCTCTTCTTCTATCTAATTTATAAAATATGAGATGGCGTATGATCAAGATTTATTTTCCAAACCAGAAGCAAAATAGCTTAATTAGTAGTATTCAAAGTTTTTCATGCTTTATTAAAAACAAAACAAGCAAATAGGCAAAAACAAACACACACCAAAAAAAAAAAAAAAAAAAAGCACAACTATTTATGGTCCTACTAGCATTGTGTGCTACCTGACCATGCAGCACAGCATGTCTCTAAAACCTCAGCCTAAAGAGGTATTTCTTAGGAGGTGGAAAATCTTTGCGCCTCTATCTAGAGGAGTTCAAATCCATAGTGTTCGTGTCCAAGGAGACTGCAGTCTCTGGTCCTGCTGAAAATGAGACACGCTGCCACACAGGTTCATGGAAGCAAGATGACAGCAAAGGCTGGAGGATGGCCCTGAAGGCTGTGGGTTTAGGAGCAGAGGGTCTTAGGTTTTCTGTTTTACCCAGCATTAAACACAGGTGCTGCCCTGGGGTTAAGGACCCAGACCTCAGGCTCTCCTTTCCTATGCTCTCCTTGCACGTTGTGTTATTAAGAATGTACCTCTATAAGCTGCACCATTTCACATCTGACAGTAGCAAAAAAACTTTCTTCTCAACGTCATTAATAACAATAGAGCCCAAACATTCAATGTTCTAGTTGGGCATCTTCCTTTAAGCCAAGAAGGAGGATTTATTGAATTATACCCCTTCTAATTCCAGCTCCTAGGAAGTTAACATTCCATTCTCAATTTGAGAAAACAACTTTGTTGTATCCTAACTAGAGGCCAGAGATTAATCCGTGATGTTGACCAGAGTATTTTCCATTTGTATTGGTATAAACTCAGTTAAGACGCAGCAAATTACAGGAGAGGTCGAAGTACATGGTTCTAAGCAGTACCTGCCTCCAGCCTAGTATCTCTCCCTTCCAAGCACCATTCTGCAGGAGGCTGGCATCTGCCCTTCCAGCTGGGGTCCAGCCCGCTGCTTACTGCAGCCGCTGGGAAGTTTTCCGTGGCTTCAGGACGCGCTGGAGCTGGCTCGAAGTCTGCTCCTTTAAAGCTGCAAACTGGTTTAGCGAGCACAACCAGCGCTTCGCAGACAACTCAGCAATTATGGGATCATATAACTACAGTAAGAGGCTGAGCTGCAAATTACTGTAATTATGAATATTTCTGTTGCAAGGCAAATTTACAGCCAGATATGTCATGTCAAAATTATTTCATTTTGTGGGTAATTCTAATTTTGCAATACATTTCTAGAACTCCATTTTCCTGTTAAACAGCATTTTAATTTGAAGAGTCTATTACAGTGGTTATAGTGGATTATTGGAAGAATTTAGAGGCAGATTGTGAAATGCAAACATTCTCCATTGCAGGCTGCATCCTAATCCCAGACAGAATAGCTCTGATGGGAATGGCATAATGTCATTATGAGGGTGCTGGCCAGTGGCTCAGGAGAGGCGCAGCTCCCTGCTAGGGTACCGTTTTTAAGCACATCTCCCTGAACCCCAAGCCTTGGATTCCAGCTCTTTCTGGATCTCTCCCAAACGTTGCTGAAGATGTTGTGCAGCACTGCAGGGGACGTGGCACCTGCACCGTGGAGGAATGATTGGTCTTTCCCAGCCGCGTGATTGACACGGGGCAAATGCAGGGATTTAAGCCGGCTCTCCCTCCTGCACCGGCTGCCAGTGGAAAGAGTCGTGACTTGGGTCTGACCGGGTCATCGCTAAAAGAGGGAATGACCTTATCACCTTTATCTTCGTATCTAGTTACCTGACACCGGAGGAAGCCAAAAAACACCCCTCCCCTTGCCTGTTTGCTCATTAGCAGTTCACAGGACGGGCTTGACCCTCGTTTCCCCCACAGCCACCTCTGCCTTGGACTCACAGGGTCTGAGGCATGCACGGCATGCAGGGCCAAGCCCTGGGGCACGCTTTAGGTGCAGCAGGTAACGAGTGCAGTTTTCACTGGGAAAGTGGGAGCACCATGCTGCAGAGATGCAAGCCAAAGATGCTGCAGCCACTCGGCCCCCAGGATGGCAGTTCAGGGCGTTCTGCCCCGCATCGCTGAGCTTCGGCCCCACCGGATCACAGCTGTTCCCTGCAGTTTGTGTGGTGTTCGCAGATTATTTTCACATACCTCATCCGGGCTGGTCCCTCCCCAGGCTAACACACATGAAGCCTCTGTGATACAGGCTTTCATCTGCAACTGCTAGGCAACACTCTTTTCATTCCCAGAGACTATAAAGTCCGAGAAGTTTCACAGCAGAGCTGGAGGTGGCCTTTGCTAGGTCCCTCTTGCCTGCACAGACTGTGGAGAGAGCTGCTTTGTTCCAGCAGCAAAATCAGGAGGCCCTCTCCAAGCCTTGCAAGCAGGCTGCCTTAGACAAAGAGCTCTACCAAGCACAGCGGTGACTGGGGAGGAACGATTTTTCAGACACTAAAAGGGTTTAATGAAGAGTGGAGAGTAAAATGGTATATTAAAATATTGACATATTGTTAACTTCTGCATTATGTCATGGCCAAGCACTTAGCAGCAGAATTGCATGCAGTCTGGCCTTACAAAGGGCTGACGTCCACTCCAAAGAGGATAATGCCCGTCAGCTTGATGGCCGAGACCTTATAGTCCCCTTCATGAGGTATCAATTATTTATTCCATGTGCTCCGAAAGTCAGCAGGTCCTTTTGATATGCAAGAAGACTGCTAAACAAGCTGCTGAATGACTAATACTGCTTTTCCAGCTCCAGCCTCAACAAGGGGCGTTCCCCACCTCATCACTGCTTTGCTCCCCCGTTTCCTCGTGCAGCAAGGCTGATTTAAGTGACGCCTGCTCAAGCTTTGGCTCCTGCCTCCAGGCTGCCACTCACTGTCCCCCAGTCATGCCAGTGTGATTGTTTGTGGGGTCAAGCAGTGAATCACAGAATCATGGGGTGTCTCTAGTAGGAAGGGACCCAAAAGGGTCACTGAGTCCAGCTCCTGACTCCACAGAGGACCACCCCAAACCCAAACCCTGTGTCTGAGAGTGGTGTCCAAATGCTCCTTGAACTACAGACCCTCCCCCAGCGCAGCTGCATGCCGTTCCCTCAGGTCCTGTCTCTGTCCCCAGAGAGCAGAGCTCAGCGCCTGCCCCTCCACTCCCCTGGGAGGAAGCTGTAGGCTGCCATGAGGCCTCCCCTCAGCCTCCTCTGCTCTGGGCTGAACGAACCAAGGGACCTCAGCTGCTCCTTGCATGACTTGCCCTCCAGACCCTTCCCCATCTTTGTAGATGATCAGGCCAGTGAAAAGTTAGTCCCTCTCCACAGGATGCTGTCAGTGATTTCATCCAGGAGCTGGGCAAGGAGGAAAGACAGTGGTGGTCCACTGGTGCCCTTCCACCACCGAGGAGGTCCACCCAAACCAACCATCAGGGCACGGCACCTGCACAACTGCTGTCCTCCTTCCTCCTATGTGGCAAACTAGATTAAATTCCTCATGAAATTAACTAGCCATCTTCCACAGTTAAACTCATAATTAATGTAAATGGCCAATTTAATGTATACCCAAGAGGAGATATGTATTTAAATGCACACTTACTGGTCATTTATATTCTATTGCATTACATTAGGCTGGAAGATCCATCTGTTATTGAGCTTGCCCAAAACTTCTCATTAAAGAAAATTGTAACAGGAGTTATAATGCAGATTTTTTTCATGCTGATTTTCTGCCTCAAGCAAAATAGCCAGCTATTTTAGTTAGCTATAAGAGTGAAAATAGAAAAAAATACAGATGATCTTTTGTGAAATAAATGTTCCCAATTTTATCCTTTGAAAATGTGAGGGGAAAACCTCTGCGTTTTTCAAATTTCAGATGTGTAAATGAGGTTGATCTCCTTGCTTTTGTCTCAGATCTCAAATTGTGCTGGACTTCTCAGACTGGGGTATAGGTATCATGGCAGATATTTTACTTGTGAAAAAGTTACTCTTCTCAGGATGTGTCTACAGCACAGGTTTTGCTTGCACTGAAGGATTCCTCCTGGAATGCCTGCCCCTGCCATCCCAGCTGTCTAGGCTATGGTTCACTCCATGGAGTGGTCTCAGAGGAACCAGCTGGATCCGTTGCTGATGAAACTAAACCAAAAGACACATCTGACGTGCCAACAGGATGAGACTAGAGTGAGACCAAAGCAACCCACACCAATAAACATCAAAAGTTCAGCATCACTTCTCCCTCTGACCACTTAGGTTAGAGAACATGACTACATCCTTGGGCATGCATCTAGCTACCTGTCTGTCTGTCTGTCTATCCATCTACCTACCTATCTACCTACCTGCCATCTATCATCTAGGACCATGCCTACGGAGGCAACTTAACCCACTTCCAAACTTGAAAAAGTGCTTTTTGCACAACATGCACGTGCAAATAAAAATCTCCTCTGTTTTGCAAAGTGGAGGCACAGCTCCTGAGTCCTGGCTGTCTTGCATCCTGGGAGTGCACAGAAACCTGCTTCCTGGCGTGGCACAGCTTGTTGTGTAGGCATTAAAAAGCAGCCAGGACTTGGGTCTTGGGACTTGAGCAGAAACACTTCTTAATGATGCTGCATGCACTGGAAAGCAATTTCTGGAACCCAAACTATGTAAATAAAGTCTTCTACTGACCTCTTTCTCCCCTCTTGGTTCCCAACCTTATAAATAACTCTTACTTCCACCTTCAGATTTTTTCCAGAGCTCTGCTGAGGCTTTTGGTCTGCCTATTTTTAGCTTTGCGTTTATTGACAGTGGTTTCCTCCTTGTCTGCCTATTCAAGCTGCAGCCTAGAGAATGCAAAGGTTATTCAGTTTCCCCAAATTGTCTTTTCATGGGCAGATGCGTAAAGTTTCTGAAGACAAAAAGAAAGGTCATTGTTTCTTTCCATCACACCTGTTGTGTACATCTTGTGAGAGTCACCGGGGACCCACACACTGCCTGCCTTCAAAAGTTTTCCAAGACATGAGAACATACTTTCTGATACCCAGGTATAATGGGCTATCTCTGGGGAAAATAGCAAGGAAGACATTAATGCACATAACAAGGAGTAGGACAGCAGGATGCATTTTAGATAATTCCAGTCAAAAAATATTATCGTTAATGGCTGAAAATATGTAGGAAACATGCTAGAATAATAGCAGATATTTTTTCCCATTTCTCAGCAGACAGAACTGAATCGTTAGCCTTGCACATGTTAACTAGGCATAAAATTGCTGTTAGCTGGTCAAATTTTTGTTGTGTGGTTGGTGCACAGTCGCCTATGTGGGATCGTGCAGGTTAACATGCTTGAAAACTGCAAACTCATGAAGCTGTATGGATGTTATAGAGCTTGAGAGGAGACATAGAGCTTGAGAGGAGACACAGAATTAGACAGATCTCATAAAATGTGGCATTTTCTGTTGTTTAATTTAACCATTAACCTCCATTAACTAAAAGGAGGTTAGAAACCACAAGTAGTCTTAGCAGCAGATTTCTTTATGGTGGTAGTTTTTCCTTGTGGAGTAATAATGCAGAAAAATGGAAAATTATGACACTGTCAATTTAAACCATAAAAAAAAGATAATTCTTTAACAAACATATTCATTTATATGCACTTTTATGTTTACTTGATGCTCTGCTTTAGGCTCAAACTTTTAGACAAATCCGAAAAGGGAGCTAAAATGACAGAAAAAGTTGGAAATTGTTATAAAAATTGAATTTACGGAGATACGTGCCATAAGGCCCAATTTTCAGAGACACACCAAAAGTAGGACACATGATTAAAGAACTTGCTGAATCAGAGATTTTGTGTACAAAAGACCAGTTATGCAGCTAAGTGGCTGTGCAAATAGACTGTGTGATTTCCTTATGCAGCTGTAACTGCATACAGGAAAGCTACATGCTCATTGCTGCTACAATTTACATGAGCACTAATTGGGAAAATATGTATAGTATGGCTAGAGATCCAAAGATTTTCCACTGTGAATTAGCTTCCACCTTGCCTTCACTGGTAAGATCTGCCTTGAAAAGCCAGCAGGTTAGACGTGGTCTTTGGTAGATTGATCCTCGAAGACTTTAAGTGGCTCAGACATTTGATCTGAGGGAGAAAGCGATAGGAGCAGAAGGTTGCCATCCAGTCCTTGGACCAGTGAGAAGATGAGGGTGACAGCACAGCGGATGGGTGAGTTTTGTGGCTGGTTCTTACCAACAGGTGAGTGCCAGGATCGGTTTTGTCTCAGAGCCTTGCTCCAGCCTCTCCCAGCCCCTGTTCTGTTTCTTTTTTCATCGTTGGTTTCTTTTCCCAATCTCCCAACCTTCCCAGCCTTTCCTATTTTCCAGTCTGTGGGCTCTTTACCCCTGTCCTGGCCTCTCTTCCCAGTCCTTGGTGTAGTCTCTGCACCCCCCAGGCTGCAGAGCCAGTGGCCCTACTCCAGTCATGATCTCTGTTCCCCTGAAAGTTCTCTGCCTTCCTCTCCTTGAGAAACTCCTGGTCCTCAGAGACTTCTCCCATGACCTCCTATCTTCACACCAGTGCTTGTTTTCTCTGCTTGTTTTGGAGGTGCAGCCTGGGCACCAGACCGGGGAACGCTGAGAACCCAGGAGAGGCAGATGCCACGTCCTCCACTCATGCACTGAGAGCCATCCTGGCCACCAGCGGTGAGAAGTGGTGATGAGGAAAGACCCATGGCCCTGAGTTGGAACAGAGGAACAAGCCTACCTCTGAGAAAGGCTTGGGTGACGTGTGGTCAGCAGGGCGCTGGCTATGCATTGAGTGGGATGACGTGTTCTGTTAGTGGGCACCTTCCCTTCTGCGCAAGCAAAGAGGTAAGGGCTTGGTGACCGGTGTGGGGACAGATGTCACAGCAAGTTGGTAGGGAGAGGTTGTGCCTGTGTAACCTGAACGGGAGAAGTGAACACTCCTGTGAAAGTGACCGCACAGTTAATGGAGAGTCTTCACAGTCAGCTTTCATATCTGTGTTTCCCAGGTGTACCCCACTTTGCAACTCGGTGTTTCTTTAACATAGTTTTGTGTGCACATACACAGCATTGTATAGATTCAAAGCAACACCTCCTACCACACCCTGGAATGAATAGCTTGGACAGACGATAAGGCAGATGTATAAGACATTTGCGGTATGAAATGCTACTGAATAAGCAAGCAGCTGTATACTGATCTGGCTTCATTTTCCAGATGGTAGCAGCAAGCAGCATCCTGCAGAGAGCTTTATAATGGTCAAGTCCCGAGCTGACAAAGGCTGAGTAAGTGTAATAATATCTGCGACTTGAAAGAAAGGATTGTACAATTCCTGCCAAGAACAGATGGCAAGATAGTGTTCTTAGCCACAAGTGACACCGACCTACTAGCAGGAACCACGGATCTTTATTGCAAATTATCTTATGACAATTGATGCAATCCCTCAATCAAAGAGCCTTGACTGTTCCTCTAGTTAATTCCACCATCCAGTCAACATTACCAGGCAGCGTCTGGTGTAAGGCTTAGCCACATAAGCAGCTCCCAGATTCCTATCTCGTGAAGATGCTGGCTCGTATCGGGCATTACATCAGCCTGGTCAGATTAGATAGAAAAAGGGGCTTTATTCAGACTGCCTGTCAGATGTGCCTCATGTAGGAGCTGTGGCTCACGAAGGATCAAAGCACTGATGAGTGATCCAAATCCCAGACCTCACGGCATCAGGCACATACCTGAGGCACTCAAGTTAGGCAGATCCTCTCCTGAAAGTGCCTAACAGGGCCACAGCTACTGTCATATATCTCAACAGAAACTGTGGCTAACACTTTCCATGAGGGTCTTCTGGGGAAAGTCAGGTGAGTTCAGTGTATTTAACTCAACCAGAGGTGCAGGTCAGCTGATGAAGGGCAACCTGATCAGCTCCTACAGCTGCTTGTAGCCATGGAGCTGTGCCCTTCATCCAGGCAAGGAAAACTATTCCAGCAGAAATTAGCCAGCTGAAGCAAAGTTGCCTCCTCATTAGCATTCACTTCAGTCTGAGCTGTGCTTTTAAATATGTGATAATACATTACAATTAAAAATATTATTTAATATGAATGTTTAAAGGTACTGGTTGGAACATGCTAGCTAATGCATTTTAGAATAATACCTTTTGTCTAAAACTAAACAAATAGCAGCCATAAGGAAATCACCTGCAGTATTTCATTTTTCATTCATCCTAGCCTTCCTTTTTGCTATATGTACACTCTGCTTTCTTTTCCCACGAGATCTTCGTATTTATACTTGCTTTAGAAAGCTGTTGCTCTCCAGCCTACCATACATAATACCCAGCCTGTGAAATCGAGTTTGCCCTTGACCACTCACCCTGAAGCCAGCAAAGAAAGATGTGAAAGGTGAGGAGAAAAGGGAAGGAGTGTCTTTTAAAGAGATATACCAGTGCTGCTTTAAAACCCACCCTCTATCTACTGTGTCTAATGGCTAAGGGATAGGCAGGACACGCAGATGCCATTGAAATGGGGATGGGGAAAACAGTCCCCTCCAATGCCAGAAGAGGATCCCCATGCAGAAGGAAAGCCAAGCTGTCTCAGTCTGAACCTGCCCTTAAAAATAAGCTCCATCCAGGCTCCCTGCATCCTCCCAGAGCCCAGCGCATGCTGGAGAGAACCCGGTGGCCCCGGGGAGAGCCCCAGGCTGCTGTCTGTCCTGAAGGTCACCTCTCAGTGCCCGCAGCGTGCCAGCTGAGCGTGTAACTCCTTCAGGCAGCGCCTGCCTCTCACCCAGCCCCTCCGCACACTGCCAAACTGACCCACTCAGCAAAAGTAATCTTTTATGACACCGAGTAACACGCCTTCATCTCCAAACCCCATAAATTTAAAAGCAAAAGCAGCGTCTGAAACGCCAGTTGCACTTTTATGAGGGATGGCTGTGTCTCTTCCATCTGCGGTGCTTTTTTGTCGTTACTGCCATGCATTTACACAAACAGCCAGGGCTGGGGGGTCATCGCTGCTGTTGTTTTCTTTTCAGATTAAAGCCTTATCCTTGCAAATCAGGCAGAACACCAGCTCAAACACCCTTGGCGCCATCAGAGCCTGAACCCACTGCTGAGGCTGCGGGCAGGGCATTTGCCTTCCCATTTCCGTAGCTCAGCGGAGGCTTGGGTTCCCAAAGACCCAAGTGCTTGCCTTTGATAGCCTGTGCTCTGCTTTATTAAGATGCACAGACAATGCTGCTGCAAACACCAGTGGGGATAGAAAGAAAAAGTCTGCACACACCAGCTGAAAAATAACAAAGTGACATTCTCTCCAAAAATGAAACTTAATACATCTGGGGAAAAAGCAGCTGAAACGCAGATGTTCAAGGGAACGAGAAACCCAGAAAGCCAGAGCTCTGGAGGGGAGCTGGGGCTGACAGGAAGCGAAGGACGCACCAAAGGAAACACTCTAGGTGATTAGGACCTGGTGTTCCATGACCCCTGGGGTGACACACGTTGGACCCTTCAGCCCACAAATCACCCTCTCGCTTGGTGCCAGGACCACGAAGATGCATGAGGCGTCTCCATGCTGGAGCCAGGCTGCAGTGAAGCTTCTCTGTGCTGTATGCCTTCACTTCTACAGTCCAAGCAAGTTTCTTTCATCATTCTCAGACGGTGCAAAGAGAGTTTAACTGGTCAAAAATGGTCAGGGAAAAATTGCCTGCATGCAATGTGCTTTCCAAGCAGACGTCTTCCTCCATTACCTGATTCCCTCTCCTACCTGTGAAGCCCATACAGTGTGCATAAGGTCTTCAGAGGAGCTTTCACACACTCCCCGGGGATAATCTAGCACACTCAGACCTTCCACTGACAAACCTTTATGGCATCTGTAGAAGTTAGAAAACATCAGTGAACTCTAGCCTTAAGGAACAGCTTTGCTTCTTTCTGTGCGGCTGAGCTGCACGCAGAGGGTAAGGCACCTCGTTTCCCAGCCCTACCTTAGCTCCTTGGGCATCCTTGAGACATGATAGGGAAAAAAGGGAAAGCCACGCTAAAAGGTAAGTCAAATGCATGCTTTGTCTCTCTTGTGCCCAAAATGCAAAAGGAAGAAGAGGTTTTACACCAAGATTCTTTTCATTTCTCTCTGCTCTAAGCCCAACCTCCTCTTCCTTGGGCAGTCCTTGTGGGTTCTCTCTGCTCATGGCTGGGGTTCTCATGGCACAAGGCACTCCCTGTGCCCACACGTCTGGATGTCTCCCCTCATATCTTCAGCTTGCAAGGGCTTTGCAACAAGTCTCTCCATCTACATCTGAACCTCTTTGGGGGCATTTCCTCAACCTGGTGCTGGTGTTCTTAAAGCTGTGTCCCTATTCAGAGGGCTCTTGCTCATTTCAAAGAAATTTTTGAATCCTCTCCCACCCTAATCTGCTTTTAAAAGTAGAACTGAAAATGGTATGTATAAATATGGTTTAAGGAAGTTGGTGCAGCTGCCTTTGATCTCTCTTTTTTTTACTAGAGGAGCTTGGATAATGTTGTTGGGTGAAAGTTTTCTGAGATTTTTTTGTTTCATGGTTCTGTTTGCCAGATAAAGGTGATATGCAGACATCCACCCAGGGGAGATAGCATCACTGAAATGAAGAATTCAGGCCTACCAATGCCTCCTGAGTCTACACTGCTTTCTATGAACTCCTTCCAAGCCTTCCCCCACTGCCCAGTAAAGCATAGGGCTTAACTTTGTTCCGAAAAAAGATTTGAAGACGTCTCCGTGTTAATAACCACTCAGGCCCAAGATGTTTGAAGAAACAATGTCTTCTTTCAGATTCCCACTGTGGTGAGCGCATGTCCGGCTGCACAGCCACGCGGGGGTCTGAGCATCGCATGGCCCAGATTCCTTTCCTGACTTGCAATTGTTCTGCTGTGTGACCTATCTCCGTCATCGCTCCCCATAGCCCTGATTGCTGTCGCCCTCGAGTCCTGGGAAAGGCACTTAACCTCCCCGAGATTCAGTTGTGACCTCTGTAATAGAAATTGTTCCACGGCCTCATGCAAGAAGCGCTCTGGAAGCTGGGAACGAGCTGCTTTCGCTCGTTAGTGAGAGCTCAAAGGAGTTAAAAGTGGAGAAAGAAATAGCATATGACCCTGATAATCCCTTCTGATGTCTGTGCTGGTGCCCCGCTACCTGACCTGCCTGTTGCTGGGCCTTCATGAGGAGCCCGGGGGAGCCGTGGATCTCCCGCCCGCCACGGTGGCGGGCAGGGTCCCAAGTGCTCACGCGGCATTTCAGCTTCGTGCCCTGTGCTCCCTCACGCCCAGACTGGGGAGCACACCAAACAGTTTAATATAGTTTTTAACTTGTCTCGAGGCAAACCAAGTTCTCCCCTGCCCTTCTGGTGGAAAACAGCTCTGCTCAGCATCCCACCTTCTGGTGAGCCATTTCATCGGGTGAGTTAAGCCCTAATTGTCTGCCCTGAAAATTTCAGAATTCCTGAATGAATACCTTCCCTGCTATGAAGGAAGTTGTCTCTTTTGTTTAAGGGCTGTGGCACATTGCAGCAGGTTTCCTGTTAAAATGCTTCTCTCGTCCCATTAACCCTTTGTGTTCTCCAGAACTTGTCTCACAAGCGCGCAAGGAATGCAGTCTGACGTGTGATCTCTTTGAACATTTGGGAAGTGACAAGTCATTCATCTCTAAGGAGCAGGCTAAATGCAAACAGTAATTACCCTAAAACCATTTCCTACCAATAGTCTCTATTTCAGCATTTTATTTTGTCACATACAGATGTGCTTCTGCTTCATTCTCCAAGATTGAGATGAATCAGCTGAGGGAGGGAAAGCACGGGTTTAATTTTAGCTCTTTGGTACACTTTGAAACCAAATGCAACAGCTTTTATAAAGATTCCTCTTGTTCAAGTTATTATTATTATCTATTCACTGTGTAGGAAGTCTTCCATAGTGTGAATATACGGTGATACCTGACATAAACAGAATATTTCTTGAGAATCAATCCATAGCAATTTGTTAACACTAGCACACTCTTTAACGTCCTCATTTTGAAGAATCCATCAATTATATGATCAAGAAACCGTCACATTTACAGTACCAGAATGCCGATTGTTATATTTCTGGATTACAAAATAAATAAAGAAAATAATTTAGCTTTACTTGCATCCCTTCTGTGTGCATTATTTGGGTCACTGCACAGTATCCTAGAAAATATTTTCTGATAATTCCATTTCTGGAACTGTAAGTGAATGAGACCACTGAATTTCCGAGAGTGTCAGCATATTTTTTCTATGCAAGCAAAAGACATGATAACAATAATTATTTTAAGTGTTTGCTGAGCCACAAAATCATCAAAACAAGAGTGAAATCTCAAACAGAGACACAGATTTTTGGGATGTAATGATGCTGCTTAAAGACAAGTAACACATATGTGTAAGACTTCTCTGTTTCTATTTTCTTTCTCTTACTCTTTCTCACTTTGTTGCCCAGCTTCAGTGAATGTCAAGGAAGCAGCCAGTCCCAGCATGAATGCTGATGTTGTATTAGATGAAAGGTACCCGCAAAGAAGCAACATTGATGGAAAAATAACCATGAAAAATAAAATTGGATAGCAAATAGATTTGCGTCCTACTTGCAATACAATGAAAATGTTGCGTTAGCAAATAATTTGGTGGCTTAAAAATATGTGCTGCTTTGTATTAAAGGGTAGAAGAAAAATGCAGTATAAAACAACTTGAGGTCAAGTTGCAGCCCATGGATGAAATTAAACCTCAGGCTCACAATTTTTAAATAGTGGTGCTTTTAATAAAAGTTACTGTTCTTTTTTTGAAAAATCTTATATTTTCTATTATGTTTCAAACGCAGAAAGACTGAAGTTTTAGAGCATCTCATTTCAGCTTGCAATCTGCGTATTCTGTGCTTTTGCTCTTTCATCCTGAATTTCAATAGCACTTTTTAAAAGATAATTAAAAGATCTGAATTAGCTGAGGGGTGAGCATTATGACCAGCATGCTCGCTGGAGGAAGATCTGTGAAACCACAGGATGGGTGAGAAGCAGTACGGATGCACACTAGCATTATTATTCTTTCCATTATGCGATTTACTGCTCTTGATCCGCGACAGAAATCCCACTGATGTCAAATGAAGTTGTACGCATTGATCTAGAGGAAAGAAAAGTCTCTTGAAAGAGGAATATATATTTTTTTCTTTCTCCCTGTGTCACAGAGAATTGATCAAAGTGCAAATGCTTGGTCTGGGGAGCTTTTTAGGGGGAACTCCAAAGGGACTTGGGCATCTCTGGGAGATACCCAAGATGCTGCCATACCTAACAGTTGGGTGGTCACCCACCAGCTCTCTCTAGTGACCCAAGGTAGGCACCTGTACTACCTATACGGTGTGTTTAGGGGTGTGTTCAGTGTCTGCAGCTAGGCTGGTGAACTGATGGAGCCTGGGGAATGGGCTGAGGACTGCCGGTGGGCAGGCTGGATGGAGACCATCCTGCACCTGAGTGGCTGTGAGAGCTCTCCAAAGAGGTGACACCATGAATGTGTCATCAACCTCCCTAAGCTGTTAAAGCTACAGCTCTTCAGGGAAGGGCGTCATCATAGTCTTCCTCTGCAAAAAAGTCTTCTAATGCAAAGGGAAATGCAAGACTTGGAGGGCCAGAAGGGGAGAAAGCCAACGTCTACAGGCACTCAGCCTTTACTTCTTCTGATGAGAAGAAATGTGGACAGCGTGGTGGTTGCTGGCTGAGGCTGCTGAGGTGGGGATGGGAGGACCCAAGGCCTGGCTGTGGCCCTCAGGAGGCCACAGTGTGTGGCGAGGAGGTGGTGCTGCAGGAAGGGCGGGCTCCTTGTGCCACACTTCGGGATGCAGCAGCAGGGACCGTAACCACCACCCCAGAAATCCTGCATTGACTGGGAGCCCAGTAATATAAAGGGCAGGACATGGCCAAAAGGGTGATGTGGGTGCATCAGCACACCCACCCCCACCCCATACAGTCCTCCTGCTCCGGAGGTCTCCAGGCCCAGAAAACTCTGCGTTTCGAGTAATGTCTGATTTATACTCGTCCCTCACATCTATAGCATTTGTTTATTTCTGTAATACATGAAAATACAGCAACATTCCATACTTGGGGGGGAGCTTAGACAGAGAGTAATGACTTACACATGTTCTGTGCTACATTGGATGTCTTCCAGTATCATAAAACAAGAGGGAAAGCGAGATTTTGCAGCTCAGCCATTAATGAGAACAGTCCACTATCACATATGGAAAAATACTTTAGTCAGTACAAGCTGACACAACGCTGATGGCATTTAGCTGTCTAGTATGAATCATCTTCATAGAATAAATTCCAAGAGAAAATATTATATCATTAGTTGATTTGTAACCTTATTGCAGGCGCTGCAAATAAATGTTGCTTTAAAACTGGCTAGCATATCTCTAGAAATAAGTTCATTGAACAGTAGGTGCTGGACGAGCACACCGTATGAAGGGTTAAACCTCACAAGTATTCTTTTGTGTTCTGTGCAGGTGCTTTTTTCCCCCTCTCCCTGCTAGGTGGTTTACAGAATGAAGAACAGAATGAATATTGCAGGTGAGTCAGTGCTCTTTTAAGAAGTGGGCATAGCTGAAATCTTCTCCACAGCATTAAAAGAAAACAAAAACAACAAAAAAAACATTAAACAAACAAAAGCATGCATTTAAAGACTGAAATGAAAATAGTCTGTACGGCAGAGATGGAGATTCAAGAGCCATTCTTCTCCCAGATCTGGTTTACACTGATGCTTCTGTCCACCACCCCCAGGGAGTAAAGCACCACACTTTGTCATGTTTTTGCTGCAAACAGAAGCACTCTTGTCTCTCCCACGAAATCTTCCCCAGGTTTGTTTATGGACTCTCCAGGACACCGATTATCTTCACCTGCTGTCTCGCAAAGCATCGAACCTGCTCTAAAAGCCTCCAGGCACCCAGCCCAGGAGCTTATTTGAAGTAGGCTCCCTCCACAGAGATGTGTGCCTCTGAGGGGTGGTTTGGGCCTGAATCATGCCCAAAGTGCCTATTTTTCCTGCTGGCTCGGGTGACTAAGCTCCAAGCACAGGCACCTCCATGACGTGCCCAGCGCGAGTCTGGCCATCATGGGCCCTAAGTGCCCGAGCACCTGTGTGGATCTGAGCCCTTTGGCCTTCCCTAATGAGGTGGTTCAGCTTCAAGCCTGCCTACACATGCAATGCTGTTAGTAAAATAAGAGCTCACAGCCATTGACACTTTCTGCTGCTAATCACTAGCGTTGCTTGCACGCATTTGCCCGTGCCTCAGGAGAATCAAAGGACAAGTTTTACATAAACATATTAGTGCAGCCATCATCAGTAAACTGCCAATTTTTCTAAGCATTCAGTGCATGCCTTTAAACGTCCTCCAAGGTGTGCCACTTTGAGCAAGAGAGAGCAGGAGCAAGCGCAATCTTTCAACTGCAGTAACTTGCACCACAATAAATGTAAGCAAAGCCTGAGTGTGCGATCAGATTACATCTGGGGCTCAGTCTTTTCTCACTAATTTAATCTTCCATGGATATTTTCTTTCCTTTCTTTAAACTACTAAAGAGGGGAGAAAAAAAAAAACGTATTTTTCGAAGTGCCATGCTGTGAAGAGCTTATACTAGTAAATACTTGAAAAAATTTTAATTGTTCCCTGGGCTTCCCTGGGAGCTGGTTTTACCCCTGCAAGCACTGGTCTTCAACCGGCAGCAAAGAGCAGAGCAGGCATCGTGCTCCTTACCTACTACGTGTGTTCTGCTAATACCTCAGGGACTTTGGACAACTTGGTCTAGTCGGAGATGTCCCTGCCCATGGCAGGGGTTTGGCCCAGATCGTCTTTAAGGTCCCTTCTAAACCATTCTGTGAATCTGTGATTCTATGGCTCTGGGCCTGGGTCTTCTGTTTCATTCAGCCTCAAGAATGAGTGAGGTCAACTGTCCATTTGCAGGAACACCAACGGACTTGGGTTCCCCAAATGATGGAAAAATCCAGAGAATATGGATATAGCGAGAAAGTCTGCTGTCACGAGCAGTCACTATCCCTGTGGCAGAAGCTCTGAGCACAGCCAAGCTGAGCATTGCTAAGTAGCTACAATAAACGTGGGAGAAGTACTGCCTCTGGAGAGCTGCACGAATGACGAAAAGCAGGAACAGGAACAGAAAGGTTAAACATATAGACAAAAATAAATGGGTCAGTGTGTTGGGCCAAGCCACCTAATTCAATACAAACTTGTTTGAACCCAAGCCAGGAGACTGCAGCCTAGTGAACCTGATATGTCAGGACAGGCATGCACTCAGCCACAACACAAAATAGATTATATTTTTTCCCCAAATAGCTGCTTATGTTAAACAGGGGAGTTACAATGACTTTCTAGGTTTGCCACACTAACACTGATAATTTCATCTGCCCAGAGACTGGCGTATTTTGGGTCTCTGAAGTCCCTCAGTTCCTTTTCACTTCACGGCTTTGGTCAGCAATAGTCTTACTGAGAAACATGCAGCAGTACATTTGCTTGGCTATGTAATTACAATCTGACAAGACTTCCATATAAAGGAATATTATTGATTACATTAAAAAAAAAATCTATAAAATCATTTCTATATGTTATGCCAGACCGCAGATTTATTTTGGATACTGCCAGCAGGAACCTTCATTGATGATACAGAAAAGGGAATTGTGTACATTCTTACTTTATGCTGTTGGAAAACATTTGCATCCAAATCATATTGCATTTCAGAGAGATTTGATTACTTCACCTCTCTTTGTTCTTTATCAACAAATACTAGGAAGGAGCAAATTAGCTTCCTGGCAAGATGGAGCAGAAATTGCCGGATCATTCTTACACCATTGATGCCATGAGGACATGTCAAATAAATTGGTCAAAACATTCCAAAGGAATTACTGCCTGTGAATTAGGTAGCTAGACACTCAGCCTTCCTGCGCTCTGGTTTGTGAGAGTGCAGGGGCTTGGGACTGACAGGAATGCATGTTTTTCACCCAGCCATTTTTCTCACAAATGCTGCCTAGCTAATTCATCAGGTAATTTCTACCTCTCTCTAGTTTCTGCAATTTGCTAGGTGCCTGAATGCTTTCCTTCTTTGATTAAGAGTGCAAACTTTGGGAGCCACACACAATATTCCCTTTGTTTTTGTGCAGCACAACACACAAAAATAGGACCCGATAGGTAATTAGAATAATGATGGTAATGGCTTAGCAAATAGAATGAGCTCTTGACTGCCATCGCGATGTATCACTTGCATTAACTATTAGCGGGGTGCTACAGAGCAGAGGTCTGCAGGTGATCAGCAATTTCACAACAGTGCGTTACACATGCCTTCCATCTCCACGATGGCTAAGCATGCAGTGTATTGTTAATGAATCTCATTGGAATGAGTTCAGATCTCTCTCTCAGATCACTAAAGATAAACAGAGATATCTTGGTGTACCAGGAATATTTTCTTTTCTAGCCAAGTAATAGGTGAGGTGATACCGAGGATGGTTTTAGGGCCTTTGATCTGTAATCCATTAAACATAATTTATACCTCTTTGCTAGTAAGAATTGTGGTTATAGAGCCAAAGGGGTGGTTTCTGTGACATCCCTGATGATTTTTGCTGTTTCTCATAGGATCAGCAGTTTGAATAATTTCACACTTCACATAGTGGTGGAAAAGAGGGATAGCTTTTTTTCAAACTAGAATAAATGCAACCAAAATGTCTGATTATTTTGAATTCCTGACCACAGTGGCTTCATCTGTAAAGTGAATACTTGATAGGGCCTGCCCTGGTTATCATGATTAGAATGTAAGGTGGGCGGAAAGTTAGCTGGGTTGCCAGAGCCAAAGGGTAGTGGTCAGTGCTGCAGGGTCCAGCTGGAGGAGTCTGTCAGGTTTTGATTCAGGGCCATGACCCAACAACAGGCCGGCTTGCCTCATCAGTGAGGTCACCAGTGACACCGAAGGGGGCCCATCATGTGCAGGGCACTCCACAGGCTGGAGAAATGCCCAGGAGGATCACGACAAAGGTGCTGGTGGCCAGCGAGGCAGCTGTGAGTCAGCAGCACCTCAAGGCGGCAGCGGAGGTCACATCCTCCCGAGCTGTAGGAGCAGGAGTGCGGCCAGCCCTCTTCCACCCCTGTTCTCCGTGTTGGGCTATCAGCCATCTTGCCCATGAGCGAGGTTGCCATACCCAAGCACGCCGCATATTTACACCGTGTGTCGTGTGCTGCTCTCTTTCAGCTTGTCCAGGTGCAGACTCCACGCAGGCTGGGATACTCATCTCGTGCCCGGACGGGAGGAGGAAGGAGAGCTGCAGCAAACTGCGCTCGCTCAGCCCACAGATTCCTTCTGCACGAGCTAAGTTTGGACATGGAGTTATTAAATAAGCTCTTGAACTTTCCATTCCCTTTTTGGGCTAGATTATCCGAGAGGCTGAGGCACATAGCTACCTGGCTGCTCTCATCAGCAGGGGATGTTCAGCATCTTGCAGGCTCGGGCCATTCAGATATGCATCTCTCACACGTGGAGGGCAGGCCAGTTTTCAGCAGACGTGGGAATTTTTGCCTATTGCTCATGTGTGAAACAGAAAGAAAAAAAACTTCTATTCATATCAGCCACCAATGGGATGTCACAGAAAACATCAGACTAATGAGGCACTTTAAAACAAAACTCAGCTGAGACTTTTGTTGTAGCCAAATCAGTCTCGATTTTAACAATTCCCTGTGGCTCGTACATGCTCATGATTATGTGGGCATGAGTGCGGTCACTGACTCCAAACACTGCCGTCCATCTGAATACCCCAACGTGGAGGCATTCAGTCATAAACCCCGGATCTGCTGAGAACCTGCAAATGTGAGTTTGTAACTTCTCACATGCAAATGCAGGGAAGTGGAAAGCATTCAAATCCACTTGGGTATGCTTGTATAAACCTTTTATGGCACACAGTAACAGTCTGCAATTAAGCGCGAGGAGGAAAAAATAGACTGACCCTGTGATTCAACAGTGATGCTGTTTTGTAGAGGGTAGGGGGGGCTTCAAAACTGACCTCAAGATGCGGGTAAAGAAGTCATTCCCTTTTGTGCATGCAGTGAAGCAATAGGCAAGGCCCTGATGGTCCAGTTTAAGCACTTAGCTTGTACCTAGGCATCAGGTACGTGGTTCTGTCTGATCAAATGGACATTGTGGATGCCCACATGTGGTTGTCTGGATTCACAGTTTTAAGGTGAAGTTGCAAGAGAGATGTGGGAAACACCTGAGGTGAGTGGCTTCCTGATTGTGCCTAGTCTCACCCACTGACTGCGAACTGTGCCTCACTCACGTCAGGCACAGGTGACCTAGTAACAGATTTTATTATGGTTCTGCTAAGAAAGATGAATTGTACCCAATTCCTAAAGCGCCAACCCTTGAAGGATTTCAGCACAGTGGTCTACATGTAGATGAGATATCAGTCTTGCTTCCGGTGCGAGTCTTCAAATCAAATTCCTCTCTGTTGACTTTGGAGGACAGCTTCAAAGGGTGCCTGCAATGTCAGAACAGTCTAAGGGCCCAAAGGAGGCAGCCTGATTCCCAGGCACCGCCAGTCCAAAATGAAGCAGACAGGAGATCTCCATCAGCACTCCCCTTGTATAAGGGATTTAACCGAGAAAGGGAAGTTAAGAACCAGAAAAGCCAGAAGGATAGCAGGAGTTATTGGAAAAGTGCTCTATCAGCTAAGGACACAGTCCTCTAAAGCAGTTGCCACACATGTACCCTTCATTCACAGGGTTAAGCAGTTTCTTTGACTGAGTGCAAAGGACAGCGTTTGCTGGATGGGATCGCTTTTCATAGAAAGATTCACTGTACTCAGCAGTTTGTTATGGCATCCTCTTGAGTGCAATCATACTGTAAAAATTGCAAAAGTAGTTTCTACTCTAAAGCCTTGCTTTCACAGCATGCCAAAAATGTTGCCTTTTCGGATGGGAAGTTCCAAGGTTGATTGCAATCCAAAGGTCACTGCTGAAAAGTCAGGGCAACATGCTTTCAACTGGTTATGAACTGTGATTGTCCCTTATGTGCAAGGAATTCACTCATTTGCAACTTCCTCCAGTGTCCTCTGAAGGAGAAGCCACAAGCCAATGCTGCAAAACCATGGTACGGGATAACCATGAGCCACCAGGATGAGCTGGTGGATCAAGCACTGTGTTATCAACACCCTGTCGTATTTACAAGCATTGCTGTGAACCCAGGAACAAACCTGAAATGACAAGAAAATTAAAGTCCTAGACATTTTTCAAATTCTTCTGATAAGGCTGAGTATAAGACATTGTCTTGTCTGACAGTGTGAATTTTAAGGGGACATTGCATGCGAAGTGTCTAACAACTTTTCTTCCTTCCCATGGAAGTCAGAAGTCACTCTAAAAGGACTTAAAAATGGCTTAAATGTTTTAGGAACCTAGAAGACTTAATAAGGATTTAAGTTGGCTTTAATGCTTACATTGTGCTACCTTAAAGGTTTAAGAAAGCTTAAATGCTTATGCGCCTTAAGAAGTTAGGGTAACAATCACTTTGTCTGCACAAAGCCCAAATAACCAGGATTTATTTGGTGAAACACTTCAGGGAGGTCTTCAAATCACCTCTTTTATACTAAAATCATAAGAAAAAAATCATAGAACAGCTGAGGCTGGCAGGGCCCTCTGGGTCCCTCTGCTCCAGCCCCTGCTCCAGCAGGGACACCCAGAGCAGGGTGCCCAGGGCCACGTCCAGGCGGCTTTGGGAGATCTCCAAGGAGGAGACCCCACAGCCTCTGGGCAACCCATTTCAACTTCAGCTTCAGTCTTCTCTCCCTCCCCTTTCTACTTCACTGGAAAAAAGCCGTTAAGGCAGTTTTTGCCATCTGGCTGGAGTAACCTCTAACACCTTCAGAGAAGTCTTCTTCCCTTCCCTCCTCTAAGCTCTCCTCAGGACCCATTCCTTCTGCCCAAGTTTGGGATTGCAGTTTGGGTATGTTCCATGTGCCTTCAGACTCTGAGAAATTTGCAGCAATTACAGACAAAGCCCATTTCTAAAGTGTAGTTTTAATAGTTGGCAGTGAAATTCCATATTATCTGCTGGGTGATGATTGCAGTCAGCCTGGAGAGCAGAGCAAACAGCACAAGATGGAAATACAGTGGGGTCCAGGAGACACTGCTGGGAGCAATAACTCGCAATCGTCTCTCTTTGCACATGCTTATATGGAGTTATGAAGTCACTCCCCTAACACATTCTCTCACTCTTCTTAGAAATACCTTTATATAAAATAATATGCCTAGCCTCAAGGAGTGGGACAAGCTCTAGGCAGAGGTGAAGCGGGCAGTTACCCATGGGAAGGGAAGGGGCTAGATCAAGGTGCGTGGCGTGCCCTTGCCAGAGCCCTGGGAAGGCAGAGAATCCCCCTTTGGGTGCAGTGGAAAGGAGGCTGGGATATCACTGTGGGGGCACAGCCTCCCCAGCAGGAGTTGTTCTGCTCAGCTCTGGTGTCCTAGGGGTGGATGGTTGTCAACGTCACTAGGGCAGGGTGAGCCAATCCATCTATTTTGCACAGGATCTGTTTTGCAAATGTGGTTTTAAGCATGCTACTAAGAAATGACCCTTCCTCTGGCTTTTTTTTCCAGTGCCTGGGGCACATCCCGTTTCCCAAACAGGCGATGAAGGCAAAGTTACACCGAAAGCGTCAGCACTGTGAATAGCCACAGTGTGAATTCCTCATGTCAGCTCCTCTGTCACTGATGTGCCCCTGTGCCAAACAGCACTGGGAGCTGCTGTTGTTCCCAGTGGAAGTTTCCAAGGTAAAGCAATTGCTTTGGTATGCAAATGTGGTATTTACAACCTTGCCATATTTAATGTTACAGTTAATATTTAATAATGATCATTAGCTGTAATGATTGTTATGGAGATGTACTCATCTTTTCTATTAGTGCCTCACTTTACAGCCGTCTACCACTATGATATGACTAATTTTTCTTTTTCTTTTTCTTCTTTTTTTTTTTTTGTTTTTGTTTTTTAATAAGTAGCTTTGGAGAAGCATCAAAGTGGTGAGCATCGTTGTTTACATTAGTAGCCTTATTTTGTGCATTTTAACCTGCAAGATAGACATCCACTGTGTGGGCTGGGTAACAGGTGATGCACGCTCAAGTAAATATATACACACACTGGAGAGGAATGTGGAAACTCTTCCAGGGTTTATTTAACACAGTACAAAGATACAAGGCTACTACTCTTCCAGAAAAACTAGAGAAACTAGCTCTGATCCTTCAGAAAAGAAAAAGGGGCTCTGTGTGGTTTAGAAAATACTGGCAAGAAGGGAGGGCTCTAAATAGCCTTTATCACCTTCAAGTGCTGTGGCTAATCTGCACGAGGTGGGATCCAGTTTCACCCTGAACATTGCCTTTCACGCAAATCCCATCTCCGTACGCTTCAGGGCTCTAATTAGGGTGTTACAACCAAGAGAAAAAGAAAAATCAGAGATAGGAGCAAGCCTGGTTTTAGATAAGCTTTGAGTAAGATGGGAGAGGCAGTGAAGCGGAGAGCTAATGTCATCTCCCTGTAGGGGTCAAGAATTCAACCCCAGCGCACGCAGGATGGGTGGGCCCAGAAGGAATGCCAGAAGAGTTTAAATAGCAGAAGGAGCTAACGTACATGACGAGCCACCATGGGGGAGAACACAAGCAGCTCGCAGAGCAACATTTTTACCATCTTTTTTTAAAACAAGTTACAAAAGGCAGGGAAAAGTACTCCGAGGCGAATGCAGAGGGGACGGATTTGTGCAGACTTCTTATCTCTGTCGCTAGATGGGCTGTCTCCTGGAGCACGCTACCGTATGATTAGTTCTTGAATTAATTAGGAAAATAACAAGCAGCCCATCCTCCCTGTGGTCAGTGCTCTGAACTTCATTAGCACCAGCACACAGCCCATTAGCAGAGGACTTGCAACATCCTAGCCTCCAAAGACTTTCTGGTGAGCAGGACAGGATCTGGCAGCCTTTAACAAGTGCAGGAGCTGCAAGCACCCCAGGGGACAAAGCCTTGCGCATGTGAAGATCTGACAGCATGGCAGGCAGGAAGGACCTGGGGGACCATCAGGGCCCATGGAGAATACCAACAATTTTTGCAGGCTTTTTTTTTGTATCATGCTGGAGATCACTGGCATCACTTTGAACTGTGTGGTTCTCATAGTGTCAGGATGTGTTGTTTCCCCGGGGCCAACAAGAAAGAACTTGCAAACTGCTGATAGCCAGGCAAAAAAAAGCATGCAGTAACGTTTGGTTTTGCAGCTTATTTTCTTGGGAAGGTGGTTTGGGGTTGTATTTTCCCCCTGAATTTTCACACATAACTACATTAGTATAATCTGAGTCATGTCTGCGTATTTACAAAGAAACAGATCCCCAAGGAGTTTATGGATTTGTCATCCCAGCACTGAATCTCAGAGAATGATCCTTCCAGACCATAATGAGATATTGTGTCTGCTCCTGGAGACAAAGGCTGTCTTTGGACGCCTGTCCAACTTTTCCAGAGACGTGAATAAGAGTCATGTGTACGTAACCCTTCTGCCAGGGCTTGATGGGCAGCAGTGAAGGCTGGCTTCAAGCACAAGGGCATCACTGCAAAAGCTTGAGCTTGAGCTCACACCTGGGGAAATAGGCTGAGCTGCCTGATGGTCAGTCATCTCTCCACTTTCTCAAACAGGAGTCAGATGGGCAATACAAAACATGCTTACTAAAGGGAGAAAAGAAAAGTTGAGGGAGGTAGGTAAACACCGTCATGATAATGAATTCCTAACCTGTATCAGTTTCAATTTCTCTTCCTTTGGGACAAAACTGCTTGGCAGCTTTCCTGCTGCTGCGTGACCAAGTTCGTCTTGCAGAAGACCAAGGTTGCGAGTCTGTGCTCTGCAGATTTCTCTGCTGCTGCTCTGCAGGGACTTTCTGCCGCTGCAGCTCTTGGGAAATGGCATGGAGCACTGGGACCTGATCGCTGAAGCTCTGAGGCTGCTTCTGCGTGTCACACAGCCCTTGAAGTAGATGGTCACCTGCGGTCTCCTGCAACTGCCCTCTCAAAGCCCTGTCTTCCCCTTGTGGCTCAGATGCTGAAAGCTGCAGGTTTAGGGTTGGGGAGCCACTCATCCCAGGCTCTCTACAAGATTTCACTGGCCTGTGCTTGCGCATGTTGGCCAGTCACCAGCTCGCCTGCATGCAACGCTGTTCAAGTAGGCACACCGCTCAGACAGAATAACGCCCTGGCCGCTGGGTCGTTCTTTAATTTCACCCAGTAGCAGCCCCCTGGATTTGGGTACCTTTGCCTGAAAGGCAAGGAGAAGCATTTCAAATTTTTATTTGGCTTCCCGTAGTGTGTGCAGTATGTGAACTGCATCTCCACCAGCCTGCAGGCACTGGCTAAGGACAAGGGAGCCAAGCCGACGAGTTAAATCAACAGCTGTGTCCAAAAATATCTAACTCTAGAAGACAGTGCAAGGATCCCAGAATCAGGTACACTTGGAACAGTGTTTATGGGATTATTTTTTATTCCTAATCTTTGGCAGTTACTGACTGGATCACACCTCATAGTGGGATGGCTCAGAAGCCACTTCTTTCTCTTGATGTTCCTGCTGGGCCTGTTAGTGATGTAAACACCTGCTGCTTGTGGAACTGGGCTGAGATATCAGTTCCAACACTACCTCAGGGAAATCATTCCCATGAATGAAGCATTTGCTGTTATTGTCATAGGAAACAAGAAGTCCCATATCCATGGACCTGTTCCTGAAGAGGGGCAGAATGAAAAAACCATCTGTTCAGTTATGGCAATCCAAGTGCGCATTGTTCCCCAAAAGGAGCGTCTCACTTTTGAATGTATATACCTGATGTCTTTCATTTTCATCAGATGTCATTTTGCTCTGGTGTTAAACAAAAGCAAATAATGCGTTCAGCTGAAATTCTCTGTGCTACTTCAGCTGACATGTTTTGTACTATCTCCAGGCATTCTGTCAGGTTCCTTCGTACTTGCCATCACTCCCACATGAGTCTTTTCCTCTCTCAGTCTGTCTGTGCCTCAGATCTTTTTATTGCTCTTTCTACAACCCTTCAGACCTTTTTGGCCTCATCTCTGAAGTACCTTACAGGTTTTTCAAGTTTCAGTTGACCTGGGCAAATCACCTTGTTTGTCCTCTTCTCTGCTGCACTAGATAGCATTTCCCAAGCCTCCCTTCATTCATGGAGGGAATTGCTTCCAATTGTGCTTTAAAAGTCTTCTTCAGCACAGTGGCTATGAAAATAATAATTCAGCAGCTCTGGGGCTGCCTTGTGCTGCCTGTTGTGCTGAACAGGATCTTCCTCCCCTCCTCCCACCAGTACACCTGCAGCCATTTGCTGTCTTTGCCTTATTGAAAGTGAACTCTTGATTTACACGCTCATTGGCAATTTTTACCCCGGACACAATTTTACCCATATGCCTATACAGTTTTCTGAGGAGCATTTTTTAAATGCTGCTGGGAATGTAAATGTATTTTTAATAATTTCTGCTGTTTACTGCTGGTGATATACTAGGTGATGGGAGAGGCAGCATCTGTCCTTGCAGAAGCCGTGCTGCTGTCCCGCTGTATTCACCACGTTGCATTACAGCAGCATTTCAGTTATCAGTTCAGCCAGTGCTTCCTGTTCCTGACTCAAGACTTCCCAGCCCACAGCTTTTATTTTAAAGACTGCTGCAGTCACTGTGCTTTGGAGGGTCTTTGCAGTTCAGAGAAAAAATATCCCAGATTCCTTTAGGACTTACGGGGGATGTTTTTACTGGCAACTCAGTCTCACATCGGTTCCAGACCTTGCTTGTTTGATACATGGTGCAGGAAGGAGGAAAGAAAAGAGGTTTGTGGGTAACGAGCCTCAAAAGTGTTCATGCTTTCAAGCTGGAAAACAACATCCAAAGTTCAGCCTCCCAGGCCATCCCCAGGGAGCACGGGGTCATGATGGAAGCATTCCTGAAGGCAGAGGAGGCTGCCCAGAGGGCTGCTGCAGAAGCAGCACCTTCTGGTGATCAGAGCACCTGGCTCTACCTGGGACCTACCAGGACCCAACCAACACAGAGGTGAGAAGATAACCAAAAAGTGTCAGCAGGCTTTTTCCTTCATGTTTCCTTCATCCAGTGCATTCCCTCTGCCATGGTCAATGACAAACTCTTACCAAGTCCTCTCGTGTTGCTTCCTTCAGCCTACCAGTTTAACCAATTTCTCTTGAAAAAACCATGCATCGTGATTGCATACGAAGAATGCAACTTCAGGGAGGGAAGGATCTCCTCAGTGTGGTTGGTGGTTATGTGCATAGGGACTGTGTTTGTACATAGGCACAAACAAGAACAACATCTGTGGCTGCCCAACAGGAGACTCTCAGCAGGATGGCTAGTCCCATGGAACACCTGGAGGACAGGGCACTTTCCTGCAGAACACAGCAGAAGACATCTGAAGATGCTCCTGCTCAAACTTCATCATTTCCTCTAGCATAAAAATAGAGTGAAGGCTACAGAGCATTGAAATAATCACTTCCACACGTGATTGCCTGTGGATGCATGCAGCTGATGTGATTGCCCTTGTGCTGGCGTGGTGACAGGATTTAGCCCTTCCTGTAAGCTTCCTAAAACCTAGCCCAATGAGCACCTCCTGACTATAGTTACAGTATAGTATATACTGTGTTTTTCTCATAATGAAATAAATTGTTTTTCCTCTGTCTCCTTCATGTAAGATAGATACAGAGTGGTACAATGCATGCCAACTCCTCATTGGGTTTGGACTTCCTGCATCTCAGTAAATAACTAAAATGTTCCATCAGTCCAGCAGCATGGGGAGTGAGAACAATGTATGAGCAGATAATTAAATGTCTTGCTTTAAACAAGAATCAAAGTCATTTTCAATAGAGACTGCTAACCCAAGCACCCTTTCTCATCCGACATGCTTTCTGGTCTGTGTTTGGTATTCTGTGACAAGTGATTGTTTGGGGATTTTGTTGGACGCAAATACCGAAAAAAAAAAAAAAAAAAGCCTTGTTTATTCTGCTGTTCTAGCTTACTCATCCCAGATAGGATCTTTCCAGTCCTATTGAGGACCATGGGTAACTCTGTTAGAGATCACAGTTAAGACCATAGGCAACCCTGTTCAGCTTTGCCCTGAGCACACACAAAGAAGAAACAACACAAAAGTGGCCCCGCATGGGCAGAGACATGGCCTTGTCCTGTGTCCATAGCAGAAGGCGATGAGCTGTTCTCCATCTCCTCTAGGCAGAAGGTGCAGCAGGACACAAGGAAGCATCCTCTGGCCACTGGAGAATGCTAAGCTGAATGGGAACAGCCTCCAGGTTCAAGCAAGTCAAGCAAATTGCTGGAATTTGTGATGAACAACTCATAGAATCATAGAATCATAGAATCATAGAATGATAGAATCATAGAATCATAGACTGGCTTGGGTTGTTCCAACCCCCCTGCCGTGGACAGGGCTGCCAGCCACTAGCTCACTAGATCAAACTGCCCAGGAACCCATCCAGCCTGGCCTTGAACACAGCCAGGGATGGGGCA
>VXAV01005919.1:150626-201274 GCA_013399715.1 Alectura lathami | reverse complement strand
CTGACAGCCACGACTTTTCAAATATGATGGAGAGTGGCTCAGCAACCACATCTGCCAACTCCTTCAAGACCTTGGGATGCATCCCATCTGGCCCCATAGAGTTGTAGACATTCAGTCCCATCAGGTGGTCTCAGACTTGCTCCGCTCTTCCACAGGGAAGGATTTTGCTTCCCCCATCCACACTTGGATTTTCAGGGACAAAAGGGACCTGGGCAGCCTGACTGGCAGTGAGGACTGAGGCAAAGAACTCATTAAGTACCTCAGCCTTCTCCGCATCAGAGGAGGCCAGTTCTCCATTTTCATTCATTAGAGGGGGAACACTCTCCTTCACCTGCCTCTTCTGCCCTATGTAGCTAAAGAAACCCTTCTTGTTGTTTTTTACATCCCTTGCCAAGCTTAATTCTGCCTCACATAAAATAAAAACTCTTCTTCAGCAGACCATCTATGTTATGACCTACGTGGTATCAAGCATTTTAAAAAATTTTATTTAATAAATGTATTGCAACATAATTGCAACATAACCAGTAGCTAAAATAATTAACCTGAAGAAGGTAAACCAGATACAGAAGGAAGAAAATATCTTTGTGGAAAGGACAGCTGTATTTCACTAATGTATCATAACTCTTTGCACATCTCAGCAAGTAAAAGCAGATGTACCATTTTGGCTTGGATATTTGTGAATGAACAGCACACGCACACACAAAGGCCATAAAAGGGTTAAATAGTGAGTTGGCAAAAACTGCTAATTACGCTTTGCTTCCAGGTGAGTGAAGGCTGTGGGGAATTATGTAGGGACTTAACAACTCGTAGTCACCAGAGCAGCACAACACTGTGTGAAGTCCCCGAATGCCAAATGCAGCCTGATGGGCCACTGAGAGGCACACTAATGCATACCTCACACAGGGCTTGACACTAATCAAAACCAGTCCAAAACCAAAAGCTGAGACTCATAAGACTCTCATATTTTTCTTCCATACCGCCTCACAGCTTCCCATTATCCAGTCAGTGACCTCCTATAAACCAAAACCTGAAAATCTCCTTTCAGTAATGCAATTTTTGTAGAACGTGGCAGGGAACAGTCTGCTGTTACTGCTCAGTTCTGTCTCCATGTGATCCTGCATCTGACTTCGTTTCATACCTTGAGCTTGGTAGGTTTGCTCTGTGTGTCCACAGAACCTGACTGCATGAAGTCCTGCTCCATTGGCTGTGACTCCTGGCCAACAAAATGATGTAAATAAAACTGCATGAAATTCAAATACAACAAGCTGAAACATGATGCGAAGATCCTTTTAAACATGATGTATAATCAACAGACCTCCTCAGGCCACCATCCCGTAAGAAATTGTTGGGATAGGTTTTCCTCAACAAGGATGAGAAGTTTAGAAACGAGAATTTGATATCATTTCTATCTTTAAAAGCAATTTTTAATCTCATTTTTCCAATGTCACAAACCAGTTGTTAAGGGAAAAAGAAGGAAACTCCACCTGAAATATCAATCTCCAATTGTCCCTTTAAATATTTCTTGCAGCTGCCTTCAAAATATTTGTCTCTGATTACACTCGAATATTGGACACTAGAGTCAATGTGTCCTGGCTCTGCATGACATGATGATGGCTCTTATTCCTGTCAAAACCTGTTTGGCTGCACACATCACTTACACCAAATAGTTTACAATCCCCCTAAATTCCAGTTATTGAGCTATTTTCCAGCTTTTTGAATCTCAGTTGCACCTGGAGCAGTGAGGAGTCCAGCGGCCACCACAGGGAATTTCCTCCCAAGCTCCCATTTCCTCTACAACCCTTCTGAAAAGTTAGCAAAAGAGAGGGGGGCAACCCAAAACCTCTCACTGGGGTGCTGGATTTGCTGCCCAGCTGACGGAGCAACGCAGTGCCACTGTGTCGGATGGAGGAGACGCCATGGCCCTGCGCAACCCCAGCATCCCGCGCCAGCTGCCTCGATGGGCAGAAGTGAGGCTGTCAATAAACACCCAAGTGAAAGGAAGTTGTTCGGTTGTAATTAACATATGCCATTAGTATCTGTCGCTCTGGCCAGACGCAGCAGACAGGCTGAACCCGTACATACAAATGAGTGTCTGCCTGAGCCGTGCGGAGGAGAGGGAGAGATGATTTCATTGTGAGCGTCTGGTGCTGTCAGCAGCTTTAAATCACACTGGCACTTACTAGCGAAAACAGTAACGACCATTGTGTCCTGCAACAATAATACAGATTAAAAACCCTGCTTTATTTAATAAACATTTCTAAATGCTTCTTTGCTCTCTTCTTTTCACCAGAGATGTTGAATCTAAAAGATTCTGTGATTCTATGATTTTTTCCAGGGACAGATCTCCGTTCCCGCGAAGATAACTTTTGGTGCGATTTGTTGCTGCGGCTGTCACACCTCAAGCTCTTTTGCAACTCTTACCAGGGGGAAAGGTGATGACGGCAGTCCCACGGGAATCGTTATCAACCCCCTTTCCTAAGAACACAAGTAACATCTTCCTGAAGGTCCAAAATGAGCCCACAGCCACCCAGCAGCTGGACCATATTCCGCTTAATGTGGGGCAGGAGCCAGGCAGCAGTGGGTTCAGGGCGCTGAATGAGTTCATCCTCATCCTCCTAGGGAGAGGTGGGGACAGAGGTGGGGAGCAGTCCCCTCCCATCACCACGATATCCATGCACACCCTCACCAAGGCAAGCATCAGCATCTCCTTGATTTGCAGGGTGTGTAGGACACCTCGGGTGAGTGTGTCACGAAAACAAAAGAAGGTGTTCGCACAGCCACCTCCTAAAACAACACGGTAAGGATCAACTAAGTTAGTGTATGACCAGGTATTAGTCTGCCAAAGTGGCCACAGTACTCAGGTTTGGGCTCTTTTATTTTGCTGAAACCATAACAACGCTGTACTCTTTTCATTACCAATAATTATCTTTGCACAGCTTTGCACAAATTCCTCTTTCTCTTAGGGGGTTGAAAGATGAAAATGCCCAGACAAGCCTCAGCCCATTGGCAGTGCCTGAGACCTCCCCATTAATTGCTATCGCTCTGTTCTCACTCCAAAGAGAAATGTCAGGAATTGAAGGCTTAGCAGCTTTTTATCCCCTCTAAAAATAATGCCTTGGTGAACTGGAAAAATAATGATAATTTGCTACCCCCTAATATATCACTGGAAGTTAATTGTAATTATTTTTCACAGTTGCCTTAGCCTTTCTGTAGGTTTTTAAATGTTTATTTACATAAGCGATTAGTTCGAGTAACATTGCTACCAAAACCAGTAGATCCGGGGCTGCAAACGTGATTCTGCTGAATTGCTAAACTGCAGCGAAAAACAACAAAGTCAGAAACGTCTGGGCTGTGCTCCAAGACACTGGATTTATGTGATCACATTCTGCATCTTGGTTCAGTTTGACAGAGTATTTTCCTACTTTCTGCATTAAAATAGCTTCAAAGGTCTCTGCAGGAGTTTCTCGTTGGAGGCATTTGAGATGGCAGATGATAATTAGACATTTCTATAGAGCAGAAATTATTTTCTTTGCATTTCCCAGTTTGCAGGCAGAGCTGCGGTCAGCAACCCTGTCTGACTCATCCTCTCATCTTCCTACTTTTCAAATCCCACCATTCTCCTATTTATTGGCAATAAATAAAAAAAAAAAAAAAAAAAAAAAAAAAAAAAGGAGAAAAAAAAAAGCCTTACTGCCTTACTATCTCCAGAAACATACTGTCCTATTGTCCTGGCTCCCAGCTTTCTGCTGCAAAGCTGCTGCTGTCTTCATTGGCGTTAGCAGAAGAGGAGGCACTGCAGAAGCCCATGGGCTTCATCCTCGTAGCACTCCCTTTTTAAGGATGGAGACATCTAGACAGTCCATCAGAAGACCCAGCTGGATGCAGCCAGTGCTCCCTAAGATGCCCTGGGAGAAGCTGTGGGATTGGCCCCTCCTCTGGCCCCACTCCAGGGAAAAGGCCAAGGGCCAGGTGGGTTAGGAAGCTGCCAAGGGAGCTGTTTGGTTTGACAATTTTCTCATATTTCATACTAAAATCCCAAGAGGTTGTTGTGGCAACACATCATCCCAAGCATATAGAGATGGACGAGCTGGCTTGGATGTGCCCAGTGTCACCAGATGCTCCCCAAGGCTGCAGAGGGCACCTCTTCTTGCAGCCTTCACACCTCCCAGCTTTGCCCCGCAGCAGTTTCCCCCCCTTTTCCCCTGCTTTACACCATGGCGTGGGCAGACACCCTGCACAGCCACCCCTCATCACCAGGGCTGCGCTGTGGTCATCTCACCGCCCTTCACAACACCTTCATCAGCCAGTGCCCTCTACTGGAAGGAATCCCCAGGCTACCACCGTGGTCTCTCCAGGGACCCACCGCCAGCTTCTGGTCCTACCTGAAGCTAGAGAGAAGTGAGGACCTGTACCCCATCCCAGAGTGTGCGGGGTGCTGCGGCCTGTACAACCAGGTTTGGTTCTCCAGCAAGCGCTGCGCTGGAAGGATGCCTTCACCTGGAGGCCTCAACCTGTTGTTAGATCTTTGGACGTAGAAATATCCCTGTGATGCCACACCACGAAGCTGCTGCTTCCTGCCAGAAGGCTGCAACAGCATTTATTTTGCCTCAGAGAAACGGTGGTCTGGGGAAATAGTACTGCAGCGTTTGGCAGGTGGATCGGGCACCTGCTGCTGCAGCCCAAATCCTCTAAGCCTTCAGATGGCCTGGGAAGAGTTTTCGAAAGCCTTTTGCAGCATCAAGGGAAAGGGATATTCTTGTACTGTGGGTATTTTCACCTGTATGAAGTCCCACAGCCTGTAACAAGGTTCCCAGGGAGAAAATTCATCTAAAACTAATTCCTGGATCAAGACCTAAATCTGAAGGAGCTTTTTGGAAGCTGGTTTCACAGGTTTTATTTACCAAATCTGTTTTGTGGATGCCGTGAATTTTCTTTAACTTTTTGATGATGGAAACACTCTCAGTATTTTGACTCGGGAAGCTGTTCCACCCAAAAGCAGTAGTTCAGATGCAGAGTTCAAAGGCAGGAGAAGGAAAGGTTGCCAGTGAGAAGTTCCATTAGGAAGTAGATTTAATCTTCCAATATGTATATTCATCATTGCTTAATGGATTTAGTGCGGCGCCCAGGGCAACCCATGACGTTAGCTGGGGATACCGCTCCAGCCATGTGCTTTTTGCTCCCTTTTGGTGCAACATCCGTCAGTATGAGCCAGACATGCCGCTGCTCTGCCTCCCCCTTGACCCCCCATGAGCCCACCCCCCCCATGGACAAGCACCGATGTGTGTCTGGCCCCATGGTGTGCACCTTCAAGGAGCACCACCAGCAAGAAACATCCAAAGGTAATGAGTGCTAAGTCCTAACACAGTGGAAACCAAAACTGCTGTGTTTTTCCTTAATATCAACCATCTGCTTGAAACAGATGATGAGAAGGCATTTATCAGCTTTCCTGTACTGCAACACGACACAGGTCTCTAACTCCTTGGTGTATCAGCCTTTGGTCCATAACAGAGTGTTTTCCAGCAACTTTGGGTGAATGGAAGAACAAATTGCCCACCTCTGACACCGGGGGCCACTTTGTGGTTCGACGGGTGGCTCATAAGGCTTCAAGGACCTTCTTGAGCAAAGGCACAGGCTCCCTTTGGCATTGAGATATCCCCTGGCCCCAGAGAGCAGCCCCACTCCCCCTTTTTTTTTGCTAAAATTTCTTTACATAGAAAAGGGGAAAAAATGCAGAACTTCAGGAAGAAGTTAAAATAAAAAATGCCTTCTATGCTTTTTTATTTCAACAGAGGAAACCAGAAACTTATGGAGGCTGGTATAAGAAGCAGAGCAAGGCAGAAATTCAGCAGTTTTAGTATTAACATATTTTCTTTATTAAGTTCTTTGTTGCTGTGAAGAAAAGATGAAGACCTTTTAGATTTGTTTGCATTTTTATAAGACAATCATGTATCCAGTTTCCAGTCTCTAAGCCTCACAAGTTAAGTGCAAGTATCACAGCGTGATGGATCTCATAAGGCATCTTCATCTGGAATTGTAGGATTACATAAAAATCTTACATTTGAGTTTTCCTGAAAATTTAACTTTTTCTTCCAAAGCCATGACTCCAGAAGCTACAGAGGGAAAAATAAAAATTCAGCACTTTTTCGTAAAGTGAGTACATTTTAAAGCTCATTTCCTAGTTTCAAAGGGACATGACTCACATTTTCTTGCATGCCTGGATGTGACAGTACAGTTTGGTAGGACACAGACGTGAGTGTGGCAGCTTGAAAGCCCTTTCTTCCTCCACTGAGGAAGAAAGCTTTAACAGCTGCTTTCTTCCTCAGTGATGTGCTCCTCTGCAGTATGAGCTATCTGACATGTGAATGTGTGCATTTTTAAAAATGGCACAACCTTACTCTCCCAGAGTCCACTGTTGACTCCCTTCCTCTAGCTACATCTCACATGTATATGATCCTTCAGGTTATTTAGGTTATTTGTGTGGAATGCCTTCGTTTCTCTCTGCCCTGCTGAAGAACCTCAAGAAGGCTTCACTTTTTCCATGGCATGGATGCTCATCAGTTCCAAAAACCTGACCTCCTTTGAGGATGAGGTTTGAAAATTGCAGGATGAGTGATGAAAATCACTCAACTGCACTGAAAGTTCTGCCCTTAGGCGTTGCCCGTGCGTGAGGACCGCGAGGAGGGATGCAAGTTGGGTGCTGTGCCCACCGGCAGTCTGGGGAAGGAGGCTGCTGGTGGCTGCAGTGCTCCTGTGCTGCTGGATGTTGTTCACCACTCGAGCCTTCCTGGGAAAGCAAGGGCAATCTAAATTTCTAATGCAGCAAAACAAGCAGGGGAAAAAAAAAAATAAAAAAGGCCTACCTTCAAAGGCCCTTTTTATGCCTCATTAAAAAACTGAGAAAGACCCAAGTGAGGTCAAACCACAGTCCTTTTAATCTCCTTAACTCTGCTGTGGGCTTGCTTGTTTTTTTTCCTCTGGTTTGTGACAGCCGTAAGTGCTGACAGCCATGAGACAACGTTGCTGAGTCCCCGGTTCTACATTAGGCAGCACAGCCTGATGTGGCCTAATGCCTCCTCCAGATCCACGGACTCCTCTTCCCACCCACAGACACCTTCTAGCTCAGTCAGGCTGCAGACGGACTTTCTGCCCTGGACATTTATCATAGAATCATAGAATCACAGAACTATAGAACCATGGGATCATAGGAACTTAGAATCACAGAATAGTTTGGGTTGGAAGGGACCTTTAAGCCCACCCAGTCCCAGCCCCCTGCCGTGGGCTGGCTGCCACCCACTGGATCAGGCTGCCCAGGGCCCATCCAGCCTGGCCTTGAGCACCTCCAGGGATGGGGCACCCACAGCCGCTCTGGGCAGCCTGTACCAGTGCCTCACTACCTCTGAGTAAAAATCCATGTACTTAGCAGTTTGTTATTTTTGCAAGCTCTGACAGTCCCCAGCAATCTCAAAATTACCTGTGACTCTATATCTGAAAAAAATTGTGAATTTTTTCAATATCATAGCAGATGCTAGTGCTCAGCAGAAATGGAGAAGCCTCCAGTGGGCAGTCAGGAGGAGAGAATTTGTGTCATAGTTTGGCCACTAAAATATTGGAGTGCCGTGTTCTCCTACAACATTTCTAGATATGTATCATTCAAAATTTGACTTCTCCAGCTGATTTTTTTTAGTAGATAGATCGGATTTGATAGTTGTTTTCCTCCTGGTGTTCAGAATACTTTGCCTTCACAAAAGTTCATTTCTACCCAGAGACCAGATGCATCCTCTAATAACAATTACGTAGCACAGAGCAATAAACCTATTGTTTAGCCCAGTAAATCAGGCTGTATAATCAAAGAAGGCAGATTGTTATTTCTTCACCATACATTTGTAATGCTTTGTTTGACTTTGTATGGGCTCGGGCATATATACATATATACACAAATATATATGTGTATGCATATGTATATACATGCCTTGGGCATGGCAATCTGCAGAACAAGAAGAGCAGTGCCTTGATGTCACAGAGGGGCTGCTGATCCAGCAGAGTAGTGCCCATTCCAGCAAGTCCTGGCCATGGGGCGTCTGAGCCCCGCTCCTGCGCTCCACAGGTTGAGCAGCTGGAGGTTCAGTGGTGCTGCCCCACTGAATGCCTTAACAAGAACCCCACCCAAGACACAAGAAAATGTGTCATTAAATGCATTTCACAGGGTCACATCTCTCTGGGACGCTCCTGGCTGGGCGGCCCTTCGTCTTGTAGGCTTCCGGCACCAGGATTAACTCACCTAAGCCTTTCCTGTTATAAATAGCCTGTTGGCACATCAACCACATGCAAGGGCTGCATCCTGCCAATAAATCCACGTTTCTGCTCTGAACATCCACCTATCCCTTCAGCAACTCATCTTCCAACCATGCTTTTGCACAACAGCCTTCACTCTTGCCTTGCAGCTGTCTGTTGCAATGCTATAATACACTGTGGGAATGGGCTGTATCTAGCCCTTCGTCTGGGACTTGGCACTGCAGAAGGTCCCTGCCCTCTGTATTCTGGCTCCCTGTAATGCTACCTGGCAGTAGGCAGTTAGCACTTGTTGTGCTAACCCTCGAACATGCCCAGCTACTTAGATTCTTCCTGTGCAATTTTCATTTCCACCCCCTATAGCTTATAGCTGCATGGGCAGCTATTTATAGCACATTGCTCCCTTAAGACCTGCACTGGAAATGCAGAGCTTGGGGTACTCAGCGCTGCTTGCCGTGAGCTTTTAACATTTTACCAAAAGCCAGTCCAGGCTGTTTCCCTACCAAAACTGCTGTCCCATTGCAGTTTATGTGGTGTTCCCAGCTGCGTGTGCAAGTCATATCAAAACAAGTCCCACGAGCTCTATCAGGAGCCGGGCAGCAAAGCTTTGTTCTGCGTCAGCCTGGCTGTCCTCTGCCCCGCAGATAGGAAGCCCCAGCTCCCAGAAGCTGGAAAACTGTGTCAGGTTACTGCCAAAGAGGAAAGGGCACTGAGAGTCAAGAGGTTCAGGCTTGTTTCCCAGATTTGAAACACTTGTCCTTTATGGCCTTGCACCAAACACTTTCTCTCCACTCCCTCCCTGTCCTTATCAGGAAAACTGGAACAGCAGCTTCCTTGCTCCCATCTGTCCTGCCCGCCCAAGTGCCCAGGCTCATGGGAAGGAGCTGGGTCTTGCTGCACATGGGTACAGCCCAGCCCAGCACAATGAGGTCCCACAGAGGCAGTGAGGTGGTAGGACCACGTCCTGAACACTGAGCCCTAACCCCAGCTAGCCGTTCCTTTAAACCCCGCCACGAACTCTCAGAGGTTAGAGGTAGACGCTGTGTCCTTAACAACACACTCTGCACTGCGTATTTGTAGTTAAAGTCCTGTTTTGCCTGGGCGGTTGGAATTTGCTGGGATCATATTCTGTACTGAAAAGCTGCCCTGAGGTCGTGAGAGGTGTACAGCCCTGCAACTCCAGGATGCTCTGGATTCTCTGGCAGGGACATGGTTTTTATGGGAGCAGAGTGAGACATGGTTTTTATGGGAACAGAGCATCTCTGGGAGGAGGGTGGCACTCACCTGGCAAGGCAGGACACCAACGGCAGAGCTTGCAGGTCTGGGCACCACAGAGGTCCTACTGATGTCTTCTCAGACCCCAGAGGAGAACCAATTCAGGTTCCCAATTCTTTTGCAGGTCTGCAATGCTCCTATAAGAAATTACAGTGCAAATATCACCTGGTGATTTTCTTGCCTGGAAACCTTCCAGGTTCTCAGTGTGTGAGTTCTGCTTCATGCTGGGAAGCATGCAGCTCTTTGCACCTGGTTGCATATCGAGCTGGAACATTGCTGTGGGAGGAGAAGGCTTTCTTTTTGCCTAGGTATTTATGTCAAGGGGCACTTCCTTGGGCCAGGTACTGGGTGAATATTCTTGGAGGAAGCGACTGACCTGTGTACTGCCCACCTGTGTTAGTGACAGTGGCACCTTGCTCTGAAAGCTGGTCACACCTCCACGTCCAGTGTCCCCACCACGGTGAGCTGCAAGGTGCAAATTTCTGTGAGAGCAACAGCAGCAATTGCCAGAAAAGGAGCACACTAACTTCAAAGAGTCTTTTAGATGTTGGAGCTGTGTGCATCCCCAGCGAGAAACAAAACCCTCCGGGATATAGTGCCAGGCAGGGAGGGCTACAGCCTGTGGGCCTTGGAGCAGCAGCAGCTGGATGTCAGTGGGCTGCTGAAGTGCTGCAGCCAGGAGCCATCGCTGTGGACTTGCTCACATACCACAGACCTCTGGAGAGGATCATCTGCATAATTACAGGGATCACAGATCCTGCACTTCCCCTATCAGTGAGCATTTTCCTTTTGGGTACAGTATGTTCCTGCGGATTCCAACGATAAACTGCTCTAATGGTCTTTGCAGTCATCTGATTTAGCTACATAAAAATGTCCTAGTGCGGCACTGGAAAGGCAGCTCCCCTCCACACGGATCTGCATGGGAACAGGGTGTGTGCAGCACGTCCCATCCACGGATAAGCTAATCCTTTCTGCAGATAAATCTTGCCAGCAAAATGCAGCCTGAAAAAGTAGTTACCGGGGTTGTTTGTTTTTCAAAGGATGGATAAAATTTCAGAGCGATAAAATCACTTCCTTGAAATACTTTCATTCAAATAATTTACTTCCTTTTGAGAAGTTTAAGTAATCTTTGCTGAACTTTTTTTTTTTTTTTTTCCCCACTCTTCAGCAGGGCAGACTGATACGACTGGGGGCAGCACAGCTGCGAGCGTGTGCCCTGTGACCGGGCAGCACGTGCCACGCCAGCTGCGCCTAACGTGCACCGGCACCCCAGCAGCCCTCCAGCAAACATCTCATTGTGCTGGTCAATGTCTCATTGTGCTAATTCGCAGGAGCCCTGCAGACCACGACAATTAAAATTGTTGTTTAATGCCACGGGTGGGGATGCAACCCTGACACGGGGCGTGCTGGTGGGCTACACCTTGCAGGGTGGGAGCCTGCGAGAAAGAGGGACGGGGCATCGTGTGCATGTTGTGGGCAGCTTGAAGTCCTGGGCCCAGAGAGCAGATCCTCCAACTTCCAGGCTAAGGATGTGCTCTTTGGTGAAGAGCTTCTTCTGATTAACCGCATGTAACTTCAGGCAAATCACCAAACAGCACAAGATTTTCTGCAAAGCCACAAAAATCTGGCAATGTTGGGGAAGCAGTGAAAAATGAATTGTTTTTAAAAGTCACATAATTATTTTAGTAAGGCTGGGAGCCAAAGCCTGGAAAACTCTAAAGAGCAGAGAATAAAAGCCAATGAAAAAAAAAAAAGAAAAAAAAAAAAAGAANAAAAGAAAAAAAAAAAAAAAAAAAAAAAAAAAAACAACAACTAAAGGGTACATCTCTGGCTCAAGTGCTGACCTGGACTCTGCATGCTACTCTCTATCCCTGCTGTGCAGTGCAATGGATTTGCAGGCAGGGGTATTTCATCCAGCTCCTGGGGAAGCCCATGTTGTGCTGCAGGACCTCAGTGCCCTGAGGTTGCCAGGCTGTGACCTGGGGGAGAACAAAGAGGGGAAGAATAAATGTCACCCAGAAAATAGGTCAATGGAGAAGGAAGGGGCTGAGCCTCTTCCTGCAGCCTGCAGGACACGGGGACGTCCAGAGCACCCGGCCCTCTGGAGCAGCAGGCCTGTTACAGCCAGCTGGAGGGGCAGTGCCTTTCAGCTGGGGTTTAACTGGTGCAAGACCAATTGCTCATGCTGGGCGGGAACCGGACCATGGGGGGAATTTTCCCCAGGAGTCGCCCAGTTGTTCTGGAGAGAACAGACTGCTCTGAACAGGGTGCCAGGTAGGGCAAGGGGAAAGAGGAAGGTGGTCAGCTCCCAGCCACGAGCAAGGAGAGCATGGTGATCCCTCACATTGCTCTGAGATGCTGCAGGCCTGCCTGGCCTGTGCGAATGTAAGTTTATCTCACAGCCTGGTGTAGATGTAATGGGGGGCAGAAGGAGGAGGGTATTAATGCCTTCTCTGACCCCCATGTTAGCCAGCAGGTACCAGCACCTCTCCAGCGAAAGGAATGGCCGTGCTAGACACCCTCTCCTGACCCCTGCAGATGACCTGAAGCTGCTTATATCTATTTTTGGATTGTCTGCTGGCTCATTTCCTTGTACTCCCAGAGCATCCAGCAAGCAGAGCACTATATAGATGTAAGATATTAAAAGAAAGACGAACAATAGGTGAAGAAGTCGAATTACAGTGACAAAAGCCTAACAGGATTCAGTGGAGCTGGCATCAGGTTTGTTTTCTATCAGTGTAATTCCAGTGACGCACATGGCAAATAACTTGTGTAGGCAAAAATCCTAGCTGGGCTTGGGTCCGTTTCTGGCAGATTGTGTAAGCAGCTGAGCAACGTTCACATGTCCTGTTTGTTCACATTGTTATTTACATTATTGTTCCTGTAAACTGGATGGATAGAGGTGGAGAAAGCTGCAGTAGAGAAAGAGAAGCAAGTGCAATGGGATCTAAAGTAAATAGAAATGCAAATGTATCTTCTTGAGGCCAAAGGAGCGGAGCTGGGGGTCTTTTGGAGGGCCAGGTTATAGGCACTCATCCTGCATCCCACAGGGAAGACAACAGAAAAATCCCTGAGATTGGGGCTGTTCTTAGAGCAACTGTGTTGCATCAGCTTTGATGGCCTGAGGGTATAATTGAGGCAGAGCCCATGGGGAGGGGTAATACCTGTCAGCAGATCAGCTAAATACCACTGAGAGAAAACAGGACAGGAGCCTCCTGTGGGCACCTTCTCCATCAGGCACTCATTGTGCAATACAAATTGGCTTAATATAAATTACATTAGGAGAACTAGGTATAAGTGCCTGGCAGGATGATGGCAGGCAATCTGCACAAAGGCAGTAACAGCAGCGATTCGGTCATAGCATTGACAGTCCAAAGGCATGAGTTGGGCAAGGGTGCAGGGGGACACCTCCCCTGTCACCACAGTGTGCAATCTAAACATGTCAGTGCATTGTGCAGCCAGGTGCAGGGTCTGGTCTGCTGTCTCCTGGGCCAGAACCACGTAGGGGAGTCTGTTCTTTCCATCTCAAGACCTTCTACTATTAAGTACTAGAAATGCAAAGTGAAATCAATCATAAGACAAATGGATAGCTGCAAGTTAGGTGATTTCTCAATTTTTTGTCTTCAATAACATTTTAGCTAAGCTTAGCATCAACAGTTCCAAGCATGCTTAAACTAGGAATTCACCATTTTTCTGGTAAAACAGGTGAGCTGCCTTACATACTTTTGCAGATGAAAAATACAGAACTAAAGGAAGTAAAGAGCTTTGTCCAAAGCCTCAGGACAAGTTTATGGCAGAGCCTGGGAGTAAACCCAAGGCTCCTTCATGCCCTACATGCTACTGGGCCATCTGTCCCTCCCTCCCTTCTCCAGGAGACACAGCAACCTGTGTGGGAAGTGAGACCTCCCAGAGCACCCACAAAGCGGTTTGGTATGTGAATCCCCATGTAAAAACTCTCTGTCTGTATTTCTGGGATTAGGAGCTCTGCAGCAGAAAGGGAGAATAATTCATCCAGCTAAGGACATGGGAAATCCCTCCTCGCTGCCTTCTGATGTCACCCGGGTAAGTTTGAGCCTTGGTCTCTTCAGCTCCAGCTTCTCACCATTTAGAAACTATAAAACCATGAAGTAGGAATGTTATCAGGATAAATTGATACAAAGTTCAGCGCTAGCCATGAATATCCTTTATATAGTGCGGCTACCTCAGCACACAGTGATGAGATCCTTAGCACTAAAGTCTTAGAAAAAGGGAGAAGATTTTCTCAGCTCTTGGTTTTGTGCTGGCATCATCTCATTCCTTTCAGTTTTGGGTTTCCTCCCATTTCCCTGTGCTCACCTGCCACCAGGACTGCTTGTTAAACTGTTCCCTTTAGCTGCAGTATTTGGATAGTAGTTTGCCTCTTTGGGATTTCTTACTTGCTTCAGCAGCATGAAGAAAATGCAACTTTGTGGCCTGCATGACCAAGAATTTCTCAAAGCCACCGGATTTAATAAAAAAATCTACAAAAATCCTTCCCTAAACTCAAACTAATTTTTTTTCTGAGGGAGATTTCTTTCAGAAAAGTGTTCCCACACCTCCTGTAACCCAGATTCTCCATTCACAGAGCTAGGAAATCAGCAGTCATTCCTAGTTCAATGCAATTACCACAGTGTAAAATTACACCTATGTAGTCTGAGCGCTTATAACAAGCCCTTTTCCCCGACATAAAGCAAGGAAAAGCAAAGGCAGGAAAGGACATGATAGAAGCTCTGCTGAATTAGACAACACACCTCTGGCAGCAAGCAGTGTGTGGGAATGGAGGATGCTCTTTCTCAGCAAAAGAAAGCCAGGAAAACTTTGTTCGCAGTGATAGATTTGCACATCAGCTCCTCGAAGCCCTTGAATGCAGAACTCCGCCTTGAACTCTGCCCAGCTTCATCCTTCCTAAGGGCAAAGGAAAGTCATGGGGAAGCCCATGGAAGCTCCCCTAGCCACGGACAGGATAATGCCCACCAGTAAACCTCCTCCCATGAGAATGCTAAGGCAAGGTCTCACGCTGAGTGCTTTCTGCAGCATTTCTGCCTTGTGCAGAGGCCTGCGGTGGGGTCACAGCATAGCGTGGCCTGCTCTCCTCTCGTTTTTCCGTGGCAGCACCAGAGCAGTGGGAGAGAGCTGCTTGCCTGGTAGTGCAGAGGCCATCTTGACTCTTCATGGGAATGCGAAAACCCCAGCATTGCTCAGCCAGGCCAAGGGATTTCCATCCGAAGGCCCCTCCAGGCACTTCCCCAATCAGCAGAAGCATGGCCAAGCGTGCAGACACCCAAACTGTGCACCACTGCAGCAAGCCAGCACACCCCGCTAAGCACATTGGACATGGTAATTTCCAAAAAATCCCACATTTAAACAAGCGATGCTGTGAACTTTAATGAGCCTCAGAGCAGCACTCAGAAGCCCTTTGTCTGTGGCAGACAAAAGGGGGAGGTATTGGTGTGCAGGCCTCGGCAATCAGAAAATAGGTTACGCTAGGCGGAGCAAAGGAGCATGGGCTGTGAGCGACTGAAAAGAGGTGAGCTCTGAAAGGGTGTGGGAAGTGGCAGCCCTAACGCAACACTGCTGCACCTGGAAGTCACTAGCTTCAAGGCAGACAATTAATGCTGAGCAGCCACACAGAAGATCCTCACTGCACTTGATGCAAAAGATAAAACCACTGAAAAGAAAAAAAAATAGCAGTCCAGTCGAAGGTAAGAGCATTGTAAGTGACAGCAGCAGCAGGAAGACCATGTCAAACAGGATTTCGATCATGCAGCAAGCAGCAGCAGACAGCTGAACGACCAAAAGGCAACGAGGGCAAAGGCTGGTGTTAGTGACACGGACTTGCCATGGGAGCAGGGAGATGTGTTACCTTTGGGGCGCTGAGCAACCTGCAGCCTGTGTGTGACCTTGAGGACGACATCTCACACGCTTCCATTTCCTGCCGTCACGAGAGTGTTTGGGTCTGCATTTCCAATGCAATCCTACCCCACCTTCTAATCCATCTGGACCCCAGCTCCAGCCTCAGTTAATCCTGTTCCTTTGTAGCCAGCGAAAGGCGTGACGCCGTCCCGGTCCCATGCCCAGGGACACCTCCCGCCCGCGATGCCCTCGCAGCGGTGGCATTCCCCGCCAGAGGAAGCGGCCTGGCGTACCCATGGCGGGGCATTGCAGCACTCTAATCAGGTGGAGATAAGAGGCGGGATGAACTTCGCAGCGTCGGATGTGGATAAACACCGGGCCAAAGCCTGTCAGCGTTTGTGAGAGAATAAACCAAAGCGCTGAGATGGCAGCGAAAAACGACCAGCCAGACGATGAGAACCGCTGAAACAAGATGTGACTGGCAACTCCATTCTTAAAAGCAAATTGAAACGTGTTTCGTCTGTGTCTCCATACTTATCTGCTTCCTTTGGCAGCAGAAAAGAAGCTTGAGTTCGATCAACTGGCTGAGCTGCACACAGCTCCGAGCTGAGAGAATACTTCCCATGGGCTAATTTATTCCACAAATATAACATATTTTTCTGCTCGCAGAATACCCACAAACACATTGTAGTTTTCTTACATATTTTTCTTTGAATTTTTTTGGCACATCTTCATGAATTGTTTGCGAGTTCACTGTTTGCTGTGCTTCATGCCTGGAATCTGGGTAGTGGGTTAGTGGCTGTTGGTCACGTACGTCACATGCTTTTATTTCTGCTGGTCCCTGGCTGAGGCCGTCCTTCATCCCATCTGATTCAGCACTCTTTGATGTCAATGAGACTCTTTCTCTTTGACTTCAGTGCTCTTGGGTCCAGCCCTTTGTTTGGGAAGGAACTGGGAGAAGCCACTGCTCCTTTGAGTCTCTCAAACTGGGCTAAGATTTATTCGGGAACTCAGCAAATACTCATTCCTTCCCACACAGGCCTTTCTCAGCTCTGTTCCTAAGAAAAACTCAAGTTTTTGAAGATTTATGGGAGCCAACATTTTATTTCCTTGGAACTTGTGTAGCTATTCAGACCAGTGCAAACTGGACATAAAAGAGTGTCCTGCTAAATCTCTGGGTTCAGATCCCACACTGGCATACCCAGCAAATATCAGAGGAGTGGAGGCTGCAGCTCATAACTTGGATGCAGCATTTGCCTTTGATTTTATTTCAGCTTGAAGTCCTGCCTGCACCTCAGTCCATGAAGCCCACAATTTAGAAGCTCAAAATCCTTATTTCTCTCCAGAAAGCACAACCCCTCTCAAACGCCTGCAGTTCTTCCCGTCCATCTCCCCAGGCTTACAGTCACCAGCCTCCAGGCACCTCCAAACACATGTCCTAACAGCGCCTAGGCATGAGCTGCATGAAGACACAGAGCTGTGCTTTTTGCTCCCTGGATCACCGTGTTGCACTGGATGCTCCACATTTGGAAGACATCCCCCTGCTTGGCAGGAGGGCTGTGGGGAGATGTTGGCAAGACTGCGGGTGCTGCACAGCGCGATCCCAGGTGGCACTTGTGGCTCTGCAAAGCAGCAGAAGAACGGTGCTGGCAGCTCATTCGGCTTTACGACTGTCCGCATGTAAGAATACAAATTGTCTTCCCTTCAAAATCCGGTTTAAAAATAGCACTATTTGAGGAGTATATAAATAAGTAATCATTTGGAACACAATATTAGAGCGCCCTGCTTTAATTAAACTGTTGCTTGATGCATTTCAAAGCTCTGTTCTGACTCAGTCTTCCTGCACCTCTGAACTTTTCCTATTATGAACAAATCTCATCTAACTGCACCATGAATTTTAAAGCAAACTAGATGGCACAGAGTAATAGGACTATTAATATCCTGATTGCTGAGCAGCACTTGGGACTAGCCCATTCTCACACAGAGGCAGGAAGAAATAGCTTCTCAGACACACCGTTAAGCAAGAATGGCTTCAACACCATCGTTGCCTCCATTTCACACCTGCCTTAAAGGAGAACATGGGGAAAATATTCTATTAAGAGGGCACATATTTTTCCTCTCAACCCAGATAGCATTTGCTAAACACGGCCAGGAATGTAATTCTGACTATTCAGACCAACCTCTCTTCTGGTCCTAAATGCCACTAAAGGGTGAGCAGAAAGGCCATGCGTTTCCCTTTGTTAAAGTGCATTCTTCGTGTAATCCCCGGATTGGGTCAGGCTTTTTTTTGGTATCACAGAAGTGAGGAATGGAAAAGACACATGACATGAGGCCAGCAGTTCACCCCATCTCTGAGTAGGATTACTGACTCTGTTTCAGCCACTAGGGTTTTGTCTGGTCCAGTTTTAAGTTTTAAATTCACACAGCTTTTGTTCTTCTCCTGGGGACCTCTCAGAAAGTATTAATTCCATTCTTAATAACTATCTCCTGACTGCAAGGCTGATAACTTTCTCCTCTTCATTTCACCCAACTACTCATGCTGACCACTTAAAAGCATGTCAAATGTTTTCCTTGGACTTGTAGGGCAGCGTTGCAACCATTGAGCTCCTTTGGACACATTCAGCAGTTCTCGTTTCCTTGCAGGTCCTTGTGGCACTGGAGTCAGATTTCCCAGGCACATCACTCCTCGCTTCTCATGCAGGCTCACGAGCAGCTGCCAAACAACCACAAACAGAGCACTTCTTTTTTCTCCTGACTGACGTGAGGGAAAGGACAGGAGATCCAAGCTGGAAGAATGCAAGGAAAATCACAGCCCCTGCCTTTGGCTGGTTTCTTTACAGACATGCTTTTGGGAAGGGAGAAAAGGAGAGCAGTTCCTGTTCAAAGATGGCCATTTTTCATCTGGTGTGCATGGACCTAAATCTTCCTTGGAGCCTGTACGCGAAAGGCAATTTCAGCTGGGTGTGACATGGTTTTGGGTCCACACACTGGTATTAAAAGCAAATCTGGCAGCCCTGTGAAGACAGAGATATTTCCATGACAGAGCTGGGAAGGAGACAAGATATACTTCATGGGAACTCACTCAATGCAGTCTCTAACTTTCTACAGTATTTATGCGGAGAGGTACATACTCCTAAGCCCTTTGGTGGCTCTCACCCTTTGTTGCTCCATGCTCACTGAAGAGATGGTCTCTCCTCCTCCCTGACCTGAGGCCAGTGCCCCCAGCAGACAGGTGCTAGCACAGCTCTAAACCAACAGCCACTGCTTCGGCTTCAAAGGACTGGGCTGGTCCTCACCCTGCACATAATCTCCAAAAGCTGGCGCAGTGGAATTTGGCCAAAGCTCATATGGGATCAGCCCCATTCGGGATCTGTAGCACACATGATCCTACCACAATTCCCCGAGAGGCTGTGGGGTTCAGAAGCTGGTTTGCTTTGGGAGCTACTGGAGGGCCAGGTTAGTATGGTCTGTGCTAAGATTTGTTCAGAGGCCCTGCAGAGATGAGCTGCTTCTGAATGCCATGTTTAAATCCCCTTTGAATTAACAGGTGACTCTTTTGAGTTGCCAGGCACCTTCTTTTTGTCCTCTGAAATACGACCTCTGCATCAAGATGATGCTCACGCATGGTATAAATATGCTGATCCATTTTGTGTGTTTTCTCTTGAATTCCATTTAATGTGCAGTGACGTTCAACGGAAGTGCTGATGTTCAGAGTCAATACAGACATCTATTTCTAAGCACATCTTGTAAAACTATCTTCAGTCTTTTGCAGTCTAACCCTATTTGCCTGGCTGCTGCTGTAAACATCAGGCTGCCTGACGTCGGATACGGGTGCTGAAGAAGAGTTGGATGGAGAGCTGCTGCGGGAGGGGATCACGCAGACATGCTTTTGCTTTGGCTCCAGGACCTTGGGGCTGGGGTAGGGACAGTGCCTGGGCAGGCAGGAGCAGTGCAGCAGCCGAGTGCACAGCAGGGCTGTGGCAGGGCTGGGAAGGAGCTCTGGCACAGAGAAGGAGCAGCTCAGGAAAGGAAATTTGTAGAGGAAAAATGAGGTGGATTCATCTGACAGCAATTTTTTCAGTTAATGTTAAAAAGAGGAAGCAGGAATACTGCCTCACTCACTTTGCTCCTTATTATTGGGTACTTGGAGTAAAGTAATGTCACAGGAACACATTCAGCACCCAGAGGCAGCTCCTTTCCATTACACAGGATCTTCTGTCGAGTTGCTTGCGGCTTGTGTGGTAACAGCTTTATTCAAAGTAACAGGGGTCTGTCCTTTATCAATTAGGAGTACAATGACAGAATCATCCTTCACTAATCCCTAATCCTCCCCACAAACACTTCAGATTCCCATTCACAGAATTCTTGTTTTATTTACATGTTTGTTAGGATGGCAGCTGCAGGACTGCATCAAATATCTTTCAGATCCTAACACATCTTGAGCCCCGTAAGGGGAGCAAACAAAAAAATTCAAAATAAGGGAACAATGCAAAGAAAGTTCTGCTTGAAATTAGAAATGTTATAATTGCAGTAATTATGAGCTATAAATGAGGTATTAACCACGCTCCATATGTGCCTGCCTATAAGAATTTCACTGGATTTATTTCCCTTCACAACAGACAAAAATGTGGCCAGCTGATTGTTTAGTCTGTGTCCAAAGCTGGCATTGAGTCTTTTGTCATTGCTACCTTTGGTTTCCAGACAAGCTGTAAGGAGTTTGTCTGTCTGTCCTACAGAAAGAAAGAGCATGCAAGCGCTGAAATCTACAGGCACCCCTTGATATGGCAGATGGGGTTTCGATACAAAACTTGGAACCATGTGCAAACTTTCGGTTTCCATGCTGTCTCAGGTCACAGTCTCCTGGCGTGCAATGTTACAGCACAGTGGCATTTGTTATTCTGGCTGGGCGCCTTCTCCAAGGTTGATGATAATCACTGCCTACAGACTGAGTAATGAGGGGCAAAGACATCTCCTGAGAGGTTTTTGGATCAGTCTTCTTCCTTTCCTGGTTTTAACCAATTCCGTAGGTTGGCTGGTTTGGAAACAAAGCCATCAAAGACGATGGTTCTGGCATTGCCCCTTAGCAGCTCTGTCAGCATTTTCTCAGAGCAGCTCTCTTCAGCTATTCTTTTCCACCCTGACTGTTTTTCCAGACAGATCCCTACTGAGCTGATGTAGTCACTCAGCAGACTGCTAGAAGCAGGCCAACATGTGGTATCACTTAGGTACAGTGCAGTCCCAGCACCATTGTAACGGTATTTTGGTATCTCTGGTTCCACTTCCCATCCCAACCAGTCAGTTCATCTGTGCGCAAAGTGGAAAAATGAAAAGGTGCTAAAGAAACTTCTTCAGCCCATGGAAAGAGTTTGCATTTTATGCCGTGATTCGTGCCTTCAAGAGAGAGAGATTTAAGGTCAGGAGGAGCATGATGCCCAAGGATCAGTTGGCTTGCAGTCATCTGATTGCTCTGCTATGGGCTAGGTCAGTGAGACTTTAAGTGCAAATAGCTTTAAACTCTTTAAAATTGGACTTTTACGCAACTTAACCAGCTTTGCTGACCTAATAAAAGAAATGTGATCCACTGCAGATACAAAGAAATCAGACAAATATGAGCCACTGGCACTTAATGGAAAACCACGAGTCTCACCGAGACTATATCTCAGTTTTTGAAGCAGCAGCTAAAGGTAGGTTGCAGGCAATGCAGCAAGAATTTGATGTGTAGAGGAAACACATCAAATGCTGTTTGGTAACAGGGAGCTGTGTGGGAACTTGTCAAGCCATCTCCTCCTGGTTTGACTACAGGACTGGAGCAGCAGAAGGTCACCCAAGACTGCACAGGGAACCCAGGTGTTTGGCGAGGGAAATATCACTAGCAGGCAACAGGAGGGTCCCGTGGGGAACAACACTTGGGTTTGGGACAGCACAAGGCAGGTGAGAAGTGGTGAGCTGCAGATCTCCCACACCGGCGTGTGGTGGCAGGCCAGGAGCAACAATGACATTTGCCACTTAAGTAAGGAGCAATGCTGTGTTTGGCAACCCCATACAAACTAGCTCTCTGCCGTCCAGGTTGCTTCTACCCAGCGTGTGGCACGTGAATACTCAAGTTCTCCCTAAACCTTTAGTGGGATCCTAGCAAAACATAGTCTTAAGCAACAGGAGTTTCAGGGGACAGATCTGGCCCTCTGGGTTGGATGGAAATGTGAGTCCCTGCTCTCAGACTGTGCAGATGGGGCCCTGAAGGCAGGGAAAGGGGAGCAGAGGGGTTTGGTTGGGTTCGGTTCTATGTGAAGCCCCGGTGCAAGCACAGCTTGCAGCAGCTGAGTCCCCTCTCAGCAGTGGGCTGGAAAGCCAGCGTAAGGCAGGTTGGCCTCCTTTGTACAGCAGTAGGTACCATCCCTTGCCAAAATGATCATACAGGAATTGTGCAATAACATACAAAGATACACTGCACAGAAAGGAGGACATGCCTAAATCATGTAGAAAATAATCAAAAAACCCTTATTGCAACTTAACAGTACAGGTAAGTACCTGTGGGCAGAAAATCCTTTGGAACATCTTCCAGAAAATCAGTTTCCTTGAACAGGAAATCTAAAGGTGCTCAGGGAGCTCAGAGTCTCTCGATTTCAACAATGTGATGTTCACATGCATCCCAGCACACACCCTCAGTGGTATCACACAACAGATTTCATTTGTGAATGACTAAAGATACAGAAGTGCAACTATTTTGGGATGCACAAATGAGGCACATCGCAACTCCTGAGCAGTACACACTCCTCTTTCCTGTTAAATTGACTTGTCTCTTCTAGGAGCATCAGCTTCTGACACCCACAATTAAACTTTGATTTTTCTAAGGTTCGTTAGACATCCATCCACAGGGAGACCAACACAGCAGAATTCAATGGTCCACCTCCTCCACAAGATCATCACTAATGAGAATGTCTAATCCTGCATTTTTCCAAATCAATTATCATCTTGCTTCTTTTTTGCTTAAAGCAGCATGAAGTAAATGTGGTCTTCCAAACATAGGTGTTCAATGCCTCCTGAAAAAATTAAGCTCATCTTAAAGGCACTTGATACTGGACAAACAAAAATGGAAGCAACAAAAATGGAGATATTTTGAAAGCAATGGGTGTGGTAAGGGAAGAGTTTCGTTCATTTTCTCTCTGGAGTGCCCTTCTATTGACTCAGTGCTCAAGTGGCAGGAGGTGCTGGGAGGATGCTTAAACACAGAGAGACACGGTGATCTCAATAAGATATGAGTACTGTACAATGACCTATTAATGAGACATTTACTGTACAGAATTTTGTTTAACTTCAGTCCTTAAAGAATAAAATCCACTTCTGAAGGCTTTTAAGAGACTGCATCCAGATAGCAATCTCCAGCCTGAAGGGCTGCTGGGGACTATGCTGGGGCCCTATTCAGGCAGAGTGGCAGCTGCTGTGGATCCGTTGAAGGAAAATAGATGAACTTCAGCAACTCAAGGAGGTACCCGAAGTTACTGTGCCTGAGCCATCTTCACGGAGGCTTTCGGTGCAATATGCAGCATAGCCTGTTTTGGCATAGCTCTTCTTTCTCTAAAAGCTCCACACCTGCAGTGGTACAAAAGTGATGAGTTTGCTACTGTGTTCGTTAGTTGTTAGTACAGATTCAGGAAAGGAAGGGAGGGCAGGTAGCAAAGCTGGTTGGGTGCTTGCCACAAGCCACTGCAGTTCTGGAGGCAGCAGGAGGGAGACACAGCCCAGAGCTGCAAGCAGAAAAAGGAAAGGCATACTCATTTTTAACAAGCAGCACTATTTCTGTATCGCACAAGAGCTGTACAAGTCACGCTGAGCCTTCTATGACTGGTATGCATATGTTTAGATCAGTGCTTCAGGAGAGGGCAAGAGAGAGTCCCAGGACTGTGGGAGCCCTTCTACTTATAGCTATGAATTAATTCCAATTAGCCCCAGAAATGGGCCTCTCTGGCTCTTTGTTCTCTGAAATTGTGCTTTTCAGAGGCAGGCTTCTCAATTAGCAGCTAATTACGATGGTCTAGCCTCTTCGAGGATAGATGGGGTATAAAAAGCCACAGCCCTTGACGGCTGTGGGAGATTTGCCTTCAGCTTGAGAAGCAGAGTTATTGATATCGATTTCAAGGGTCTTTGGCTCTTGTCTGTAAATCCCTCACAGAACCAAAACAACGTTATTTGTGACACTACTGAGAATCAGTTGATGCTGTGAGCTCTGGAAAATACATCACATTTCCAGCCCTCACCAAATGCAGTGAAATCAAAAATAGGCAAGATGTATGTCTGATGGTGTGTCCCTCTCCTCTTGTGCAGCAGCAAACGAGGAAACCAGATTCACACCCCGGCACGTTTTGAGGTGTTCCCAGGCTGTTTTGCTATCACCAGCCTTCCTCTTTAACTGTTGTTGCACTATTATATTAGTAAGACGAAGTACCTTTAATACAGACCTACCATCCTTTAGCCCAATGGCCCTGGTTACCCATTTTCCCATAGGTCAGCTCCAGCTTTGCAGACTCTATGAGACCAGCAAAAACCCCTTTTTACCCCAGAGGTAAGTAGGTTTGGCTTTGGAGCCAGGTGCAGGGCAGACAGGGTGGAAAGGAGTTGCAGCTCACGAGAACAGCAGATCTGCAGTACCAAGGTGAGACCTGTGGCCAACCTCAACACGTATTCTGTGTCTGCTGGTGGTGGTAGCACATGCTGCAAAGGGAGTTGTGTGAGTTCAGCCCTGCTCGTTCCCTTTGGTATCTCCTACAGACCTGTTGTCACAAATTCATCCAACTCCTTCTTGAACATGCTGATACTAGTTGCACCCATAGCCTTCTGCAGGAATAAATCTCACAAGTTCACTGCTCCTTGTCAGAGAAATTGGCTATTTTTTCATCTAAGAACCTAGTTCAATCACCATTTTTCCAGTGTGCACCCTCACTTTCAAGCTGCATACAGTTTTCCTTGCATGCAGAGGGAGAAAACAGTTTGTTTTTTAATCTCTGTCTGTTCTAGGGTCAGTGTGTACAAGAAGTACTTCCTGAAGGACGTGACAGAACTGTACCAGCTTCACAATTTTCAGTGACTTGTAGATGTACAGTTGCTCTAACAGAACTGGAAATGCAGTCTGCTCTGCAGTTCTCACGTTCTTCTCGTATGACTCTGTCACTGAGGATCTCCACGGAGCAGTTATCGTCTGATATTTCCTTGGTAATACCACAGGAGGATTAACAACACTGAAAAGACTCTGCAGAGAGTACAGTTTTGAGATAAAATGTCTTTGCAGCTAAGCTACAGATAGGACGAACGCCAGCTCCAGTCAGCCACAGACTTTCCCCCACTGCAGATCCACATCTGGACATGAACTTCGTGCAGACGCCAATTATTTCCGTGCTGCAGTAGATAGACTCCCTAGACCCAGACTGAATTTCAGCTCCAGCTAAATCACACATCCTTCACCCAGAGTGTGGAAAGCAAGAAAGCCTACCACTGGCTTGGCACATAACAGCACGTCCTTCCTCATATACCAGACACAGCTATGAAAAGAGTGACTGAAACCTTGTTTCTTGTTGTCGAAGGCACTCAAGAAATGCAGTATACACATTGCTGCTGTAGCATTATAGCTCCAGGTATGTTGTATGTTCTCTCCTAGTGCAAAAATTTATGTCCTGAAGGGGAAGCAATCAGCTTTAGACTAAATTAGATTACAAAACAGTTATGCTGTCAAAGCATCTTTGTGAAGATTTCTAGCATTTCTCTCTCCTACGGAAAACTGAAAGGATCGCAGAGCAAGTGAATGTAGCTGGGCTGGTTTGGGCTGAACCGCGTGTAACCCGTTACGAGCTATGTATTTTGGATCAGATGGAGTGGTTACAGACAGGAAAATACTGGGAAAGATTGTCCTGGGAGCGTGGAGCTTGCACCACTGAAAAGCTTAAAAAAGAGGTTAGGCAAACATCGGTCAGAAAGGGCAGTGATGTATTTGATCCTGCCCTGAGCAGAGAAAGGAACAAGATAAGCTCTCAAGGTCCTTTCCAGGCTAACTTACGTGAGTCTGTTACACAGCAACAAACTAACAAAGTACAAGTCTCTGCTTCCCTTTCACATGGCACTTGTCAAGTTCGTCTGTGAAGCAGATCTGCCAAATCTGCTGCCTCCTGTATTGTAAGCATATGAGCAAGTCACTTTAACAGAGGCAACATACAGGATCCAAACATAAATACTGCTGCAAACAAAACACTTCCCTAAATATTGTGAAATCCAAATGTTCGTCCTTAGCAACATAATTCAAACCGGTGATATCAGTGGAAAAACAGCTGTGAAGGGCAAAGAGGAAGGATGGAGGGAAGAAAGGAAGGAGGGGAGGGAAAAAGCATGTCAGAAGAAACCTGGAGCACTGTATACCCCATGCATACTACTAGCTGGAAGGCTCCACTCCATTAGCTACACTGGTGAGGCCGCACCTTGAGTGCTGTGTTCAGTTTGGGGCCCTCACTACAAGAAGGACATCGAGGCCCTGGAGCGTGTCCAAAGAAGGGCAACAAAGTTGGTGAAGGGCCTGGAGCACAAGGCTCATGGGCAGCGGCTGAGGGAACTGGGGCTGTTCAGTCTGGAGAAGAGGAGGCTCAGGGGAGACCTTATTGCTCTCTGCAACTCCCTGAAAGGAGGCTGTAGTGAGGTGGGGGTCGGCCTCTTCTCCCAGGTAACAGTGACAGAACGAGAGGTAACGGCCTCAAGCTGCGCCAGGGGAGGTTCAGGTTGGGTGTTGGGAAAACTTCTTCTCTGAGAGAGTGGTCAGGCATTGGAACAGGCTGCCCAGGGAGGTGGTGGAGTCTCCTTCCCTGGAGATGTTCAAGAAACGTGTGGGTGTGGCACTTAGGGACACAGTTTAGTGATCATGGTGGTGTGAAGTTGATGGTTGGACTAGATGATCTTAGAGGTCATGTCCAACCTTTATGATTCTATGATTCTATGACTCTGATCACAGTGTAAGGAAGAAGGCTCATGGCAAGGAGAAACCACGACAGCCAACACCAATTGCTAACAGCAACAGTTGGAGAGGAACACGAGGAAATGAGTCAAAAACACAGCATACTGGTAAACACTGAAAAACAATGGAGAAGCTTAAAGTAAGCGTGTGTGCAATAGCATGCAGCGTTCCGTAGCGTTCTTAATGCTGCATTTTTTAAAAATTACCATGTTACAAGCCTTTCCAAACAAAAATCAATGAGTTCCCTAGCAAAACTCTGTGTTACTACATTTCCAATATGTCCATATGGAGCCCCTTTCCTGTTGCCTGTGAATTAGCTCACTTCACGTGTCTAGGTCTGTTTTCTGCTTCTCCTTCCTTGCCACCTCTCTTTCTGAATACCCAGATACAGCTGCTGAGCACCTGGGACAAGTTCCCAGCCCTCAGAAGTCACCCTCCATCAGCTGCAATCACTGATCTTTTGCACAGCTTCCAGCCTGCCTCGGCTGCGACCTAAGACACAAACATTTAAGTGAGCCCATTTTATTGGGCAATTGAGGCAGCCTAAGAGCACGCACATGGTTAATTAGTACAGCTCAGCCAACAGGCAATAACTCATTAAGCTGCAGTAACTCGACTATGTTTGATCATGTGCTTTATGCCCTAAGGCACTTCATAAGTAAAGCAGTAAAGTCGACTTATCTACCATCTCAATTTCTAACTCCCTCACTCTTTCTTTTTTTTTTTTCCCTAACCACACAAAATCGTGGTTAAACCACAGAGGATAATTTCTGGACGCAGAATAGTTCACCACCTTCCTCTTTTTGGCAGGCTAAGTGTGCTTGAAGACCGTTATCATGTCTCCTTTCAGCCTTGCATTCCCCAGGCTAAAAACAAATGCTTTCCCTCTTTCCCCATAGGTGCTTCTCTGCAGACGTCCTCCCTGCAGTGCTGCTCCCCTAGGGTCTGCCTCCTCATCTTTCTCGAGGTGTAGTGCCAGAAACTGGTCCCAGTGATGCAGCTGAAGGGATTAACCCTCACAACAGCCCCGTTGGCATGACGCAGCCCAGTGTTTCTTCCTTCCATAGCTGTGTCGTTGCTCCACCACAGCCTCCAGCTCCCAGTGCTGCCTGGCTCCTCTGTCCCACCCTCTACCTGTGCAGCTGATCATTCCAACCTAAGTGAGTGCAGATTTGCACTTGTCTTCACTAAATTGCATCCTGTTTATTTCCAGACCATTCCCCTAATTGCTGAGCTCTCCTGAGCACTAATCCACTTCTCCCTAGCATATCTTGCTCTTAGCCAAAACTCTAACAAAGGGGCTCCCCATCCCTTTCTCCACTTTATTAATGAAAATACTGGATAGTCCTGAATCTAGGCCATATCCCTAGGGAAGCAGCTCAATAAATCCTTCCAGTTTGACAGGATTCACTTGATAACTGCTCTCTGAGTACTCAGTAATTTTGTCTAACATCTTTCTCCCTATTTTTCTTATAAAAATACCGCCTCTCTAAAGGAGGGATATCATAGCAATAAGAAAACCTATATTTTGCATAGTTAATGCTAAGATAGTATGTAGAAGGGGGACTAACCTTCATGTGTCAGACATGACTTCAGCTGTTTTCTGTCTGGAGTATTAGGACGTGACAAAACTTTGTAGTCTGCCCATTGCAAACACATTCCAACATTCACCAGAAGCATCTAACGGTGGTCCCCACTGCAAATAGGATGATAGGCAAGATGGACTTGGGAATAATTTAGTGTAATGGTTCCCAAATCATGAGCTTCCCAGCTTCCATAAGCATCGGACCAGGCCCCTGTGAATCCCAATTCACTTTCAATACCCACATACAAAGATGGATTTCCAAAGATAATCTCCATTCCTGCACAGGTAAGACTGTTGAGCTTCAGAGTCAAGAGCTGAGGGTGTTTTTGGTTTCATATGGGGAAAGGGTTTCCAGGAGGAGGAAGCAGAGACACCTTTTCACTCACTTGGCTGATATTGTGATTTGCATAGTGAAATACAGTGGGTAGCAAATACAGATATACAGAGACCTTTTTATACTTCTCATCATCCTAGAGAACAGGAGCATGCAAGAAGGTAAAATAAAAATGTAGCCCTAAACACCTGTGATATTGCACAGTGCGGTAAAATACTGCTCGCATAAGCAGAAGCCTTTGAACTGCTCACTAGAGGAGCCCTTCCCTCTCCACTGGTTTTTATAGGCAGCCTAGGGAGATTATGTTCTTAAGTTAGTCATTTAAATTTAGATACCTAGAACAAACATTGCAAGCTCCCCTTCTCCCTCCCAGAATAAATACCTCATGATGACATGAGAGCATTCTCTTTTTTCTTTTTTTAAAAATAAAAAGAACTGGTACTGTAAGGAAAAAAAAAATGATAATAAAAGCAGAAGTATTTCACTCACTCTTAAATGTGGTGGTTGGGTATTTTTTGTTGTCATTCTTCTTCTGACATCAGCTGTTCCTAATAACTGACCGGGAACCAAGCAGATGATGCAAATTAAGCAAGTGCATTTCTGATCGCTGGCCGAGCGCTTCCATTGTGCTAATGAGAAACTGAACTGTAAAATCAAGGCAAAATATTTTTCCCGTGGCTCCCAGTGGAAGTCAAAGCACATGCACATTTGTACTTCCCCTAGCTCCGCAGGCGGCCTGGCGTCCCTTCCACGGGCGATGAGTCCTGCCAGAAAAGCCCATCAGGTCTTTCAGGTTCCCACTGGCAGGAAAAGTACCACACTCGATGCACCAACATTTGGAAAACAGAGAATGTGCTGAGTCTCAATGTCCTTGGAGTCTCCATAAATCATTCATAGAAAAGAGTGGGGATTCAGCTGGGCAGCGCATTGTATGCCCGAAACGGAGCTGGAGGAGGACCTCCAGAGTCGCTATAGAGGGACCTCATCACGAGGAAGGGAGGCTGAGCAAACAGCGAGGATGACAACAACATCCTGTCCTTGCAAAGAGGAGAACGGCTTTTGAAGGAATGACAGAGCTTTGGATCTCGGCTCCCCGAGGCAAGTTCAGGCAAGTTCAGACTCATTGCTTTTGTGCGATAGAAGGTTTGGGTTTATTATTAGGTCGAACTCAAAAGAGCCTTGCCAAGTTTGAAAGTTCATGAGGTTTCCAGCAATGAAAAGGAAGTGTCTTACCTCTCACAGAGGCTCGTTGCTCCGTTATGAAACAGGCGAGGAGCTATTTAGCTCTCGTTCCCAACGATGTCCGCAGCGTGAATGGAAGATGGCTGGAGAATAGCCTGCTGAAACCCAGAGGCAGATCTGCCCTTCACAGCCTGTGTGCGAGGGCACCACTGCATTTCTCCCCAGAGTGAAATTCCCATTTCCCAGGTTTGTTTTTTCTGCTGCGAATGAGATAAACATTGATACAGCAGAGAGCAAACAGTCTGCTGTGAGGCTCGCCCAGGCATAACTGGCTACTCAAACAGCAGAAGATGGAGTGGGCATGAAATTCATGCAACCCTGAGGATTGTCCCCTTGCTTTCAGCTCTTCTTCACCCTTCACAAACCCCATCTCGAAGTCATTTGGGCATTTGCCTCCATCTGAAGGCTGTCCCAGAGCCTCACTGCTCTCAGCTGGAGACAGGCCCCGGTTTCCAGCCCTAGATAACATCAGCCAGTTCATATCCAATGGTTTTGTGCCTACCACCTCCCCAGCTTAAATAGTTCATGCCCTTCCTTTGGGGACAGACAGCAACCAGAGCTCCGCTCAGTCTCAGTTTTGCTAAGCAAAACAATCCAGAACCTTTTATTCAACTTTTGTCAGTTGGGTCATTTTTTTCCTCCATAACCCAGTTTTGTATCCTTATCTGGTCTCAACTTCAGTAAACTTTTCAGTAAACAGCTTGCTTTTGGGAAAGCAGTGCCACACATGGACCACAGGCAGAGGGGATGTCTGAGCAGATGAGCATGCAGCATATTCCTTGTTGCAGAGATGTGTGTGCTTGTGAGTGTCAAGCTAAAAAAGCTGAAGAAACTCATTCCTCCTGTTTCACTCTGGGACCATCCAACAGAGCCTGACTCAAGGCTGTGCCAAGCATACTGCAAAGATCTTTTTCATTTTGTGTGTGTGTGAAGCTCAAACTTGTTTAACACCTAAACAGAGGTTATACTGAATGAGACCTGACTCAAAACCACAACATTTTACATAGGAAACCTTGTCCCATTGCCATCATCTCCCTTTTATCTCAGCTGAAGCCATCTCTCCCATTGTGACAGCTGCTCCTGCAAATTGCAAAATAGAGAAGGGATATTCTGGGGACCTCCATCCCTCTGCTGCCCCAGATCTGGAGAATACTCCTGCTTGGTCACCTGCTGCTTGGAGCATCCTTCCCAGCACTGCTGTGCCTGCTGCCCCATCCCACAACAGCATCTTGTTCTGGGGGTGCTGAGCAGCAGTTCAGTCTCTGCTGGGGTTTCCTTCCCAGCGTGCTAACTCTGAGTGATGCAGTGGCAGTGGTGCTGATGTTACATGCCAGACCAAATGAATGGGAAAGGAATATTTTTGTCATTTTTAAATACAAAATTGATTTCACATCCAGCTGGCACTACTTTCCTCCTCCTTTCTCCATCCCTCAGCTTTTTACTTAAAAATTAAAAATACTGCCCTGATTGTTTTGAAAGTCCCTTCTGAGGGTTTTTGAGAAAATAAGAGAAATACCAAAAAAAAAAAAAACCCATCATTTTTTTTTTCCTGCACTGACATTATTAGCTGCCCATCACTTCTGCAATTTATGTGCTAGTGCCGTCATAAGGCATATGCTGTCATAAAGCATATGCTGTCAGTGGGGATTTCTTCCCACCTCTGCTCTTTAAACACAGCAGAAGATCCCTTTTCTGCATAAAGAGAAGGACAAAATCACAGCTGTGAGCACCAGCTGCGGCTGGCACCAGAACAGGCACCAGGTACACCCATCGCCGATCAGGGCAAGCAGCCAGGCTCAGAGGCAGGGCTCACCATGAAATAAAGCTGAGACTCTTGGGAATAGGGTCCCAGACGTCCTTATTTGGTGTCTCCATCTTTCCCATCTCCAAAATGTCATTGACTTTCTTTTTTATTAGGCTTCCAGAGAGGTTATCTAATCTTGCCTTGAATACATCGTCTGTTTGAACCATAATTACCTCTCTAGGCAAAGTACTCTGTTATCTGATGTCCTTTCTGACAGGCATTTTTTCCCAATAACATGGACTCTGTTGAGCTTCTCTTAAGCAACAGTCATTTATTCCTTTTTCTGTTTGAGATTCCCACCGTCAGAAGCTGATTTATTCCAGTCAGGTGGTATTCTCTTCTTGATATTTAAGGGTATCAATGGGTGGAAAGAGACAATTTATCACTCATATTTTTAAGCCTTTTGCTCCTGCATGCTTTTTATTGGAACAATAACAGGCTAAGGACCTTCAAAATGTAAAAGCCATTGAAAAGGCTGGAAATGAAAATGGAGTCAAGCCTTTCACACCTGTGAAGACAGGTGGTTTCAGCCAGGAGGACAGTAGCATTTAAAAAGATGCGTTCTCACATGTTTTCATAACATATTCAACACCCACCCCAATGTTATGTACGTTGAAATTTCATTTTAAAAGAGCTAAGGGAAAACAGAGTAAGGACATTAACATGAAATATCTCTTCCTCCCCAGCTAATTTCTGAGCACTCAAGCTAATTCTATTAGAGTCCTCAGAAGTGAGCAGAAATGCTCTAAAATTAATAGGAAATTTTATAACTAACCAATGAAGAGATTTCAGAGCCCCTGTAATCTGATTAAATACCCTGAATCCAGTTGGCATCCTCCCATATCATTCTGTATCAGCTGCAATCTTTTAATAGCACAAGCTGCGAGGTACAAAAATAACATGCTACAATGGCATACGGTTCCTTGAAATACAATTAAACTTTCATTAGGCGACTTATCCCTTAAAAGTAATCACTTTTGGCTAAATAGGATCATATTCTTTAGTTTTTTGTATAGGCAAATATTTGACAGAGGAGAAAAAAAAAAAAAAAAAAGTCAGAAAACACTAAAATGCAGTGGTTACGAAAATCAGACTTTCCCAGAGGATGTGAGAAGAGGAAGGGAAATCACCATTGAAAGGCCAGGCTATGCCAGCAGCACCCAGTGCTGTGTGCCCCGTCCAGTGCTCTGGAGCTGTCAAAGCGACCCCACTGTGCATCCTCCTCCCTGCAGGGCTGCAGGGGTGCTGCCTGCACTATCTCCGCTCCCAGGAAAGCCTCTGAGGAAAGGGTGTGTAGAAATTTAACACCAGCTTGTCTTTGGCACCAGGCTGAGTGCCTTAAGCAATAGCAGAAGAAAAACTACAGCTTTTTTTTTTTTCTTTTCTTTTTTTTTTTGACAAAAAACAGCGCAGCTTGAAGGGAAGGAGTGCTCCTAAGTGCTCATGTTCTGGAGCCTCCTTACGTGGGAACAAGGCTGTTTTTGTAGTTACGGCGTGATCTGTGCATGTCCCAAGATTATAACCAGAAGGCTTGCACAGAGGCAAACACACCAAAAGGACACTGCCTGGCTTGTCAAAACCAAGCCTCTGGCACAGCAGAAAGCAGATCTTCCTCAGAAAACACCAACCCAGCCCATGCACGTCAAGGGGAAGAGTTCTGCCTCCAACCCCCAACCAGTCACGGCCCCATCTTCCTTTGTGGTCACAGTAGATACCAAGGAACTGGATTCGCCCCAGAACTTGGTGGTTTTACTTATTTTTAGCTGCCTCACGTAGCTCCAGCAGCAGCTGATTGCACCTGTCATGGCTGGAGCTGCACAGAGCCTTTCATGTCTTTGTCACAGCGATCTTCACAGAAAAATACATGGGAATAAACACCCCATGTAATAGTTTTTTTTTTTTTTTTTTTTTTTTTTAATGTAAGAGTAACTAGATTTTGTGGGGGAAAACATCAGGAGGAGAAAATGAAAACACATTGGTTTTATGCGTGTGCTGTACGAGGAACAATGTGCAAGTCTGAGGGGAAGTGAAGCTGAGGAGGGATTTACTCACCCTATTTCCTATTGGGCTCACTGAACCAAGGCACATTCTGAGACCAGCAATAAGGGAAATGGTGAAAGTGGCACTAAGGGGAGGACTATTTTTTTCCAGATGCCCTCAGTACATCACAGCTATGTAAGATGCAGCCAGCAGGTTCCTCCTTGCCCACACATCCAAAGACATGCATGGACCCCTCATTTGCAACACTTATCCAGGCATTTCTTTTGTTTTGTTTTGTTTTTCTATTTTGAGGCCTAGATCTGCCCTCCTTCTTCACAGATGGAATACACAGCAACTGCATGCAAGGTGGGCAAGCAGAGGACTGAATGCAGAACCGTGGCACCAGACACCCAAACCCTGACTAAACTTAACCAAAAGCTGCAGGTGCTGCCTAGCCCCACAGCACCCAACATCCCCCTGTTTTGTGAGACCCCTTGAGATCTCCTCTTGCACATGATCTCAAGGAGCCCCACAGTGAGCAGCTCAGGGTTAGCTTTGTCCAAGTAAACAAGGAGGTGAGTTCATCTTTGCCACCAGAACCGCTGCAGTGTTTTGTATTAAACAATACCTAGTCCTATTCCACCTGCAAAATATTTATGGGACATTTCTGCACGAATAGGAAAGACAATTGCTTTAATTAAAAGTCAAAGATCACATTATTTTATGACATATAGAAAATTAAAAATATCCGGGACCTAAAGCAATGTCTTAGCTCATGGTACCCTTGGCAGAAGCATCGTCATTTCCATGGACTTGGGGACTCCAGGATTAACACAGGTCAGGTAGCTCATGCGAATCCACTTCACTTACATGAATACCCCTGGAACAAATGACAGATAATTTTGTAAGGACTTGGAAGAAAATAGGGAGATTATTAAAAGCCAGCATGCATCAAACCAATCTAATTGTACAGTGTCAGACCAATCTAAATTTGTTACACTATAGTGGGAGAATTGGTAGATATCACGTATCTTGGCTTTTCAAAGTGAGGAAAGTACATTCTAAATTAAATTATTAGAAGTGGTTACAAGAGTGGCTGGAAAATTATAGTTGGAGTAGATCTCCGTGCCATGTTCTCACCTCACAGTCAGACGGAAAGGGCACACAGTGGTCTGTGCAGTCTGTCCCAGTCTGATGGTACTCCACAATTTGAATAACAACCTGTAAACAGAGCAAAAGGAATATTTGCTGGTGATGCGAAGCTGAAAGAGGTCGCATGTAAGTCAGTGCGTAGACTAACAATTAAAAATATATATACTGAGAAAATCCCCTGAAAAACATGACTCAGTTTTGACTAGTCAAATGCAAATTTCTGTGTTGCACAGCAAAGACAACTCCACAAAATCAGAATGTGCAATGACCATGTCAGGAGCAGTTTTGGGGAAGTGGGCTTTGGGCTGGGCATAATTCAATGATATCTTGTCACTGTAAAAAACTGAAGCCTCATACTGCATATATAAACATGTCCCCGCGTGAAAAGGTAAGGTAATTCTGCTCTGCTCTGCTGCACAGTATTCTCCGACAGCCCTCAATGGGATGGGACTACTCACTTTGGGCAATGGTGTTCAAATGTGATCTGTGTGACAGACAGATCAAGCAGGGAGAAGCCAGAGAAGAGCAGCCAGGTCTAGAATAATGTTATTTAATGGTGAAAGTGATAGGTAGACATTTGGCCATGGAAGACTTTCTAAACCTGAAGACAAGGAAGCACTTGGAGAAGATTGCCTGAGAAAGCTGTCACTTCTCCGTTGCTGAGGGTCTCTGCATTTGATGGGTGGGCAGACACCTGTCAGAAACAACATGGCCCTGCAGCAGAATATGGACCAGCAGCAGGGGTGCTGCAGGGCAGTCTCTGTGAGCAAAGCCCAGCAGCTGCCCCATGGCAGAGCTGAGCCAGCTCGAGGCGTTCCAGCTGCTGGTCAGAGCTGAGGTATGAGTGACACTGGGGGGAGTGAGAAATGAGAGAGAAACAGCCCTGCAGTCACCAAGGTCAGTGCAGGAGGAGGGCAGGAGGTGCTGCAGGTGCAGCCCAGGAGAGGCCAGTGGTGGAGCAGGCTGTCCCCCTGCAGCACTTGGGCACCACACGGAGCAGATCTCCACGTGCAGCCCATTGAGGAGCCCATGGTGCAGCAGGGGGATGAGGCCTGGAGGAGGCCTCAGCCCATGGAGACTCCCCACAGGAGCAGGCCCTGGTCCGGAGCTGCAGCCCGTGGAGAGGAGCCCGCTGTGGAGCACAGGCCTGGGAGAGCTGCTGCCCATGGGGCCCCGTGCTGGAACAGCTCCTGAAGGGTGGGCCCCATGGAACGGAGCCATGTTGGGGCAGTGCTTGGAGAGCTGCAGCCTTTTGGAAGGCCACACGTGATCAGCTTGGGAAGGACAGAACCCGTGGGAGGGCCATGGCGAAGCAGCAGAGACAAAGCTTTACAGACCACAGCCCCCATTCCCTGTTCCTCTGCACTGCTCGGGGGGAGGAGGGAGAAGAGGGTGGATGAAGGGAAGACGCTTTTAGTTTGCTTTTAGTTCGCACTGCTCCAGCCTGTTAGTAATAGGCAATAAATTACATTAATCTCCCCATGCTGAGCCTGTTTTGCCTGTGATGGTAACTGGTGAGTGATCTCCCTGTCCTTATCTCAGCCCTTAAGCCCTTTTTCATAATATTTTCTCCTCCTTTTCATTTGAGTAAGGGGAGTGAGAAAGCAGTGTGGTGGACTCCTGGCTTGAGAGGACCAGGAGATTGTCCTTAAAAACATGGTGGAGGTGGTTCCTCCCCTAATGTCAGACCTGCATGTAGGCTGCTGCTGCTGTGTGCCAGACACACAGCAGAGAGACCACCTCTGAAAGACGGCGTAGCTGGTACTGGTGGAGAAGAAAGGATGTCAACAAGAGAAAGAAAGTCAACAGCTGATGTGCTGGAAAGCAGACAATTCCCTTATGTCCCCTGGAATGTTTAATTGGGGAGGACTGTGATGTACCATAAAATCGTATCAACAAAGAACCTGTATGTCCTGCTATCCAGGAAAACTGGAAACTCAAGTTCATCACTCTGTCTTTGGAAGGGAACTTCTAGGTATCCCAGCTCTGAAGTAAGCTGCCTCTACTTCACACCTGAAGAAGGAACCCTGACCCTTATTTTTCAATATTTTGTCACAGATGAATCAGTCTGTCGGACAAAAGGTGCTGTCCATACCTAACTATCACCAAGTCATCTTGCCTTGGAAAATAGAAGTGTCTAGGTTTTATGCAATAAGGCAAGGAATCATGGAAAATGGGCTGGAAGGGTCCTTTTGTCCATGGAAGGATTAAACCATTTATCTTATTGCTCGTCAATGCCCTCCACAAATGGTCCTAAAACTCTGTGGCAATGGAGATCCTGCACATTCTCCAGCAGCCTGTTTCATCATCCTTCCCTGCAGACAGCTTCTCCTATCCCCTGCTGTAGTTTCAGGCCATTACATGCTTTACACAAGACACTCCTGTGCACGTGCTTAACACACTATGGATTCTTCTTTTGAAAAAGCATAATGACACTGTCATTGCCAACCTGATCATTCCTAAATTTAGGGTTTCATCCTTTTCCATAAACATCCATAAGGACACTGTGCAGCCAGTGCACTGTGCAGCCACAGTGATGTAGCCTTTGAGCCCTCATAAATATACAGTGAATTATTTCCCCTCTTCGTTGCCAGATAAAAATGAAAGCCAAAGCAGAGTCCAACTGCACATACCAGCCATAGTAGAGAGAGCTGACAGCTCAGGCTTCATGCACAGCTGATTGAAAAGCTGATTGATGCACTTAAAACATGTGCATATATCAGCCATCACTGAGGTTAAGAGCTCAAGTGGGAAAAAAAAAAAAAAAAGCAATAATCTGAAAGTTTCCAAAAGAAGGAAAATATTTCTCCTGCCTTCAAAAACATAAAAAAAAGCAAGCCATGAGCAAGGCAAGTTACAGAAGTCCTCCATCCTCCACTGCCCAGTGTTCCCAGGGAGCTATTGACTGTCACGGACAGTCACGGAGGTGACTTGAAGGGCAGCTGGGGTAGTTTTGTCTTCCCTCTCCCCCATCCACTCACATGCAGTGCCTATGCTATTGCTCAGGGGTTATGCCATCTCCCCTCCACACCAGTGCAGCCAATGCACAACCAGACACCGAGCAGTGGCTCCAACTTTTATTGTTTTCTTTTGAATTTCATTGCTCAGGGTGAGCGATGGCAGCTTGGAGCCTGGCTGATTCATTTACAGACCAAACTCCCCAAGGGTTTGGTGATGCCAAACGCCATGGCACAGAGCAGGGCTGAGGTGCCCGATCAAGGAGGGAGCACAGGGAATTCTCTCTCCAGTCCAGAGGTTCAGGCTGTCAACGCTGCTGGTAATCATTGCCTTTCACAATGCTCCGCCCAGGTCTGGTGGCGAGGTCTGACGACCCGCGGAGATGGGACGAGCCATAGGTCTTCACTGGGGACCCTCACCTGCAGCTCCCTCTGCGGTCCAACAAGCCAGTCCCACCTGCCTCCATCTCTCCTACTAGGCAGAGGAGTTTGAGTGCTCAGGCTTCAGACCAGGTCTGTCCTGTCCCAAACGCTGCTCGGGAACTCAGCTCACACAAGGTGGACGTGGCTGGGCATGGCTGCTGCCTTTGCAGGGAGCCCTGCTGAGACCTCCTCAAAGCCACATGCACCACTGTGGTCTCCACGATTCAAGCTGCAACTGGACAGAGGACAGGGAGGAACAGAGCAATGTTTTTTAGCATTCTTTAACAAATGCATGATAAAAGCTACAGAGAAATCCTCATGACTGCATCCAGGTGTATTTTCATCCTCCCCAAAAACACGTCAAACAGGCTCCAATTTGGAAGGCAAAGACCATACTTCAGCTCATTAAGCAGCACACGTAATTAACAATTTACCCAGGAATTAAGGACTTGAAGCCCTTACCCACAGTGGCTCCAGAGCCGTGCAAGCCATGTGCACTGCACTGGGGCTTTGCATGGGTCAGACATGGGAATGATTTACAGCCACTGCAGGCTGGAATACCACAAAGCCTGCAGGGAGTGGCAAACCTTGCTAGCTGCCATCATTCATCTCTCCTGTCTCTTTGTTAGTCTCTAATTTTAAAAGTTGGTTTCTTTCAAAAGCCATCATTATGTTTTCAATCTTAAAACCTTTCAGTTTCTCTGGGGAAACAAATGAGGAAAAAAAACTTTTCAAAGCTCAGGAGGAAATAATGGGCTTAGGCTGACAGTTTCCTCATAGGAGATGAGTTGGTAAAGGATTTCCAAGAACAGACTCAAATCAGCCTGCGTCTTGTGTTCAGCAGTACTCCTGGGAAATTTACACACCTGTCACCTAATTGCTGCTTCCTTTCTAAAACATGACAAACCCAAGTAATTTGCTTTTATTGTCTTTTTTTTTTTTCTTTTTATTCTTACAGCAAAGTTCTTGACACCTCTCTGAAAAGAAACAGCAGATTTCCTCCACACTTTGGGATTCCGCACAGGCTGCACTCTCCAAGTTGCAAGAAGACTTCGAGTCACTGTGCTGTCACACGGTGCAATGTATTATTAAAACCCAATTTCAACTTCCTAAACACTCAGGTGCCAGATGGCCAAACAACGTTTTTCCAGCAGTGTTCATTCCAGGAGCAGAGCTAGGACGGGCTTGTCACGTGCTTCTGGTGTTGTCAGGTCTGTCTAACCAGAAGTCCCTGCCGTCACTTTGGTTTTTAAGTAGTGGAAGCCTGCTGGCCATTTCAGTCCTAGCACATCTAAATGCTTTGCAGGTCTCCGCCACAGTGCACAAACATTGCCATGGCTCCTGGTTAATTCTCTCAAAGCCGAAGTCGTCCTTAGCTGAGCGGTGGGAATGTAAGTGGGGCCGGACCTTAATATTCGCCTCCTGTTCCCCTGCGCTAGTCACAAAGCCATGAGAAAACAAACAGAGAAGCAATGCTCACAAAGAGACGGCATTCCCAAGGCCTTCGCAAGCTTCTCGGCTAGAGACCGAAAATGAGGTTTGGAGCAGTTTGTCAAACAATAAAAAAGAGAGCAATGGAGGAGAGAAATTTCCTATATCTCCAGAGTGTGGGGAGTTCTGCCAGGAAACTTTTCTTAACATTTTTCGTCTCTGTGTGCTTCTCACTGGCCTTTTCTATGATCTATTACATTTCCCATTGCTTTGCAATGGAGGATTTTAGAAGAGCAGACAACTTGCAAGCTGGCAGGGCAACAAGGACTAGAAAATTATATAGGACGTGGCTTGGACAGAATTTAGCCCTTTGACATTGTGGCTGCGTTGCAACCCCTTCCAAAAACAAGGGGCCTCCAGATCACCTACAGGGCAGGCTGCCCTCTCCAGAGCAGTGTCCCATGTTTGTCCTTAGGACATGTGGGACGGGACAGGCACGGCTGCAGCGTGACTGTGGGGAGATGGTCCCACGGGCTGGAGCTCCTCACTGTGTGAAGCCGTGTGAGTGCATCCCCAGGGAAGGGTGTGCTGCTGCTCTGGGCACAGAAAGAGCACCCCAGTGCTTCACACTGAGGGCTGCATGTTCCTGCATTTTCCCCAAAGAAAGGATGGAAATATGCCCTTCCTGTGAGGAAGTCCCAAGAACCTTCCTGCAGGTGCCCTCTGTGTATTTTCCTCGGAGCAACAAAAATCAAACGCAGTTTCTCATCCATACTAAGGGGTAATGAGATTCCCTGCAGGAGGGAGGAGTAAGGAGAACCCCAGCCATTACACAGGTCAGCGCACAGCTGCTGGAAAGCACTTGAACTATTTGGAGGCTCCGCCTCACAGCGAACTCATTGAGCTCAGTAGCATGGCAACATGACCCAGCCGAGCCTCTTCAGGCTCATACCGTGTGGGGAGATTAACTGCAAACAAACAGCAACAATGACGGCTCATTGACATGCAAGGAGAGTCCGGCTGGAACCCGGAGCCTCCACAGCTTTGAAATACCCCTCTCTCCTGCTGCTCTGAGCTTCTTCTCATGCTGCTGGTACAGGTGACCCCATACCGCCCAGCCCCATGTGGCACACAAGTCCCCCCTTTCGTGATGGCTCTCCACACCTTACTGACAGCAGTGTGGCCGAGATGTATCAGGAGAGTGTTGTCAGATGGTGGGACGATGGTAGGGAAGTCCTCGCACTGGGGCAGGAGGGAAGAGGAAAGGGTGAGGAGGCAGGTGGTAAGCTGGGATGCAGCTCCCAGCAGAGCTTCTGGCAGAGGCTGGTGGACCGCATAGGGGGATTTATCCCCTCCGCCACCCCGCAGGCCCCCAGCAGATGTTAAACAAAGCCAAACTTCAGATGTTCCTGTTTTAAGAGAAAACAGGGAGGCTGGCAACAACAAAATGAAAATGAGGGGAGGGAAGAAGCTACCTAGCAAAATTAGCAACACATTTCCCTTCCTGCCTTCTAGAGAGCATGCCCCCTTCCAGCAAGCCAGGGTCTGCACAGTGTAAACTATTGCTGTCTAAATTTGAGCCTGTGCTGCTCTTTCTGCCAAGCGTTTACTCTTGAAGGCCATATTTTTTCAGGCGCAGATGACACTGGACGACACGTGTCATCACAGTGCATGTCCTTGAAAAATATGTGCTGTGAAATTGTGCTGCTGTTCTCCAGGACATGCCGCTCTCGTGCGCAGAGAAAGTGGGCGGAAGGTCTTGGTCAAGAGACCACTCAACGGGCCCACCGTGCAAAAGCCGGATTTAAAGCAGGTGAACTTCCCGCTGCCAAATGTCACGGAGTTCACGGATCATCACCAAACCCTGCGTGCGTTTGACTCGTACAGATAAGAGCTCTGGGCACCTTTCCCCTCAGATATCTCTGCATTGCTGCTTTCCCCATGAATGAGAGCTGCCCTTTGCGCTGCAGCGTGTAAAGCCACAAATACGTCTTCTGTCGCAGATGCCGTCACATCCAGCAGCTGCTTCAGGCGTGAGCAGCCATCGCACACCGCTAGCCGTGGGGTCAAATCAGAGGTGCCGACTTGTGCTGAAATACTTTATGGCTGTTTTCATACTCCCAAACTCACATTCCTGTTCACCCCTTTTGGCCTCGTGCCTGCTGCCACTGGGAGTGGAGCACTTTGAGAAGGCTGGATCCCTTTTCACTCATATTCAGATTTATGAAAGCCTGCAGCCATGGGGTGTGATCAGCAAGCCCAATAATTCAGTTGCTGTGCAGGTCTATTTTGGTTGTGCCAAGTAAAAGCCTTTTATGGCTGGGGATGTGGCAACACTATCCTGTCATCAAAACAAAGATCTCTGAGCTGGACAAGCTCATCTTGCCCCTGATCAGCTTTGGCCTTTCATGGGTCTCTGTCCACTCTAAAGTATGCAGATTAGAATAAACAGTACATTTAAAAAGAAGGCTTTGTGCCCCCTAGTACGGAGAAATGTTTGAAGTTACTGTATTAAACTCCAGCATGTCAAGGTTAGAAACATTCTCATTTCATTGTTCTGACTCCCTATGGCCAAAGACAACACTGGGCTGATGGGAGGGTTTGATATGGGGCAGCCCAGCATGATCTCATCATTGGGAGGTCATGAGATTAGTGCATAAAACGATCAGATTTAATTAATATTAGGCAGTACGTCTGAGCAGAGATGCACAGGTCTGTCACTGCGACTACAGATGGAAAGCCCAAGCTGGATGTCGGTCAGACAGGGCACCATGACTCTCTGGGCAGCCAAAACCAGAGACATCCTATCAAATGTGGGGCTACTGAGAAGAGAAAGCCACTTGTCCCAGAATGCTGCTTCTTGTCATCCATGCTGTTGTGCTGCACAACGTAGGTCCACCCCGCACACCTCTCTGCTCCAACAGCATGCAGCAAATGGAGGAGCGCATCTGTGCTGGGAACCAGCTTCTGCTGTCCTCTGCTATTTTTACACAGTGGCTGTGAATGCTTCCAAAATGAGACACATTGCCACAATTAAACTGAATGCATATGCATTTAATAGCAAACTATATCACAAATTGCAGAGCAAAACCACTTCATATTTCCATGGCGCTTGCTAGAAAAATAACTCCAATTAATGAGGCACATTGTACATTTGTTTATATTCAGTCAACTCTGTTCAAGCAACAAATAATCTGTGTGTGATTATGAGGCCAAATCTACCCTATAATTTTTCATTTAGCCTTATTTTACTGCCTGGGCTGTTCCACTGAGCTGAGAGTTATTCATGGAGCAAAATCCCTCTGGCTCCTTCCCTGCCCTCTCTCCCCAAAGACCCAACACACGTTGTACAAGTAACAATACACTGTACACAGACACTGCTTGGTAGTACCAGCTCCCAGCTTCAGAACCAACAAGGAGAGAGCTCAGTCACATTTCTGACTTGGTTTGTTCTCCCTAGACTCACACAACACGTAAACACAGTATGGATGAGGTTGGCAGAGACCTCTGAAGGTCACCTGGACCATGCCCTGCTCCAGCAGGGACACCCAGAGCAGGGTGCCCAGGGCCACGTCCAGGCATATTTGGGAGATCCCCAGGGAGGAGACCCCACAGGCTCTGGGCAGCCTGTGCCAGGGCTCCGCCACCCGCACAGCACAGCAGTGCTGCTGGTGTTCAGAGGGAGCCTCCTGTGCTCCAGGTTGTGCCCATGGCCTCCTGTAAACCAGAAACCTCATGTTAGCCAGAAACTGAGCAGAGTGGATATTCTGGAGCCAGCTCAGAGTGATAAAAATTCACTTCCCAAGTGTGCACCAGCTCCGGACAAAACTGGGGCATCAGGTTTTGGAGGGCAGGATCTTGATCTACCACCTGCCTGCCAGCATCCACAGGAAGCATCATTCCCATTGTGCCCACACAGGCAATCTGGGTCCCAGCACTGTAATTGAACCTATACAATACTACAGCACTCAGCCACGAAGAGCAGCAGAGGTTGCATTTCATCACTAATCTTGTGGTTTTGCTCGCAGCTACAAGTAGCGTTCCCAGTAAGACCGGCACAAGCAAATTTTTGTGTGCTCTTCCTTCAGCCATGCGGGAGGGTCCCTGGGATGGAGCCGTGCAGACTTGAGTATTTTGGGTAATATGGGGCTTGTAGTGATTCCTCACTGCATGTTTCAGAATAAGTCATGTCTCTCCCCCAGACACTCATTGCCATGGGCATGCAGGAATTTCCATGCAAACCATGATGAGGCAGGGATGTAACAATCCTGAATTAAGACAAATGTCCCCAGTCTTTACACAGTGCCTCACTTGTGCCACATAAGCAGTATCAGCCTTAAAATGTCAAGCTCCTGTTTTCCCTTCCCTAAGCTGTTGGAAGAGATCACCCTGAGCAGCCCAGCAGCAGAAAACCCCGTTCACAGGCAGCAATCCCAGGTGCACACCTTGGTGTCCAGTCACAACCAAAAGGACAAAGGAGAGATTCATTTCCACAGTAACAGCTGCACAGTCTCTATATATTTATAGCCTCCCACATATGTCCTGAAGAGGAAAAGATAACATAAAAACACAAACCAGAAAAACAAACAAAGAAGAGCAGAAGCATGGCTGTGGAGCTCTACTTGTTGCTCAGATACTTTTTATTTTTGGTGTCTGTTCCAACAGTTTCCAAGAAATCTCCTCCTATCCTATTTCTATGGGGAGGTATAGTGTTACAGCTGAACTCTTCAGGCGTGAACATCTGAGGGCAGAGTCAGGTCAAAAGGTCGAGCCTGTATTTATAATATGAGATAGGAGCAGGGCCAGGTCACTGGAGCAGGCTGCGCTTTCCTGAAAAACTAAAAGATGCCCCAAGGGTCCCTGGGACTATCAAAAAGTACCAGCACAGTCCTGCTGGGTTGCATCTGCTTGAGCCATGAGGCAGGCTTACAGAATCACAGCATGGCTGAGGCTGGCAGGAACCTCTGGATCCCTCTTCTCTAGCCCATTACTCCAGCAGGGGCACCCAGAGTAGGGTGCCCAGAACCGCATCCAGGTGGTTTCTGAAGAGCTCAACAGGGAGGACACATCACCTTGATGCCGCATGGCACGCCTTACCCATACCTGAGCCTGCACATTAGCCTGCAGGCAGCGCCACGTGAACACCACAATGGCAATATCAGCCCAGTGCTAAATTCACGTTAAGTCTTCAGACTCTGCTGTTTCATCTGCTTTGAATTGCTTTTGATGGAAAGACCCTTATTTTATTATACTGGTAAAATGTCACTTAACATTCACTGTTACTTCTACAGGATCAAAGCATATGCATCTTTTGTCATTTCATATTTTTCCTTATATTAAAAGTCACATAGCTTATCTATTTCTCCTTAGCAATAAGGTCTAAATAAGACAGAAGATACGAGTAACACATATGAGTAGTGAACTTATTCAGGAGCATTCCTGTGGGCAAAGCTTCGCCCAAGCACTTTTTTTTTTTTTTTTAATAAATGTGTCTTATAGGGATTTTAATGTGTGGAAAAAAAACACCTCTTAGCCTCTTAAGTTCCACCAGTCCTGTTCATCTCTCACATGGAGCCATAATCCTTTCCAGTGGTAACTAGTTGGGATGTCACGAACAAAGGATTATACCTTCAGGTAAGACAGAGCTACTTACGAGCTTATGGCTAAACTATCTTAAAGCCTGTTCTCACGCAGAAATTGCACACACATATAGACATGTATTGCTTAGTGCAGCAAGACTGCAGATGGATGGGTCTTCAAACTTGAAAAATTTGGAATATTAAGTATTGTTATCCCTACATAGTCAGCCAATGCTGAGGCAGTAAAAATGATGTATGCGGCATTATTTCATCTTTCAAGTGTACTTTTAAAACACACCTTTCAGCAGGAGAGCAAAAGTTATTACCAGATGCATTTTCTTACAGTCAAGTGGCTGGGTTTGGTGTGGTGTTTCAACAGGCTGCCAGTGCCAATCCAGCAGTTAGATTATTTCATTTGAGCATTTCTGACCTTGTGCTAAGATTTCAAAAGCAAAGAGCACTTACATTTTTAATGCACGCCTGGTGACACAGCACCTTTCCCTGTGGGAGAAGCCGTGCTTGAGGAAGGAAGAATGAGGAAGAAGTCACCCTCAGCTGGATATACTCATTGACTTCATCTGCACAAGATAAAGGAAGACACTGATGTATGACATATATTATTTGACTACAGAGCAAAATATAATTCCTAAAAATAAACTCAATCCAGCATGGGGGAACCTCATAATTTTTGTCATGATAATTGATAAATTAGACCTCTATCTAATGTTTCTCCTCATAGAATATTACAGCTTTTGAGAAGAACACGTTACTGCAGAGAAGGGAAAAGAAAGCATTGAAGGGCTGACACCGCTGGCTGGAGAGGTTGCTTTCAACTGATAATGCAACTTTTTGCCAGCACTAAATTGATTTGGACCATATGACAATCAAAGTAACATCATTTATGGAGCTTAATCTGCTCTAGGACCCAAAGCAGCACAACAAAGCTTGCCCTTTCACCAGCAAAATGTGTAACGTCTTTAAACACACCGGCATGGTGAAAGTCTGCAGCAATCATATGTTTTCCATCATTTTACCTCCAGAGAAAGATGAGCATGCAGCCCTGACACCAAATGAAGTGCTGCTTTGGGTCTATTTTCTAGCAGGGCAGGTGCTGAAGGGCGGCAGGGCCTACAAGTGCTTGGAGCAGGCCTGCAACTGCTTGCGATGGCCTCAGCCATGGCTCCCATCCTGGATTCCCTCCTCTCCAAAAGAGAAGCCAGACAGATGTTTCACAAGCTCTGTAAAACCTTGTCTAGAGTTTAAGAGGAGGAGGAGACAGTGCGAGAGTACATGTGTGTGTGTCCTCAGACTTGGGCCTGTTTCCAGCTGGCTCATGGCACGGTACTGGCTTTCTTCTTTGTTCCCAACATGCAGTGTAACCATAAAAACAAAAACCTAGGTAATATATCAATGACTTGCTTAATATCAATTTTTCCTACGTACTCTGGTGCTCAGGCGGCCCCAGAGATGCGTCGCTGTGTAACTATAACTAAAAGACAGGGAAATGGCCCACCGGGCAGCCTCCAGAGACACAGCACACTGTGGGAAAGGACAGAGGGGCTGGTGTGAGTTCACCAACAGCAAACAACACTCTAGAGTTTCACACCAACAGCTCACAAAAATGAATAAAAAGAGACATTTCAGTTGAAGAAGCATTTCTGAGCAGCTGAGGGCATGATAAAATGCAAATGAGCGTTTCCAGGAAAACCTGGGGTGGTTGCCTGTTGCCTTGGATGCCCGAGGAAAGCCCTGTTCCTTCGTGGCACTGGATGCTGCGCAGAGGCAGGAGGGCTGTATTGGTGCTGCCTCTGCTGACCGCAGGATGGTCGCCCAGCGCACACAACACCATTTTAAATGACACAGGAAGCCACTGATGTGATTATGGTAGAAGCTGCAAATATCTTACAGTTACACTTTTCTTTCTTCTCCTTCCAAATGATGATTTCTTGTGGTACTTTCCCCAAATATTACTCATTTTCTGTGACCAAGGTGCAAGAAATTATCTGAAATCAACAGAAACAGACAACTTCAGTCCTGCCTCTGGTCCTTCAGAAAGCAGGACCTGAAGTAGCCTCGTGTCCAGCTGTATTTTATGCTGGTTTTACTGGTGCTCCTGTTGTGAAATACGCACGCAAATCCAGACGACTCTTCTAAATGCTTTATTGGCTTTGCTGTGTGTTCTTCATCCTGCAGAAGACCAGATTAATAGCGATGCTAGGTGAACTACCCAGTGTTTCCCAAGACATACCACTAGCAGTTTCTACTTCTGTGTCCACAAGTGTAGCATGATGCTCTTGCCTTTTAATTAGTCTGAGCCAAGATGTGAGCTCCTGCTTTGGGTGGGAGAGACCCATACAGAGCTGCTGCCACCCACCATACCCTAGCCATCCGGACCCATCAGCATGGAAACAAACGTGCTTTCTTCCCATCAGTGAGTGAAATCAGAGCCCTCATGAAAGTTCTGTCAACAGTTAGGTGATTGCCCTGTTTTTGTGAAGGTCTGGTGATTGCAGAGTAACGGCCCTGTCAGGGGATTAACGTATTCTTTAAGAACAGACTGTGACAGCTAGGAAAATAAGGTGAATAAATGAAGTTAGAAGTACATGACTTACTTTCTTATTCATGTGGTAAAACTGTCTCATATCAAACAGGCCAGGCTAACATGTTGCAAATTAAATGCAAAGTCAAGGCTGCCTTGGACTGCTGCTGCAGCTGTTAATCTGAGTTCTGAAGCCACCAGCTTGCTGGGCAGGACGAACACAGTTTGCTGGATGCTCTCATGGCTGGTGGTGCAATGTAAGCACAACACTTGGAATACAATCCACCAGTGTCCCCACGCCAGATCCCATAACCTACTTCCTAGGCCTGCTGCCAGTGTTGTGCTATGAGTCATGAAGGGAAACAAACACAAGGAATGTCAAATTAAATAGGACACAAGGCTTTCGCAGTATTTAAAAGCAGAGCAATTGTGTCACAGCGTACAAACCTCCCTGCACTCCTCTTGGACCGATTCTCATCTCAGTAATAAGAAACATCCCTTTAATTAGTTCCACCTAATGAAATTCATAAGACAGGGAGTGGGAGTTTTGCTCCTGGGTAGAAACCGAAAACTTCTCTCCACTTGAGCTGCCTGTTTTCTGCAGCAGTCATTAGCAAATTTTATCAAATCTGTGTTAAACAGTAACGACTATTGTTTGCCCAGAACACAAGTCCATTTATGAGCTGCAATAAGACACATCGTGGAAACCCCAGACTGAAAGGCACTTCTAAAAAAAAAATTAGGACTGGCAAGAAAAAGTAGTTTCAAATTGTCAAGAGCAAACAATGGAGAAACTTCTACCTGATCCTTCAGGCTACTGTGATCAGGGAGTTTTCTGTATCATTGTGGGTTTGTGAAAAATAGTTTATAAAATGTACACCGTCCTTCCTGATGGCTAAAGGACACGCGTTACCCCTCCAGCTGAAGCTCTGGGAGGTTCGTGCTCATTGCAATAACGCCAAGCAGAAGAAATCTAGGAAGCCTCAAGATGCACATTTGCTCCTATGGAAATATTGACCCACAAGGGTCTGTTTAAATCCATTTTGGTTACATGTCTCTCAAGACTAAGCAATATCCATGGCAACAAACAATTTCGCTGCAGGAGAGCGAGTGCATTGAGGAAGAGCGTATAATCACTGTGTTTATCGACGGCTGAAAGCCTGAAAGCACAAAGTTTGAACTTTCGAGCGCGACACCAGCGCTCTGCAGAACACCGGAGCCTTTTATCAGCACGCTGTTTTGCAAATGTAGATCACAGAAGACGGAGAGGGAAATCAATAGCTGGCCAGCTGTTTTCATTTCCCAACTCTTTTGCGAGGAGACAGGCTCTCCATGCAGTTGTGGTTGCCCTTCAAGAAGGTAACAGAGGAGGGCGAGACAGAGGGAGCAGATTCTCAGCTATGACCAGAGACAGCAAAACACCAACCACAGCTGGGACAAACCACCAGGATTTCAGCACAAACTGTTTTCGGCACCTGCCGAGGCCTCTTGCGTGCCCTCCTTGGCGCGGCTGCTGACCGATACGTTCATCCTGTTGTTCCACGTTGGGTCCCGTAATTACAAGGCCTGATTTACAGGGTTGGTTATAGCTGCTATTACGGGAAACTACAACGCTGGGCACAGCTGCGGCGCTGGTGGGGAAGGAGGGAGGAAGAGGCATGCTGCAGCCTTGCTGCTGCTGTGTGAATACACACCACACTGGGCAACGCTAGCAGAGGGGAAGGAAGAAGCCACAGCCCCCCAGGGTCTTTCCCTGCCTCCTTCCTGCTTATAAAGCCACCTTTGACTTGGGCTGTGAGGAGTGGTTTTCCAGGTTAGTGCTCAGGGGTAGTGAGTTTGTCAGAGTTTTCAACAACAGCTCAAACCAGCCTGGCTCTCGAGACCCCCTAGAGAAAGGCACTGGCACAGAACATGGCTTGCTGTGGTCCCACTGGAGCTAAAGGACTGCTTTGCGAGCGAGTTATCGATGGATTCTAACCCAGGAGTCTCTTACCATGACAGGAGTCCCCTTCAGCCTGGCTGCCTGCAAGGACTTGCTCTGCTCTCCCACCTCCATGCTCCTGTCTCCACACTGCTGAGATAAAAAGCTCCCAACGGCATTGCTCAGGGCCTCCAGGACAAATTTCCTGAACTGTTGGGATCCAGTATACCACACCCAGCATTCACTTTTAGCCTTGAAGACCTGCAGAACATTGTTACAGGGCTGCCAGGCAGTCAGACACTGCTGCAGGGGGAGCAGGTGTCCCAAGGGTCAGTTTTTAAAGCAGTGTTTTGATGCAAACATCTGGCTAAAATGCTACACAGACCCATAAATGCAAGTGATACAAGGTCATCACCCTCAACAGTGAAAGGAGGGACCCTTGCTTTGAAAGCCAAAGTGGCTCTATTGTCAAAGTCAAGGTACTCAAAGCAGCATATACCATCACTAAAAACGTACCCAAGGTGAGGACAGAGAGGCTGTGGGGTTTTACTTCTTGTGGATCTCCCAAAACCACCTGGACGTGGTCCTGGGAACCCTGTTCTAGGTGTCCCTGCTGGAGCAGAGGGACCCAGAGGGCCCTGCCAGCCTCAGCCATGCTGTGGTTCTGTGACACCTCTTACAGTAAACATTGAGGGTGAAATGTTTTCATTTGTCAAGGAGAAAGACCAGGGTCATGGTTTCTTTCACAGGTCTGGCTTCTTGTACTGTGGCCTCCTGTCACAAAGAGGAACAGGTCCTACTTGTCAAGGCAACAACTCTTAGCATCTTAGCAATAACTCTCCTAGCATCTTAGGAGACCAATCTGTTGGAAAATTAATCCTGAATTTAACTTCTCTGGTTGAGATCACAAGGTGATTTTAGGGATCACATTCACTCTCCTAAGTGAACAGAGGTGCTGCCCCTCCAACCCATGCACTTGAAGGTGCCCACCACTCCCTGCCCCACTCCACCACCACCCATAGAAACCCCACTTCTCTTCCTGCAGGGGTTTCCATTTCAGCTGCAGTAGAGGCAGCCTCTCACTCTGCAGCAGCAGCGATATATTACCCACCCAGGTACTGACCAGGCTCCCTGCATCAGCTTATCTGCCAAGGTCTACTCCCATGACCCTTTGTCCCCGTTAGCCTGCTGAATTTATGCTCCTTTTCTGATGTATTGCTACATGAAGCTGAAGGCAATGCTAAAGGTTTTTTTTTTCTTTTTCTTTTTTTTTTTTTTT
>VXAV01005919.1:122717-150492 GCA_013399715.1 Alectura lathami | reverse complement strand
AAAAAAAAAAAAAACCCACAATCCAAGATAGCTTTTTATTATGGTTAACCCTTTTGGTGCTTATTGCTGGAGTTATGGATTTAGATAGGTGTTTAGATACTGTCACTGGCTGCCAGTATAAACAGCATCTTCCTGAGTCCAGAAACTAACGGCTCGTTGCCCATCTGCCTCTGGAGTCCTTTCTCCCAAGAAAGAGGAGGTATTTAAGCCTGCACCCTCTCATTTGCTTGCCCTTATTAGGGCAACACATTTACAAATCCATATGTCAGAGCTGAGCTGGCAAAGGAAACCAAACCATCTCCTTGTCCCACATCACATCCCATAATGCCTCCAAGATCCTGCTGAAGAAAACCAGCTTCCAGGCTACTCAGCAACTCCAGGCCTCAGGGGAGGGTGAGACACAGGCTGGAGCAGCCTTTTCTACCATTGCTCCCTGGAGCTGTGAGCAGCCAGGACGTGGTCGTGCAGGATCGCAGCTATTGTGCTGTTACATCCCCAGCAGCCCTGACCCTGAGCAGAAATCCCAAGTCCATAAACTCATCACACGAGGCACCCTTGGACTCCACGGTGGGACACAATCAGTGAAAATAACAGGGAGATGTCTGCTGGCATAGTACAGGATAACGCCTGTACAAATCCAAGCACAAAGATCCCTAGTCCCAGTTCCCTCATAGCTGCAAGACAAGCTGCATCAGATGTGGGCGTAGCACAGTAACCTATTGAACCAGATTGCATTAGCTAACTGCAGAGAAGCCTAGTGGACCATTAAAAATTAAGCTAAATATAGGCACATACTGGAAAAAAAAAAATGCGGAATGGGTAAATTCTAAAGAATTTATAGAATTCTATTCTCTAAAAGCAGAATAGGTAATTCTCTGAGCCTAATTCATGAGTAAGAAGTTGTAACACACAGGATGTTCTTCATGTGATGCAGCTGCAGTGAACCGGGAAGCTTTAACCAGTTCTCCCCAGAACCTCAGAGAGGAACGCAGTGCCTCTGCCCTCCTGCCAAAGAAAACCATGCTGCATGCCTGGTTATTTTCCACCCTGAGACACGCACAGGCTCACGTGGTGACCCAGGGATGTGCTGCCCTCCCCAGACTCTGTTGGCTTGCTCCAGCTTTCAAGGCTCTCTTGCGAGCCTGGAGGACACTCATGGTTTTATCTCCCTTGAAACCAGGGGTGCTGGTGGCCAGCTGGCTGCGAGCACGAGCCCCTTCCAAGTGGCCGAAGCCCTCACCAAGCAAGAGGACAAGCAGGGTGCAAGGAGCTGTGATATAAAACAGGACCTTCCCAGTGGTCTCATGAAGTTAAATCAGTTTGCACAAAGACTCCGGGGTCACAAATGATCTTATGTTCCAAAACCCTTATGTGATGTGAATCTCCTTCCTGTGATAAACACTGAATTACTCCAGGAAACTTCAAAGCCATCAAAGCACTCGTGCTTGATGTTTGTGTGCAGTGCTTTGAGTGAGATTGCTCTGCTTTTCCCAGTCACCGTGCAGCAGTCAATTAAAAGCCACCGCTCTTTGTAGCCTTTGCTGCAGCATGAAGTTTATTGTCCTATTTATCACCATTGCGCTGCTTTGGGCTGAATTATTTATAGCACTGAAAAGATGAATTCAGTGGTAAACCCAAACTGGGTCACACGGATGTCTTCTCGGCCTTGCAATTCAGAAGCCATGGCATTGTTGGCTTCACTGGATGGAGCACAATCACCCCCACCCCCTGCGAAGCCTACGGCTGCATGCACCCGGTGAGCACCCCCCTCCTACCCACCCTCCTGTTGGGTCAGGTGCATAGGAAGCAGGTTGTCTTCCACCAGCGGCTTGCCCTTGTGTGCTCACCCACACATACCAAAATATTGCAAGTAAGGGGATCACTGCAGCACCCTCAGCAGGAAACCCCTGCACAGAGCAGTGCTTCTGGCACACCTTACAGCAGTATGGCACGAGTACAGCACAGGTCAGTGGGGCAGCCTGCACCTCTGCATGGCAAGCCAAAGCACCCCAAAAATCAGGAAGTGTCCCTATGGCCCGAGATTTTAGTTCTGAACATAGAAAGCAAGCCACTGCTTAAACACGGGGGTTTTAGGACTGGAAATGCATGCAAGCTTTCCTTCTAAATCCTGACCAAGTTTAGTAATCCTCCACCAAGAACAGCCTGTGCCCCACACTGCCTCTAACATGGAAAATGACAATGATGCGATTGTTTCAAAACAAGGAGAGTCAATTTCACATCACCTCTTTCCTTATGCCACTGCAGCCTTCACTGCACCATCACATCTCAGATGCTCACGCCTGGGGCTCCCCCTGGCTATTTTCTGTGCCACAAAGTGAGGAGCCCTCCTGCAGCCTCCTGGGGACAGGATCACCAGTGGGAACGTTTGGGCAGGGTTGGGGAGGGGCGGTCTCATTTACTGAAAATTCTTCATTGCCCCTGGCAGGAATCTGGAAGACATCAGGGATGTCCTCTCCTGGGATTTCAAGGATGCAGCCTGGAGACATGGGTACCAGGTGAGAGGTGGTGCATGTCCTGCTAAAGGGCAGAGAAATAACATTAGCCAGGGCTTCAAATACAAACAGTAAATAACATCAGGGTCAACGTGCACCTAGGGGCATGGGTCAGCAGTGGATTTGGCACACCTTCTGTGCCACTACTGCTGAAACTGGAAATGTACAGCAAAACCTCGTAGGTCAAGAGGTGATAAATGCCAGTTTGTGATGCAAGAGTTTTTATTTTAATTAATCTCCTAAGTATTGGAGTTTTATACTATTTTATCAAGATATACATTCAAATGTAATGCTTTTTTTTTTGGATGCAGTTTAAAAATACATATGTGAAGTGAGATGCTGCTCCCTCCACTCTGCTCTTGCTCCTTCAAGAGCACCAGACGTGCTGACTCCGATCATCTTCAGGTTTCCTTGGAGGGTGCCACAGGGCCTCTGACACCAGCTATGAACTCCTGGGCACAGGTGGAGATCACAGACGCCGGGTTCCCAGAAATGCCCGTCTGAACCTGAAATGGAAAACGTGCTCCTGGCCATGAAACCAAGTGACAATAAGAATGAATTTTTACTGCCAAATTTCATTCTTGTGAGAGAATCGGTAGTAACAGCATCACCTGTAACAACAGAAGAAAAGACAGTCACAAAAATTTACGATGAATTGGCCTATAGAAAGGTTGGGAAACAGCCTCCACTTTGAGCGAACTGCAATGAGGTTTAGTGGTCATATGATGCAATCACCTTCACTCCAACATTGCCTGGTGCAATACTGACATCTTGCCCTCAGCAGTCACAATCTCTCAGCTGAGAGACCAAGTGGAAATAAAGTGAGGGTTCATACTTCAGGATGAAGAGTGTTAGCAGCAGCGTGCTTGCTGAGAAGCGTGGTTTGAGTAATCCCACTGCTACTTCCAAATTCGGGTTGAAGTTAGTCAATAGCTGCACCAAGCGCGAGAGCACAGACCGGATCTGCCAGCCCGGGAAGTGGAGGAGGCAGCAGACAGCTGTAATTAGCAGCCTGCCCAGGGAAAGGTGATTACCCAAGGATGTAGACCATGGTCCCCCCTGCCCAGCAGCACTCCAGGCAGCACACCTCTGGGGAGGGGGTCCACCTTCTCCCACACCAAAGAGAACCTGCTCCAGCTCTCTTGGCCTCTGCTAAAATGGGAATGAAACACCTTCATGCTAAATCACATGGAAGGCACCACTGATCTCAAACCAACCTTTCAACAAGTTTTGTTTTCTGGAACCAACCTTACAAAAAATTTTATGCTCTGACAATAATTTGAGATTTCTTTGTAATGCCTTATGAGCTGCAGTAACTTGAGATTTTTCAAGGCTTCACTGGAATGGAAAAAAATCCTGCTTGCACTGGTCCTCCTTTAAGTCAACGCCATGGGAAATGCAGTTATTTCACCCCACATGCCCGTAGAGGAAGTGGAGTTCAGAGGACACCCTGTCCTGAGCTGGTCACAGCAGCAGCAGGTCAGCGCAAACCCTGACAGTAGTGATTTTCCTCTGTCCTCCCCAAAACCAAGGCTACATTTACACCGTTCAGGCAGATCACCAGGTACTTAGAAAGATGAGCACTGCCTTGCACTACAAAGTGGAGACAGACTCCTTAGGCACGACGCTTACGAAGCATAAACCCCGCTCTGCATGCTGTGACCTCTACACTTGCTTTAGCAAATAGACAGATTTGCTTTTCCCCCCTCCCCTGACTACACACTGTATTCGTTCCAATTTCTCATCTCTTTTTCCTGCAACAAGCACCCAGATCAGCATCTTCACGATGATGTTAGTTAACCTGAAAGAACGTTTTCAGAGATCCACACTAGGTTTCCCCTCACCAAAACAGCAGCCTGCTCCCATGACCACTTACGTCTTCAACACATTGGATACTCCTCAGCGTAAACTTCATTCTACTGAGCTGGCACTTCTCCACAAGAGCCCATGCCCATATAGAGTCTATACAGTTTCTGTTAGATATACATTGAAGATGGAGAAGTTACACCATGCCAAGAAAGCTGACAGGAGCCACTGCATGCAGGGTGTTTTTCGAAATCAGGGACAAATTAGGAGCGGAGTCACACAACATAATCCAGATGAGCAATGAGAAGTACGGAGAGGGGAAGTTTCTTGTGGGCATTGAGGGCTTCCAGGCTGTACCAATAAATACCCAGCCTGGCACCACTCTTTTTCACCTCCCCAAGTAACAGCAATACCTGACACTTGCACAGCATTTTTCATTCATGTCTCAAATTGGATCCTGAGGAGAGCTAAAGCATTGCATTCATCTTGCCTCTCCGCGAGCCCATGCACAGAGCTGAAGCCCAAGGTCACGCGAAGGCAGGCGCTGGAAACCAGCATAGGCCATGGACTTCAGGCCCATGTCATGGATGCTGATTCTGAACCCTGGTGCCTCCTCTTCACCCTTGTGAGCTGTCTGTCTACTAGGTGTGGGCAGCAGGAGGGGTTTTCCTGCTCTGTTGTTACTATTGGAGCATGGTTTTCAAAGCAGTTGCCCACGCCATGAAATACTTTGGGGGCAGTGCCTCCACTTCAGCCCACGGACTCACGGGGCAGCTGGGGCTGACAGGCCCCTCTGGAGACCATCATCCCATCCAGCCTCTTGCTCAAGCTGGCCCAGCTACAGCAGGCTGCCCAAGACCATGACCAGTCAGGTTTTGCACATCCCAAGGATATGCCATAACCACTCTTGATGCATTTGATCAAATTCACAGTTTCAAAAGAAGAAAACAAACTTTCCTCCTATGTTTAAGAGAAACATCCTGTGTTTTGGTCGGTACCCACTGCCTCTTATCCTGCCACCTCTGACAACAGCCTGGCTCCATCAGCTTTACTCCCATCAGGTATTTATCCACACGAGTAAGATACCCCAGTGCTTTCTCGTCTCCAGCTGAGCAGTCACAGCTCTCAGCCTCTCCTCATAGAGAGGTGCGAAGTTTTTGTGGCCCTGAACTGGACTCTTCCACTACATCCAGGTCTCTCTTGTACTGGGGAGCTCAGAACTGGACACAGACCTCCCGGTGTCTCACCAGTGCTGAGCAGGGAAAGGACCACCTCCCTCAGCCTACTGAGGACTGATCGCAACTCTAAGAGCTCAGCTAGTGTTCAGTTCACCTCACTGCCCACTTATTTAGCCCATACCTCACCAGTGATGATGTCAGGGGAGCGTGGTGCTAGAAATGCAAAAAGCAACATCCACCGCCCTTCCTTCAGCCACTAAGCAAATGATCTCACTGTAAACAACCATCCAATTGATCAAGCATTTCTCCTTCATAAATCTGTGCTAACTGCAAGTACCTTCTTGTCCTTCAGATAGCGGGGAGGACTTGCCAGGCTTACCTGCTGCACCATCTGCCCTGGGATCAAGGTGAGGCTTTCTACCTGCAGATCAACACTCCTCAAACACATAAGATCCGATAGGACTGCATGACTTACTCCTAAAAAAATCCAAATCACGCTGTGCTGTCATTAATGGTTACAAATGAGGAGAAGCAGAGATGCACCCAGTTGTAAAGAGCTGACAGAGAACCAGAGCCCTGACAGCAGAGTCAGCATCTCCCTTCTGCACAGGGCCAAACCATCCCATCTCAGGCGCTCTTGACGTGAGGACTGCAACACTAACACATTCAATCAGTTGCAGATACCATCACTGACCAAGTCGTACTGGCTAGGAAAACCCATCCCATGTTCCTCTTACCCAAGTCACAGATGGCAGCTGCCAAAGCTGAGTAAAGAGCTAAGATTTGATTACTTTTTCTCCCTGCTCTCAACTCTTCTAGCTCAATAGGTGAGATGGATTTGCAAAGAAAAAAAAAAAAACAAGGGGACTGAATTTAAACTAGACACTCACAATCACATTTTCAGGGGCTAAATTATAAAAGAACAAAGGTAAAAATAAAGTTTCAGAAGTGTGAAGGTTGTCACTGGAATATTTTTATCTGAAATGAGTCACAAACCCTGAGAAGTAGGACTTTTTCCCCTTAACAGAACTGCGAATTTTTTTTTTTTTTAAATCGCAAACAAAAACATAATAATGTTAGATGTGAAAACTACACAGAGCTTAATCAAAACACCTATTCTTTCATCATGTCAGAAGCAAGAAGTTCTTTTCACACAGAAGCATCTTAATATATGAATAAACAGAACCCAACCCCTCAACCCAGAACAGGGCAGCTGCAGGGACAGAAGCCTGTAGGTATTTGACTGTGCCAGAGAAGGTTATTAGGGCAGCTTTCCTAACCAAAGGCTGAATGCAAAGTTGAACATCAGTAAAGTCTGAATTTGGCCTAGAAGACAGGAAAACAAAAGTGGGGAACAGGAAGGGACAGAGCTTCCACCCGTTCACCATGTTCTGCAGCCCTATTGCACCCTGAATTGCAGTCATCTCCGCACATCTGCTGCGAAAAGCAGCAAGAGTGTCACTCAGAGCACAAAGGCCATTCTGTGCCTGTGGAACACAGGTCCTAGGAAACAACCATTGATTTATGTCAACCTTGTACAGATCTCCCCCATAGGAAACGCACTTTAAAAAGATTTTGTTCTGACAAAAGGGTTTTTTGGTATGAAAGTTTAATATTGAAGTCTATGACAATTTTATAAAGAATTCAGATTAAAGTTTTTTACATAGAGTCAGAGCATACAATCCAAGAAAGCTCTGCCATCAACTTGTCAGGGAAAGAAAGACGTTAAGGGCTGATTAAAGTGCAGTTTCATGTCAACTCTAAGACCTCCATTTCTTTTCCTGCACATGTGCAGTTGTTACCCATGTGTTCAACAGCACTGGTCCCACCCCAGTCAGAAGGCAGGTTCTGCCCGAGTGCCAGACCTCTGCAGTCGGAGCCCGCTGCTGGTATTTCATTGCAGTACAACTCCAAGAGCCATACCCAAGCCAGGAAGATCGAGATGGCTTGTGGGACCATCATGGGAAGAATGAATCATCTGCCTCAAATGTGTTTATGATCACTGCCTCAGTCTATTCTACACATTCTTGAGACATGCAATTTTTTTTAAACCAGGGTGTTGATATTTATGTAATTCCATAAATTTAGACAGTGCATTACAAACACAATATGCAGTTGTAGCTACAAATAGCTGAAAATTCTGTCCCACCACTCTGCTGTTTCTTGTTTTCTATACACCACAAATGAAATGCATGGCACAAGTTTTAAGTTAAGAAGCTAGAGGACAGAAAAATACAGACTTTAAGCAATGAAAAAATCACGACTCTCCCTGTTTTAGGTGATGGAATGGAAGGCTAGACTCCTACCAGAAGAAAACACAACAAAATCCCTGAGAAGGCAATCCAGCTCCAGCACTTAACCATGACTAAAAAATTTACAGCAAAATGTTCTGAAGTAGAGGACTTGCTAACAGATTATTTTCATGACATGTTTTCAGTGTCAGCGTGACAAGCTAACACCTGCACAAGAAGGATTCTAACAAACAAATGCACACTGTAATCAAAAGAGTGAACTTGGTTCTAAACCTCGGCGGATGGTTGGGCTGGTTGGTTTTTCCCAGTGTTCACACCAGTTCACATACGTACAGAAGAATGAGTATGCACAAATCCACGGAAATATCACTAGATACCATACGAACATCCTGACAGTGTGCCCAGGAAGACATTTTTGCAGACAGCCAAATAAATTCCCAGTGTGTACTAAAGAGGGACAAACATCTCTTGGTAAGCTTTCTAATAAATCTAGTATTCTCAGAACCAGGAGTTTGCTTCAAGAGTTAAGTCTGACAAGCAATGACTATGACTGCAGTTAAGGCCTTGGGTGTAACAATGAGTACCTGAGGTCAAACATCAATCTAGCACTGACACAAGCAGTTAGTAGTGACTTTTTTTTTTTTAAAGACAAAAAACACCCTTGTTGCATCAGTCTGCACCTGTATTTCTATTTCTCTGTTCAATTCAATCAGATACTCCTGGTGCAAGCAGCATTTTCAGAGCCAGGTCAGTTATTCCTTCTGTTTTTTTTTTTTTTTTTTTTTCCTCTCCTCTCATTTATACTTCAGACCAGTAACAGCTAGAAAAAAAAAAAATGAATAATCATTTGAGAAGGACACTCAAGTAAATCCAGACACTCAGGTACTCACAGACACTCTAGGTCACAATTTCACACCAGGAGGATCCACCACACTAACACTACTTGGCTCTGGCAATGGACCGACACCGTCTGTAACCAAGTAAAACATTCAGAGCTCTGAAGCTCAGAACCAGGGATCCACGCCTTCTCTAGGAACGATCATACTCTGTGCCACAGATGCATCCCAGCCATGGCGAAACGATTATTCAGCATGGATGCTGTCTTCATACGGAAGTGGTCACCTCAGGCAGAGCAGATCAGAAACATGGTTTTAACAGTTCTCAGTATATACTTTAATGACTATTTTGTTATAAGGATGTCTTTCCAAAATGTCTGTCAGGTAGAAAAGTTGAGCCTTTGCTTTATTGTCCTCAGAGATCTCCTACAGTGCCTCTTCACACTGCATTGCTGGGGTTTCCCAAGTCTCCTCATCTGCCGAGTGATACCTGATCTGTGGTACCTGATCTACGGGTGCCTCCTCACCATGGGCTATTAATAACACATCTTTTTCTCCTACTAACTGAAGGTCAGAGCTACTAGAACAATTAGATCCAACAAGTTTGTCCATCAAGACCTCTGCAGCAGTTTTGGAGGCCTGTCCAGTCTCTGCTTCAGTTCCTGGTTCTGCTTTTAAATGAAGTCCAAAGACGTCGTTCCGCACAATGTACCGAACACACTGCAAGATCACGTTCCTTTCGTGTCGGATGTCCTGGGCCAGCAACTGGAAAGAAAGAAGAGAAAGTGATGCACATTTCCCTTTATTGGCCTGCAGCTGACACATGCCTAGGGAGATGTACAGGTAAGAAGAGCTGGGACCAGGCATCCAGAAAGGAGGAGGCAAGGACACAGGCTCAAGAACGGCTGCGGTTGGTGCTTGCACACGGTTGTCCCACTGAAACAGATGAACACTCACATGCTTCAGATGCCGATGTTTAAGCACTCTCATTGAGCACCATTACTGTATGGAGACAAGTTGAATAAGCTGAAAAATCTGAATATATCTGTTGGTCTCAGCTTGCTCAGGTGGCTGAGAAAGTCAGTGACCACACCTAAACACCAGGAATTTCCTCCTCAGCCATCTCCCAGGGCAGACTCAGATCACTGCTTTCATATCATAGATGTTAGTTATCCAACACCCAAAATAAAGAACGCATTCCAGGCCCTGGACAGGGGTAACAAGTCAATTAGCATTTTTTAAGCTTTCCAGGCTATACTGTATCTGTAATTTAATATCCCATGCATCTTTTGTTAGAAAATACCTGAGCAAAAGGTTCTTATAAATACACAGAAAGGGCATGTTCCAACACCTACCAGACTGTGGATTTAAATAGCAATATCTATTTTGGGATATAATCCACCAACCTAACAGCTTAATCAAAGTGCTAGAGGCCTTCCTCATTTCCTTCAGCCTAACTAAAGATCGCTTTAGTGTTAAAAAGCAGGCAGAAGGCTGAAGTAAAAATGTTGTCATTGTGAGCATCAGCAGAACTAATACTGTGAAAATGCTACAAGTGTAAAGCAAGTGGCTATATCTCTAACTACCTGATCATTTGCAGGAGATCTGTATTACACATCCTAGCTAAATTTTGCTTCCAAAGTCACAGAGAAGCTTGATACGCCTAGCCAGACACTTTAAAGTATATAATTTCTATTTAGACTACTTATTGGAGGTGCTGCAGGCAGCTGGCACCAAGTGTCACCAGTACCAGCACCTTAAACGAGCCTTCATAAAACTCGTCTCAACCGGCAGTTGCACACTACAGCAGAGAAGAGAAAGCGCCACGAGAATTATTCCTACAGAGGTGGGAGAAAATGCTGAATTTCCAAGTGGCGTAACAGAGGCACGGCTGGGACACGCCATCACCCTGCCTGCCCTTTAACATGGCGCTGGGTATTGCTGGAGTGGTTGTGTACCTGTCAGCACACAGCACTGCTGAACACGTGCTGATGCAAGCAAACAATGTTCTAGTAGGGCCTGAGTTCACCATCTAATGAGTGCTTTTTTTTTTTTTTTTTAAAGCATGTCACTCTCGTGACATCCTTTTCTGAGCAATTCTAGTTCTTCACTTGTTGGAAACATTCACTACAGAATTTCAATCTCGAGTACTCCTCTGTGATGCACATGCACAGTACACCTCCTTTAACAACATTAAAAGGCCAAAAAACCAAGAAGCACTTATAAAGATGGGCTACACTAACAAGTTACAGTTCAGGATTCCCACGTTCTGCCAACATTATACCACTTCTTTCAGCATGCGGGACTTGTGTGACTTTTATTCCAGAGTCTTCACTGCTCTGGTCACCAACAAGTTAGGGTAAGAGATAAAGACTACTGTATGCTTAGGGAGCTACACAAAGGGCAGGCACTTCCTTTTTCAGTCACTGGCAGCTTTATTTCCTGGCAGCAAATGTACTAAGAGGACTATCAAGGGATTTCTCCCAGATCTGCAACTTGGGATGTGGCTCATCAACTATCTAAACATTCTGTGCTGCATCAAAGCCCTGATGTCAGTGGCACTCTGCTTCCTCCTGACCTCTGCCCACTGGCAGTTTTCCTTCAGCGGGGAAGCTTTATGCTGGCAGTTTACAGAACAGGTAGCCTGCATCTCATCCTGCCCTCCTAGTTAACATTGCTTTTGAGAACTAGATGTGATAAAAGCATCAGCAGAACTTTGCCTGTACTAGAGGAAGCCAGTTTCACAGAGTGTTTCAGGCTGCTATTCAGAGCAGGATCTGAATTGAGGACACCTCAAACCGACCCCACAAACCTCTCTTGACTCTCCTGAGACACCAAGCTGCTCTTCAATGTACCTGTGCTGTCACTTCCTCAGATCGGTCTGAGCATGCCTACAGAGAAGAAACCTGCGCCCATGTAGGTTGCAGCCCAACAGCGCTCCACATAACTCACCAACACCCTTGTTAACAAAATCTTTGCAGCTGACAAAAAAAAGTGTCTCCTGCTCAGACAGCTGAAGAGCAAAGCTGGGTGCAAAGGGAGAAGGATCAGCATAAATCTGATGAGATTACACACAAACAAGTCTGCAGAATATTAACACAGGAAGGCGAGAGAAGGAATAAAGGTTTTGTCCTTTGTGCAGCTCACTTCAGGCACACAGTTCAGCTGCCATCTCTTGCTCACCCAAATCAGTCATTACCTGAATGCACGCCAGGATACTTCTATCTGTCTCTGTCAGCATCTATGCTTTTTGAGTGAAACACTTACTCAGCTATTTTAAAACATGGCCTTTGCTCCAGCTAGCAGACTGCTCTGCCTTCCTGCAGGGGAGAGGAGAAGCACTCACGAGCAGTGCTGCTCTTGTACAGCAGGCATCACTTTAGCACTAAGACTCACCATCTCCAGCAGAGTTGGACGACGCTTTGGAAGGAGAGGTAATGTTCTCTTGGCCCGTTTATCAGGGCCTCTGGGGGGACCTGCATTTGAATTTGAGATTCTTAGTGATGTGTCTGCAGACTCTGGAAGCTCTTGATTCAGCTTTGGATTCTGAGGAACTTCAGTAGTTTGAGGCGTATTTCTGAGCGCAGCCTGGTTTTCCTCAGCTTTAGTTGCTATCTTGACAGAGACTTCTGAGAAAAGAAAAAAAAAAACAAAAACTTGTCTCACAGACTTAAAGGCCTCTAACATGCTTAGATCCCCATGCACTGGCAGTTCTTTAGTATTGTTCTTACTCGCATAACCTGATGTGAAAGATGTTCACACTTTACTTGGAAGAAGAGAGGTGTCTGGTTTTCTGTTGCTTTGTGGTTGTTTCTCTAATTTATTTTTAGATAGAAAGAATCTCTAAGGAGTCAGAACACTAAATGAGATAGTTAATACTTTTATTTTTTCAATATTGCAGAGGGGTGAGTTCTGTTTGTCCTGTTTTTTAAGGGAGCTGAACAACATTTTCAAGTATCTGCCTTGTGCTCACTTAGAAAGTACATTGCTTCCTCATCACAATTTAAGTTGCTGCAAGTTTGGCTGCTGAGAAAATTACCGCACAGGGCAGAACATGGCCAAATTCAATCGCCTGCCTGCTAGCTGCTCCCTGTAACTTTAGGCAGGCCACCTGGGACAAGTAAGGCACTGTAATTAACCGCAAACAAGGAGCGGCCACAGTCCTCTGCTATACACCAATGCATATGCTCAGAGGAGCAGAAAACCCAAGCACTACAGAGTTCAAGTCTTACTGCAAAACCCAGCAGCCTTCTGTGGAGAAAAGCCTTTAAGGACATGGAAATTAGTTCACAGGGTGAGCATAGCAGCGTTCCCCTGGCTCCGATCAAGCCTGCAGACAGGCTGCTTTTCTCCCCCATGACTGCGTGCCCCTAGAAGGCTTAGGAAGTTTGACCATACACACCCTCACCAAAGAAGTGTTCTCCCCACCCTTCAACTCAGGTCACAGTGCTGAGAAAAGGCAAACAAAGGGTGGAAAGAAACCCACCCAACCTTTCAGGAAACACTTTTTGAAATGTTCTGACATATGCTGTAGGGCTAGAAGACAAGGAATTGGATGAGGCACAGCCCAAGTGGACAAAGTCATTGCAATGCACCGGGTGACTGCACAAATGCTATACCATGCCTGGGCACTTCCCTAAGATCACGGGTTACCACCATGCTGGGAGCAAGTAATGGCTCACAAAGTAACCCCATTTAGTTCTCAAACTGGGAGGAGGGAGGAATGGGGAAACAGACTGGGGCCAAAATAATGACATGTGCTTTTACTCCTCCCTGTCTCTTTTTATGCAGGAATTATACCAGTACCAGCATGCACTGTCTCTGAAAGCAAATCGGAGAGGATTTCCACAGACCGCCAGAACATCCCCATGCGTAACCTTTAACAAGTTTCCCTCTATTTTAATAAGCCAAAAAATAAAGAAAAAGACAGTTCTGAATTACAGCACTGGCAGACAGACAGGCCCAAAATCAAAAGGCAGTTCCACAGCCAGGTGTTTTGGAGATGGAGCCACTGAACTGGCATTATAGTAACACTTCGGCCAGTGCTTAACAGGTTGCACTTCATTACAACTGCATTAAAAGTTTTTCCTCAAGAAGCTTTGAGCACTATGTAGGTTGACTGACTGAAAGCTGCAGCTTTCAGCAGTTGGGGATGCAACCATAAATTGCTGCTGTGGGCTACTGCGCTCATCAGCACCGCACCAACAAATAAACAGAGAGTGGGACGGCAGGTGGTAAGGGATTAGATGTATGAAGGGTGAAGCCTTCCATCCCTCACAGGAGGAGTTTCTACTCAAATTTTATCGTTGTTTGCAGTTCACACCAGCAGGGAGAGGATAACAGCAACGGAAGATGCCTACACACCTTCGGGCTCACTCTCAGAGGCGCTGCCGTAGTTGGCCGACAAGGAACTCAGGGCTGAAGTGACCTGCTTGGGAACAACAGTCATCTCCAGCTTCCCATCTTCAGCTGCTGCTTCATCCGTGTCAGACTCTGTGGGGGAAGAAAAGCAAGAGGGATTTTTTCCCCGTGCTCCTCCACAAACTGCCAGCCTTGCTGTTAAACCCTCATCTGACCACTGTGCAAGGCCAGCGCTGGGCACTGCTGCTCAACCCCACGGACTGGTGAAAAGCCGACCTGCACAGGTATCTGGTGGAAAAGCCGTCTCACCACTGGTCTGCAGGCAGCAAAGCCACAGAAGCAAAACCAAGTCTGACTTCCCTGAACAACAGCTTAGGCTTTCTTCACATATTAAATGTAATTATAGGTTTTACTAGCAAGTGCAGGTAAAGAGAGAAAAGGTTTCATAACATGTTTTGAAATCTTGCTAACTTAGTCCTGTGGAGGCAGGGGTGAGAGAGAAGGATTCAAAAGCCAGTAATTTAAACACAAATTAGCCTCAAAGTGAGGATCTAAGAACAGAAATTCTTGGACAGTAAAAATGTTCACAAGAAGTTCATAAGGGACATTCAGGACCTAGGCTACACGGCAGACAATCTGTTTCCAGCAGGACTTTGGGCTGTTCAGTATTTAAATCCTCACAGACCATTATGGACACACAAGTCAGGTACGGCACTCCAAAACTGCTCCAAAAAAAGAATACCAGGAAGGCAGAAAATAGGCAAGTGGTACAAAAATGCTGAAATTGATGATAAGACAACAGGAGAGCTACCAGAACAACCCTCCTAAAATAAATGTTTGTGATGGCTTCAGTCTGAGGCAAAAGGATCTACAGCATGAAAACCCTGGGAAGCCTCTCAGTGCTGAAGTTAACAGAGAAACTAGAAAATGCTGTAAGTATATCCGAATGCGTGTAACCGAAGAACTCCCACAAACATTTTGAGAAGCCACCCTCCTCAGGCTAACAGACTGGCTGCAGGCTTATTTTCACAAATAAAGTTGTCCACTGGAGCTCACGTTGTTCAGCAGAACTTTCTGACGAACACACAGGAATTTATCTAAACCGCCTATTTACCTCTTGGCTTTGTGCTCTTTTGCAAGAGGTTGATTCTCATTGGTTTAGCATTCAATTTCTTCGCCTTGAAGGAAATAGCTGCTGGAAAGAACTTCCGTGAGTGCATTATGCGCAAACACACCGCCTCTAGGAAAGGGCTGCTTGAAAGGTTTAAACACTCCCACGAAATCCTGCTATACTCAGCAAAAGGATGGACTTCAGCTAGATGATATAAAAATTTCTACAATTAAGTAAAACACAGATGCTGCGGGGAAATGCAGCTGTACTGAATCGTACGTAGTTTCCCAACACACAGATTAGTGGAATAAACAAAGTGCATAGGGGTGCTGAGTTCCTGTTCCCACTAATTGAAGACTATGCTTTCAAGAGGAGAAAGCTTTCAAGAGGAGAAAGCATCGGAGGTCTTTCCAGGGGGATGCATTCTAGCCTCGTTGCTGAAAACAGTCAGAGTACAAGTCAGCTTATGCGCCATATTCCAAGAGCACTGCAGCACTGCTGACCATGTTACAAACAATTCTGCCAGTAGAGTCCATATTGCTGCCAGCATGGGAAAACAAAACGTGCTCACAAAAAAAAAAAAAACCTTTCTAAAGTAACACTTTAGAAAACACACATAAGGAGAGTACCAAGAGCAAGTCAGATGATTCAGCAAAAAAAAAAATTGAATTAAAAGAAAAAAATGCTTACATTTTAGTGTCATTGAAAATAATTCAACACATACAAGGAAATTCATTTACATTCTCACTATTATTTGCAAGACACCAAGGGATATTAAAATACTCAAAATAATTCTTTTGTCAGAATACTTTAGTCTTCTTTTGGCTTTATAAAGATTTTCTTACTTTACATGTTAATTTAGTAACCTAGGCTGGTGCATGTCCTTTATCCTGCTGCATAATACTCGTGGGAGAACATGGAAGACTGCACACAAAACTTTTCTGGCAGCACTTCCAAAACTCTGTCTAGCAGGCAAAACTTTCACTACCTTAACTCTAAGCAATTCAGATGCTCTTTCTTCTCCCATACCTTCTTCTCAAGATTCTTTGATGATAGTAAAATTTGATGCTTCAAAATAATCTCACTGAAGAATCAGAAAGATGCAAAATACATTTGCTAGGCTTTCCCTTCATTTACAATATGATCAACTCAGCTTATGAGGAGGAAATTCTTCAGAGGGCGGTGAGGCCCTGGCACAGGCTGCCCAGAGAAGCTGTGGGCTCCCCACCCCTGGAGGCGCTCAAGCCCAGGCTGGATGGGCCCTGGGCACCTGATCCAGTGGATGGGAACCAGCCCACGGCAGGGGTCTGGGACTGGGTAGGCTGTAAGGTCCCTTCCAAGCCAAACCATTCTGTGGTTCTGTGATTAATACTGGCAGGGTGTCAAGCATTCTTGTTTCAGCCTCTCTAAATCAGAATTGTCAATGACTTCATATTTTAGGTTCTTCCCAAACTACAGCTCAAGACAGGTCTACTAGTTTTAGCTCCTCCCACCAGCATATGTGGGCATGCAGTCAGAGGCACATCTCAGAGACCTCTAGATTTTAGGATAGTAGGCTTGGTATGTTACCAAGCTAGGAAGCCAGGGCAGAAGCTCCCAGAACTGCAAGTTTTACGCTATTTGCTTTAGAAAAAGCACCAATCCAGCACACACAACATTCTGGAAGTTTTCTTAGAAGGCCATGTTCTGAATCAGGGTACATCTGTACAGAAATTCCCACTTACAAGGAAGCTCTAAGTGCAAGTTTCAGACACAGGATGTTGGACTACATTCAAAGTTACACATTTATGACCCTGCTGACCTTAGAACTACTTTAGCCACACTACTGGCTTTTTTGTTCATAACAATGTGAAGATAAGCATGACAACAGGCTCCCTAGTACTAGTGCCCAAGCATACTTCCATCACGCCTTCCATCAATTTTTTACTAAGAGAAACACGGTGGGGTTTTTCCTCTTCCTGTTGGTGTTGTTTGGTTGGTTGTCTTTAAATCCCCAGCTCTCCGCAGAAGCTGCTAGCTGCACAGAAGGTTAGTAATCATTTCAGCAGTGCTACTTAAAGGCTCCCAACCTCTTTCATCTTACCAACATCACTGTTTGCCAGAAGACTGAGAGGGTCCACATCCTTCATGCACTGCTGAGCCTCCAAAGCAGGCTGTTTTTCCTGTTCACACATGCTGGTTTCTGGTCCACCAGCTTCACTTTGATTTCTTTGGGATGGTACATGATTATCGCCACCATTTTTCTTGAATTTCCTCCAGAACTGACGCTTTTGTTTTCTTTTCTGTCTACCTTGCTGCCCAGTCTTCTCATCTTCCGGAACTTTCCACATCCCCTTCATTTTGCTGGGAAAGAGAAACACAGAGTTCACAGAAATGACAACCAATGAGAGCAAAATCAACTGAAGTCACCAAACAGCTCAGGTGCACTCGCAAGGCGCAGCAATGTAGCACAATGACAGGACTTGCTCTGGCTCAGGTAGCACGTGGTAACAGAGCACACATGCAGTCCCTGCTCATCTCACTGGCAGGGCTACACAACAATGCTGGAACCTTTGTGAGAAGTCTGAAGTTGACAAATTTTATCTTTTAACAAGGCAGAGGGCTAAGAAAGCTCCTCAGTCATCTATCGTGCGTAGACTGTTTTCATTCCACACTACAAAGGCAATAAATACTCCCGTCACTTCAGCAATGGAGCCATTCAGAACAGGGGGAGCACACACAGAACTGGAAGGCAAGCACCTTCTGTGAGCATACTTCCACTGCTGAAGTCCTTTTCCAGTCAGAGCTCAAAGAAGGATCACATGCAGTGACTGCCTGCTCCTGCCCCCAACTGACATGCTGTTCTCCTTTTTACTCAGATGGTAACAGAAGAAAAACCTTCCACAGGACAATTGTGTCTAAAGCAAGTCCTAGATTACAGAATGAGAACAGCATGCTAGTTCCACTCCTCTTCCAGATTATCCTGCACCACAAAGCACATTTCTAGGAAGATCCCTGGCCAGCCTCACAAACTTATCTGCAAGTACAGCCCCACAAGTGCATTTCTAAGCCGGCACCTTGCCACTGGTAAGCAGCCCGCAGAACAGGTCTGGTTTTCATGCTCTCTCCTCCCAAGTGGTCACGTTTCTCAGTTTCTTCCAGCTTCCAGCAGTGTAACACCTGGAGACCCCCTGCAGCCAGGAGCTCACCAGACACTGACAGTTTTGTGTCTCACACTGTGGGGGTATAAACTTTTGGTTTCCTCCAAGCCTTGCAGCAAGGTGTCAATGTTTTGTGGAAAAAAGAAAAACAGTACTTCATCAGAATGAAAACAAACCAAAGGAAGTGGTCACTTGGTAACTCTGCTTTGTCTCAAGTTACAAGAAACAGTGTATAGCTGTTCTAACTAACTACCTCTTCTCACCCATACCTTTTCTTCCTGTCATACAACCCTTCCAAGCCACTTGTTTGTGCAGAAACATTTCCTCTTTTAAGAAACGCTCCCCTCTTTCACACCTTTCCAGTTTTAAAGTTCTTCTTGAGGCAAGCAGAACCAGGCAGAGCATTTACAATGGCTTTATGAAACAAGATGTTTTGTCGCTTTATTCTTCATCCATTTCTTGAGTGTCCAGCACTGACTGCATCACCCACCACAATCCCCCCGCAGATGCGTCCTTCACTTCCTGCGCCAAGAGGATGAAGAGCCACGTGCTGTCCATCGGCTGTCACAGGACAGCGCGCAGCCTGGCAGAGCAGTCCTTGGGCATCTCTAATCTCACATGCAGGGATGCTGAGAATTAGCAGTTGTAAAGCACTTCAGAGAACCACGAATGGAAAGTGCTGTGGAAGTGTTAAGTATCTAATCCTTCCTAAATCTTACTGAGCTATTTGCTTTAATAGTACAGCTTGCAGAGAGCAAGATGTATTCTATTTTTGCCTCATGCATCAGTAAGTTTGCCAGATAAGCAACAATTCCAGAATCTCTACCGTTGATATACCAAGCAGAAATGACAGGTTTTTGGACAGTGGATGAAGCCTGCAGGGCTAGCAGTTCTGGGAAAAGGGGGAAAAATACAGAAAAGATTTCCAAAAATCAACAAGAGGTAGAGGTCACTAAGTGAAAACAGCAAACAACCAGAAGCTTTTAGGGCTTTTTTTTCCCCTAACAGTTTTCCAGATATAAAGTTTCTGACACATCTAATAGATAACCATGGAATTTCTGACTGACATTTAAGACCACATATGGCATCTGACTCACAGTTCACTGAACAGCCACAAGTTACCAAAAAAACCTGGAGATACCAAACAGTTTATTACTCAGACAAGCAAAATTTATCTTCTCTTTTAAGACTCTCCCAACACAATTTGGTGTTTGTAGCTTTGGTCCCTTGTGTCCCAAGCGTTCCCACGTTGGTCTTTTATAAACCTTTCCTTCCAGAGTCATAAAAGGCAACGGGCTGGAGGGGGTGAGTAAATGTTGGAACATCTGCAGCACATACTGCACCAAGGTAATTTGCACTATTACCATTTAACAAATTGTATTAGCCTTGTACGAGCCTCATTCTGCACCGGTTCAACTGATTTACCACAGCGCAAGTTTTGTCATTCCCGAGGAAAAAAAAGTCAACTTCCAGCTTCACTTCCACACAGCAGCAAGATGAATTTAGCAAGAGCCTCGTAGAACTGGGTCCACTCCTGCCTTCAGGCTCAGTCATTCTAGCTTAAAACCAGGAACATTTCATGTAAAAGTCTTCCCACAGGCCCTAAAGCAGAGCTAATGAAGTTGGCTGTTCCCATATAACACTGACATTGTGAAGAGCAGAAAATGAAGATCACACCAAAAAAGTAATTGACAGTAAGAGAGTGAACAGAAAAATCCAAGAGGACCAAGCACTGGGCCCAGAACAAAGGTAGTAGAGGGTAAGGAAGATGAAGAGTAGAGATGCAACAATAGCAGTAGCGAAGCTATGAAAACAAAGTAAAATCTTCACCTGACTATTGATTTATCATCTGAAAGCAGAGAGCCAGGAGCCAAATCCACTCAAAGTCTCTCTTGGCCATTTTCAGGCAGAAGAGGATTAGACCACAGGTTCATTAGGCTGCCTGACTTCCATCCCCGTTATTTCTTTTTCAGGGACCAAGGTTATGGTGATCTAACGAACAGCCACTAGAATGTGCTTTTCTCAAACAAACCCGAGTGCAGAATTCAGCGAGAACACCAGGTTTCTAATACAATCATTGTTTAATTTAACTTAAGTGGGCTATGAAGTACTGTAAACAAAGGAACATTACATCTGCAATTTGTCAGGTGACCTGTCCTCTGCTGAAGGCCAGCTGAACCGCGTGTGCAGTGAAAGCAGTGAGTGCTTGGAGATCGCAGTCAGAGAGCATACTTCTGGGCTCATTAAAAGGAAACCAACAAGCTTGTTTCAAGGTGCTTACCCGAACTGTGGGGTAGTCAGAACCTCTCCCCTTTCTTCCTTCTCCATCTGCATCACTTTCTTCTTTTCAATGTTCGCTAATGTAGGAAAATTCCTAGAAGAAAGAAATTCATTTGCTCTTAAAACGTTCACAGTAGTTGGCCAATTCCAAACCAGCACCCTCTACAAACATAAGAGATTTTTGAAGTGTTACATGGGAGCACAGCATACTGCTTCCTTAAGAAGGCACTGGTGAGGAAAAGAAGCCTGAGTATTTATGGTTACATGCTCCAATACCAAAAATTCCACTGAATTGACATTATTAGATGCACCTAACCATCAGACAAGCTACAGACTCATAGTCGAGTCACGCTTTTGGATCCTCTGCTGGCCCCTACACACCACAACATGATTTACTCTTGCAATTTAGTTTTTTTACTCCTGCAATTTAGTTTTTATGGTGGTTCAACTGGAGTATTTGAAGGATGCTGAGGTATAACATGCCTCTAGCAAACCAACTGCTTAACTCAGCGGATAAAAAAAAGGATTTTTGTAAGAACAGCTTCTGTGTGCAAAAGATTCCCTTAATAGCATAGCTAAGGAAAAAAATATATATTGCTTCCTCCTGAGCAACATTCAGTATTGCGTTTGCATGCTGAACTCTATTACACCAATATTATTGCCCCTTTTTATTCCAGCTTCAAGAAAAATTGCTAAGTCACTCAGATGAAAACAAACCTACTGTTGGAATCATCTCACAAGCCATCCCTCTCTTCCCACTCCCCACCTCCCTCCTCCTTAGCTTTTCTACCCTGCGGATGAAAGCAGTGCTGGTTCCAACATGCAAAGCCTCCTGTAAATTGCCGTCAAGGCCCTGAAATGGCTATGCTGGATGCTCTGTAAATGTTAGCCAAATCCCAGTGCTTCGAGATAAAGGTGGTAAACGCAAAGCACTCCCACCTGTTTCTGGAGAGTATCACAGAACATAAATATTTGGTAAGCCTATTAAAAGGAGTAACAAGAAACTTGGAACAGCTACTCACTATATATAGCTATCAGAAAGGACACCTACCTTTCTTTAAATATTTAATCTTATCACATGCATCTTCCCTATTTTACAGCAAGAATGTTAAGCTTCACACTGACTCAAGACAGCTTTAACCACATACCAAGGGAAACAGATGAGAAGCATTTTCTAAGACACACCTAAACACATCACAGAACTTGTCTCCTTTAAGAGGATTTGAGTATGGGCTGTCAAAGTCTATTTTCATTGGAATTCTCCCAGAAATCCACCACACAGCTCAAGCGAGCACAGGGACGTGACATTTCATCTCCACTCTCCTCCACTACTCAGATTTCTTCATCCATGTTATAAAGCTCCCAGTACACAGCAGGCACGGAATGAATTATTTCACTTCAAGAGCTTCCCATTCAAAGACCCCTGTGCTTGGGAACTCTCCACAGCTGTAGGATAAAAATTTGGATGCTTTCCTTCACATGGGTAAGGCCCACAGGAAGGAAGGGAGCTACCAAAAACAGCGATGCTCAGGGGAACCCCAAGCTTTTCTTGGCAATTAAAAAAAGAATGAAAAAAAACCCAACAAAAAAAAAACAAGGGAAGACCCTTAATCCTGGAGCAAAAGTCTTCAAAGTGCTCTCGTAGTTATGCTGATTGAAGGCACATTCAGACATGCTCTCACCAACATGACCTGAGACGTGACTGCCTCCCACTTTCATTCCTTGGAGTTGCCACTCCCTCCACTGAGCCACTGCAATGGGCTCTGAATGCTTTCAGCACGGTTCAGTGCCGAGGCAGACAAATTTCTTTCAGGAAGTCTTTCCAGATGACAGACAAACAGCTGTAGAAAGCTCAAATCTCAACTCTGACTATTCCCACAAAGGTACTACAGGTGCTATGAGATGTGACTCTTCTCCAACTCTCCTAAATAGCTTTTTTCCCCCACTACCTTTACCTTGCACAAGAAATGCACCTGTTCTGACAGCACACATGCACGGAGCATTTTATTCCACTCACAACGAGCAAAAAAGCAGTTGCTGGCTTATTTTGCAATCTAATTATTTTGTGGGCAGGCTCTGGACAAATCTGCGGGTCACAGGCACAGGGTGGACTGGGTTCACACCTCCCCAGATTCTGCACCGTGCAACGAGGCCCCTGCACGGAACACATGGATCGGAGCGGTGTGAACCAAACCCACTCGTCCCAAAATGCAAGCACCACTGCAAACCCACATCTCATCATGCATCAGTGTTTCACCAGGGCCCAGCAACTGAGTTCAGGGCTGTTCTGTTTGAATTGGGCTGAGCTTACACACACAACCACAAGACATAGCATCAGCCAGATCCACCCACAGAGGCAGCAAAACCCACCTGGTCCCAGAGCGGAGGTGGATCCCACAGTGCAAACACCATGGTCATCATGATCCCAAGAAACAGCCACATGGCAAACTTCACCATCTAAGAAGAGCTACAAAGTACTCAAGAGAGACCAGAAAGAGAATTTTCTTTCTTTTTGATAGGGGTCTTATTCAGAAAGGCTGAATTTAAGAAGGCCGCTCCCGAATACAAGTGTGGCAATGCAGAAGGAGAGCAAGTACTGGACCTTACCGCATAAAGGGCCCTGTGCTAAAATCTGATGAGCAGACCCAAGTTTGCAACCTCAAGGAATGCCTTCCCCCCACAGTAATACGAGATTCCTAAAGTGCTAGCTACAGGCACCGCTGAAGTATACGCAACCCAGCTCCCAGGTCCTGCAAACAACTCGACACAGCTTGACTACAGTCAGCCTTATCAGTCCACAAAAAGGCTTCAGAGATGTGAGTGGCTTCTTGTAGAAGACTGAATGAAACCGGGTGGTGATGGACAAGCACAGTTCTGATGAAAGAACCGCAGGCAGCAGCCCCATTTCCTCGGGATTCCCAAGATGTTGTTATTACCCACGAGAAGCTTTCCTGTGTAAATTGTCAGGACAGCACTAGAAAGCTTTTCTTTTTTTTTTTTAAAAAAAAAAAAAGGCTAAAAAGACATCTGGACACTCTAAGCTTGCAGAGACGGGCAACGACAGCATTGAACTGTCATCGATTTGTGCACCCTGGTGAAGAGACGATCCCTGAACATGAGTGCACTAGCCAAAGTCATGAGTGCTTTGTAGTCCAGTGTACTACACCTTGCCCAAGTAAACACAGTAAGCTAGCTCTGAGTAAGAGGCACAAAAAGAGCTTTGTCAACGCATAACTGGAAACAGAACTGTTCCTACAGCAGTTCACATGAATTTCTGGTGTCCAGAGCTCTACACCACTAGGAACAGCACTGCGATTTCCTGAACTTGTAGTGCACACAGCCTGCAAAGGGGACACTGACAGTCCAAACAGGACAAAGACAGAGAGCTGATAAAACCCTCTTCTGAGACTCCCAGGCACTTGTCAAGGACTGCATCTCTACAGCATGTCAGCTGAGGCAGTTTAACTGCTAGTGCACACCAGGAAGTTATATCCCATCTGCGTCCACCTTAATCCACCAACACGTTCAACCCACTTTGCTTTGTCTTCTCTACTTGCATCAGGAACTAAGAAATTAATTTTACTTATTATGTATTTAACTGCTGTCAATGCATCACCAGGGAGAATGTCAAGGACCATCATCATTCACCTAGAGGATCAGAATTTAATAAGAGGTTTGGTTGACAACACTGGTCTTCTGGACCAAAAAAGGAATAAAAAAAAAAACAGGATGGGCCAGAATTTAGCAATACACAAGGTCAAGAAAATAATTCAGTGTTACATCAGGACCTAAACAAAAGCAAGCTTCGCTATTTGTTTCAACATCCGAGCAGCCCTGCTGTGTTTTCTAGGAACCTTTGCTTGGGAGGAGCTGGTTGGAGACAGATGGAGTAGAAGGACTTCACTTGGGAAGAATAGAAGACAGCAATGCCACATTCTGACACATTAAGGAAGTGCACTGTTGGTAATTCCCTTTAAGCTTGTGTTTAAAGAAAAAAGCTAAACCAGCACATTTCTTAACAACTGGAATGGACAAGACAAAGAAAGTAATCAGAGCCGAGGTCGGCCTTCACAGCCATTGGCCTTCAGACCCCGCCATCCTGTACAGTTTCACCTCCATCACTGCCTGCCTGGCTTCAGACCGCTGCCTTCGCGGGTTCAGCAGGCCATAAGCAATCAAAAAGCCTTTCAGGAGAACGGGCACACAAAGGCACAACAAGCAGGGCGCTATGCAGGGACTGAGAAAGGAGAACAGCATTCTGACCTGGCACACCCTGCAGAGCTGCTCACTCATGACCAGCACTCCCCTTTCTCTTCCCTCGTCGTGAGGGATGCTGCACTTTGAAGACACGCTCCAACAGATGTCAGCTGGATGTTCAACTGAGCAACACAGCAGCTAATTAGAAAGAAAACCTGAACCCTAAGTCATTATTTACGCAGCCGAAAGAACAACCAGGACAGAAATGTCAGGGATGCAGCATGGAAATAAATACACTAGATCACCAGAAACTAATTAAAAGCCAACTAGCAATGACCTAAAAAGATTCATCCTTAGCTCTGATTGGAGCTTCTGGAAAGAAAAAAGCTTTTCCCTGTCACCATAAACCAACACTGCCTCACAGCTCAGACTCCCTCTGGTGTCCTTCTTCTCTTTCAATGCGGTGTTTGCTGTGAGTCACAGACCCTCAGCACTAAACTGCTGCATTGCTGGAGGCCCAATTAATGCTTCACAAAAGCCTCGGATTTGTTTTTTGTCAGTTGTTTGGCTGTTTCTTTCTACTGTTATTATTTTATTAAACGTTAGCACACGCTTCTCATTGCACAAAGAGTAACACAAGCCACCCAGGTAGTCACTCCACACCCCTCCATCACAGCTATACAAGATGCCCTCACGGCAATAGAAGCACTGAAACAAGACAGCACTGCTCCACCTAGCGGCCTTGGCTCAGCAGGCTGCCAGCCCACACACCCTTTTTGGCGGGCGGTCATCGGGACTGCACCAGACAAGTTGTTCTCATCTCCAAAGATCACCAGCACAGTGACGAAGCTGATCATCAGTGACCATCTTGGTCAGTATTGATCAGCTGATCATCTTGAAATTGATGTCCCTTCCCACTCCTGCTTACAGAAACAAACCCATGTACTGATCGCTCAAGACTGTGAGAGCTCCAAGTCAGGAACAGAAGTGAGGGAAACCTACAGCATCTTTCTCCTACTGAAAAGGAGTTGATTTTTTTTTTTTTTTTTAATCTGTTAACTATGAAAGCACCACTGGAGTAGGGCCTATGGAAGCACAGTGACTTTTTAAACCCTCCAGTGTTGGTAAATAAACACAGGTTATACCACCTCGCATCACAAAAGGAGGACATCACAAGGAACACCACTTCGGTAAAGAACTTTACCTCATACTCCAGGTACAATGCCATTTGTGACTCTGTTCTTCCAGAAAAGAAACAGCACTGATGCAGAGTAGTACCTCAGGAGTTTTGTAGAGTCAACGGAAGAGCAGCAGGGAAAACACAGTAAAACAATTTGCAGGTCACAAGCATTACTCACTTTTTTCTTTCTTCTCTCCATCTAGCAATCTCTTCTGGACTATCTAACTTTATTCTTTTAGCACCAGGTCCATGGACCTGAGGAAAAATTTCACAAGGAATGGAGATTAGAGCAAAACACAAGGAAGAAGTATCACGTTTTCATCTCCAGCAGTGCTGGGACCGCACACCACAGTTACATACTGAACCCATTAAAAATACAGCACCAAACATTCATCCACAAAATTTTCTTGCAACAGATTCAACTCAGGGGTTATACATTTTCATTGCAGAAGAATGAGAAAAAAGCCTCAAGAACGAGAAAAGGGAAGAAGGGAAGAACTGCACAGACCCACATTCTGGGGCCAGCTGGGATACCTACATTCTTCCAGTGTATCTGAACCAACTTCTCATGTGCACTGAAATTGCATCCTTCTTCTGTGCACTGTGATAAAGGAAAGGGGTGAGCTTAGTTATATCACAGGGAAATTGTAACAAGCTTTTATCAACATAAACTCAATGCCAGATGACTGCACAGCTAGGTGCACAAAGCTTAAAATGTGACTGCAAAAAGAGTAAGAAGGGCTGATGTACTTTGAAGTTCCATCTGGTTTTTAAACAGCCAGCAAAGACAACGCACCTCATCGTTGGAGATAACGCGAAGCTAAGCTAAGAGAAGGATTTGAAAGGCCCTCCAACACAAGTTTTGTTATTTCTTTACAATAAAAGAGGGCATTTTTCAAGCTTATTCTATTTTCACACATTTCTGATGTCCTACAGCAATGTCAACGAAGTAACTTGTAGTGCTGGGGTGAATCAGCAACGATCCACAGCAATGACTTTAGCAATAAAACCAAAATACAACCGAGGGCTCCCATGCCCACAGCATTAAGAACAACAACAAAAAAAAAATCTCCCAGCAGCACTTTGTGTAACTCAGGAATTTCTTTGCTATTTTCAGGAATTTCTTCAAAGACCAACTACAGCCATCTACTTATATGTGAAATTAAAAACCGAAGTGTAAATAAAACAAGCAAAGCTTAACCTGTGTGTGCTGCGAAATGTGTTCATCATACTTCTCCTGATTTTTGTAGCCACGGTCACAGGTATCACAGTAGTGAGAGAAAACTGGCTCCTTCTTCTTTTTGTTCTAGGGGAAAAAAATATATATATTTCAGCTCGGTGGTTAGAAGATTACAAGGCATTCCCATGATTAATTAGATGTGCAATACTTTCATGAATATTTCGCTAGTAACTCAAGCAAAACATGTTTCAGATAATCTAACAGAGCAAAGCTGAAGATCACACCTCTCATCTTCCGACAGAGGCACGCTCTTTCTGCTATCACCCTTCTACCTGTCACCACTCCTGCAGACACGGATTTACCGGCAGGTGTGGGGAGAGCCGCGGGGCCCCTGCAGTGCCCCGGGGACACGAGCCCCACGTGGCCACCCCTGCCACAGAGCCGCAGGAGGAAGGGGCCTCTGGGGGCCGCCAGCCCCGCGCTCGTACCTTCTGCCTGCTGCTTCCACCTGGAGAACGCCTACAGAAGCCCGGCCCTTGCTCTCCTTGCCACTCCTGGGAGAAAGCGCCGCTTCCACCTTCAAAACAGAAGCAAAGCGCCTTCAGACGCAGCCGCGCGGAGCCACGGGCACCCCCGCGCGGGGAGAGGCCGCGCCGACCCGTGGCGAAGGCAGCGGGGAGCCCTCCGCCGCCCAAAGGGCCGAGAGACGGAGCCGAGACGGAGCCGAGACGGAGCCGGGAC
>VXAV01005919.1:93612-122063 GCA_013399715.1 Alectura lathami | reverse complement strand
CTCGCCGCGGTGCGGGAGCGCCCCGGCGCCCGGCAGGTCCTGGGGTGCCGAGCGCTGTCCTGCGGGGCGCGGCCCCAGGGGAGCGGGGTCCTGGAGGGTTGGGGTCGCTCCCGTCCCAGCTGGCAGCGGAGCTTTGCTTTGTCCCGCCTAGGCTTCTACATGGTACGTGCCAGTCGTCTCTCTGCGAGGAGTTATGTGTGTTGCAAGTTAAAAGTTTCCAGTTTACCGGTTGTTTTGGCAGTATCTGATCTAGGTTACTTAGCCTGGTTTGCCAACATTTACTGCTCTGGGGAGACCTCATTGGGGCCTTCCAGTACCTAAAGGGAGCTTGTGAGCAGGAGGGAGCGCGACTTTATACATAGTGTCTGACAGTGATAGGACAAGGGGGAATGGTTTTAAACTAAAAGAGAGTAGATTTAGGTTGGATGTTAGGAAGAAATTCTTCACTCAGAGGGCGGTGAGGCCCTGGCACAGGCTGCCCAGAGCAGCTGTGGGTGCCCCATCCCTGGAGGTGCTCAAGGCCAGGCTGGATGGGCCCTGGGCAGCCTGATCCAGTGGGTGGGAACCAGCCCATGGCAGGGGTCTGGGACTGGGTGGGCTGTAAGGCCCCTTCCAGCCCAAACCTTGCTGTGGTTCTGTCGCATTGTACACAACAACAGTTGTGGGGATGTAGTGGCAGAGCTTTTTCTGTGGGCCAGATGAAGGGCTAATGTGCCTCTTAATGAGAGAACAAAACAAAAAACTGTTAGGGGGTTGTTTGCTTGTTTCTGTAACTCTTAACCTGGGTAACCTCCTGCCTTACCACAGCTTGCTGTAGGACTGTTCCTGCTCAGCCACGAATCAAACTGCTGTGGCGCAGAGGGGAAGAATCGCAGAGATGAAGTGAAATTGCGGTGGGGCTGCCGCAGGGGTCTTTAACGCTGTGACACTTTCTGAGGCAGAGTGGGGCTATAAGTTGTTCTGTAAGTAATCCCCCACGTTCTAGCTATTTTAAGAAATTGTCGTTTAGAGCTGAGTAGCTTTTCGTATATGCTTTCTTTTCTTCTGATCTCACTGACATTCAAGCTGCTCCTTGCTGTTCTTTATGAACACTTGTTATTCAGTCTTCTTTTGCAGCGTCTGGCTCCTGACAGCAGCAAAGTAGGGCTTGTGGCATCCGTTCTGTGCATTCCATCAAGAAGGTTTCGTTCACTGTGAGGAGCTGGTTGCTGCTCTCCTAGTGGGTCAGCAGGAGGGGAGCAAATCGTAGCTGCATGGACTCAGAAGCTCATCCCTGGCGACGTGATTCCCTCTCCTTCTTCATCTTGTCGCTGCCCAACCCTTGGGACACGCTTATCTCCTGATTCTTCATCTCATGACGGTTTGTAGCTGGCCTAGATGTGCTGCTGCTACAAGAGTCGTACTCTCTTCTAGGGGATGGTCGCAAATGATGAGAGGAGAGCAGGGATGCGGAATCAGGGTTCTGTTTGTCTCTGTCGTGAGATCAGGCTTGTTAAAGCACAGGTGTGTTACACGGTACGTCCCAGTTGGTCACTGTCACTGAAGGTGAAAGGCCCAGCCTCTAGCTGTTTGATCTGTCCCTAAGAGGTTTCCAGTGCCTGTCTGGCTTGGACTCATCAAATAAAGCATAAATTATCCAAGGGAAAAATTAAAAAAAGAAAAAAACAGGCACAAAACTCAAGCTTTTCATTTGGTTTCTGAACTGAGTTGGCGTAACTTTCAGCTGGACAGCCACCAGAGCCAGCTTGGTGGAGGGGGCAGGTTGGAGCAGCACTGTGACAGCAGCAGGGGAACATTCACTTCAGCCTGACCTGAGTTCTGGCCACCACGTCGCTTTCTGTGTTGCTGTGCCCCTGCTAGGTCTGTTTCTCTTCCTCCCCTCGCTAGTTTCAGTTTGCTGGCACTCTGTCCCTCCTCTGATCTCTTTCCACTCTTACAGGGATTTTCATTCACAAACTTCTCTCTAGTTCTTGTCCACCCTCCTTACCCTTCCCTTTCTTTGCTCCCAGAATCTATATTTAGCTTTTCCCATTCCTTCTTCTACACTCTTTTATTTGGTTGGTTTTGTTTTCCCAGACCCATCACTGCATCCTCACCCGTGCTGATTATTAGTCTCAGTCTGTACCATCACCATCCTCACTTCATTTCCCATTCCCCCAAGCCTTTCTCCTCTATTTCTGTCACCTTGTCAAATGACTTTTCCTTCCCCAGTCCACAGGCTTTAAATGCCAATCTCCCTGCTGAACCCATCTCTGTCTTTGTTTTGTTTGTGTCATTTTTATGCCTGCCGAGTTCCCGGATCCAGTTCATTGCACAGCCCACGCAAGCTTGTTCTCTGGCATAACGGAGAGCATAGTGTGAAGGAGCTGGGGCAGAAAGCAGTGGTGTTTGTCAGCGTGTCAGTGGGACCAGCCTCCTCCTTGCATAGCATTGGTTTTCTGTGTTCTTTCTGTCTGACAAAGCTTCTCCCAGTTTCTCAGTTTGCAACTGTTTGCTCCCTTTGCCCCAAGTCCTGCATCCCTTCAGAACAGGTGAAGCTCTCCCCTCATGATACCAGGGTACAGGGGCTGGAGAACGAAGTTGTGTTGGGTTTGTCTGTTGGTTTGTCTTCTTAATGCCTTGTGTTCAGTGGTGTTTCTCGGGCCACAAAGGGAGACTTCTTGAGCTTTTATGGCTAAGTATTATTAATCGGTTGATTCCCTCTTGTTTTTTGGTGGTTTTTTTGGTTAGATTTTTTGATTTGGTTTGATTTTTCTTTTTCCTTCATAGTACTGAAATGGATTTGTATGTCCTGGTTAAAGTCCATCCCATTAAATCAGAAAAGAAAGCAAGTGGCAGGTCTGCCTGAATGCTTCCTCACTAGTGAACTGTCCTTGTTCTCTGTCTTTTGCTAAAGACAGATAAGAGCTTTATAAAGCTCACTTGAAGGTCTCAATTTCTGCCCAGCCTTTTGTCAGCTGACAATGGAACATCAATCTGCAGCAGGTATTACTTTGTGCCATCAGAAAAAAAGATGTAATTTCCTGTTACCCTTCACTTAGGAGGTTGTACTGCGCCTCACTTTTTCATCTTACCCGTGACTATTCATGCAGTTAACAGTGCCTCTTTGCCACCAGGCAGCTTTTTGTCCTGTCGGTCTGAGCCTCAGTGCTCGAAATATTAAGGGGAGGAAGGCTGGCTGTGTTGCAGGCTGTGAGATCACCAGCACCATCACCTCTCTGCTGTATCAGGCGGTTGTTGGTGCTGTGCAGAAACTGTGCTGGGCCTGTGTGGGTTGCCCTGTGTCTGGGAAGCCTCTGGGGGTCAAGCCTGTTGTTTGCAGGGCATTGGTTAGGAGGAGCAGCTCAAAATAATGCAGGTCAGCGAGTCTGTAAGGAACTGGGGAGGACGCTGCTGGAGGCAGCTGTGAGCAGTGTTAGCTCTGAGCTTCTCCTTGGCAGGGATATCCCACCCTCCTTACTCCAGAGGGCGAAGGGCTGGCTGCAGCCTAGAGCTGCGTCCCCTGGCAGCGAGCAGTCTGTGGAGTCTGGAGGCTGGCAGCATCCCGTCCGCAGTGGGGTGCTGAGGTCCTTCAGTTCCACTAGGCAGCATTGAATAAATATCTCTGTGTGTTCAGTCGCAGGGCCAGCCCTGCCTCCAGACTACAGGAGCAGCAGCAGCTCAGAATCTCCTGACAGTGACGACGACTCGGAATCTCTTCCTCCATCCAGAGAAGCGCACAGAGATTCTGAAGAGGATTCAGAAGGGGTTTCATCACCCAAGTGAGTCTCTAGTTCCGTTGTTTGTGTTTTTACATGGTAAAATGTGGCAGAAGTTGCAACTGAAGTGTCTGTATAAAGTACGAGAACATAAACAAAAAGCTGAACCCTGTGCCTGTATAGAACTTGGTGCCATGTTTTCCATGTTTTTTGGGGTCAGGAAAGCTCAGCTGACCTGTCTGACTTGTCGGGGTGGAATTCAGATTTTTAGGGCAATCTGATCTGTGTGTTTCCATGGATGAGATTAGTTCTGCAATTAAAGCAATAAATTCCTTCACATTTTGGTTGTGAATGCTGAGGACAAGCCACTCACAATGCACGTAAGTATTTGGTACTTGAGTTTGGCCCTGCTTCTAGTATGCTACCTCATTTGGTCATGGATATGAATTTATGTCTTCAGTGAAACCAGCTTGAATGAGAAGTTGTTTAGTAAATAGCAGGAGCCTGCACACGCTCTCGTTTGTGGGGTTAATTACAACTGCTGTGCTAAGAACTTGTGTGTTTGTATTAGGTCTTGTATAAGGGACTTGAAGAACGTTATGCTGTCTTAGAGTGTTAGAGTAAATATTACTCACTTTTCTCCTGTTGTCGTACTCAACAGCTTTTCAGTTCAGTAGAACTGAACTGGGAAAACTACCAGTCAAAATACAGACAGCCATATAAAAATGCAGGAAGAAGTGTGCTGAATTTAAAATCACTGTGTGACTAGAAACATTATTTTTTAACATTATGCTGCTCCTCTTTCTACTGCAAAAGCACCTCTGATTTTTTTTTTTCTTTCTTAAATGTCAGAGCATTTTTGGAGTGAAGCTTATGCTCCCAAATTTTTAATTGCTTCAAATTATTTTGGATCCTTTTGCACTGTTTCCTTGGTAACAGCAAGCTATTTAGCACATAAGACTGTGTGAAATCATTTTATGTATTTTTTTTCCTTTTTTAAAATGTAGACAATTGCTCTGCATGTCAAGGTAATTATTAAGTGAAATCTTCTTATTTGCAGAAAGCCAAAAAGAACTCAGGAAAATGATGATGATGATGGCTTTTTTGGGCCTGCTCTTCCTCCTGGATTTAAAAAAGAGGACGATTCTCCAGAGAGGTAATAAAAATGGAATTATGTTCAGGCTCCTTTTCCTAAAACACAGTTATTTTAGACAAAATATTTTGTGGCACAATTACAGAACACTTCCATTGTTCACTTCAGGTTCAGGTGATTAGAATTGTTTCCTCCACAATTTGAATACAAGAGCAGCATTCCCTTGAAACAGAATGCACAGCTCTGCTAGTGCTGTTTGGAAGGCTGGCGAGAAGAAGAAAAACTGAACTGTCTGATTTGTGTTTTCAATGTGAAATTTCTTCCATTTCCTATCATAGGTCTTGGATCAGAGCAGGAAGAACAAATTGCTGGTACAAGGACCCCTGCGTGGGTGGCTCATTCTTGGGCTGGGAGAGAGCAGCACAGTTAGCTTTTGTGTGCTGTAAAACAGTGCAGATGATTGGAATTGTTGCTTGCTAATGCACCAAGGATTAGTTTTCACTCTTCTCCAGGTAGAAAATTTATCTGAATGGTGTAGGATTCTAGAAGGCAGGTTGTCATGTCTAACCAAATAAGCATTATTTGTAGCCTCTGTCGGGACCGTTTGATTGCATGTAATTGCAAAACACCTATAAAAGGAAAATGTTTATGGATTTTACACTCAGAATTTAACTGTGTCTCGCAGCTTGCTTGTTTGGCATCAACCTCTGCACTTCTATCATTGGAAATAACCCATACTGAAATCTTCCAGGGAGGCATTTACTGATGAAAGGTGCAGTGGAGTCCCTTGGTCACTCTTCTCTTCCTCAGAGCAATAGGGAGCTGGTAGAAAAAATAAATCAACAGCCACCTGCCAGGTATGAGTGCTTGGTTCTAGAGAGGTGGCTCTATTTGTTGTCAAGCAGTGTATAGTATACTGTCTGCAAGTGATTTTCAAAACTGAGTTTGCTTTAGTTTGGATAATTTTTTACGGTGCTTGTCAGCAGCTTAGAAAACCTGAGTTTATTGAACTAAGGTTATTTGGAAGTAACCTTGTTGAATCTTTTTTGCCCACACTTTGCTGTACTTTGACAAACCTGCTTGTAACAGTGAGGTCTCTTGCTCAGTGGGCTCGTCTGGTGCTTTGACAGCACCAACATTAACTGATATTTGTTGTTTTTCTTACATGTCATTTGCGCAGCGTGTTATTTTTATGTTATAAACTTGTAGCTTGTCGTCCGCAGGTTGGAGAGATGAGCAGGAGTACAGATGCTCGCCCGTTGTGTAATCTTAGACTTCTGTGTGCTCACCCCACTTTCACTTTGGGAAAGCAGACTGAGCAGGGCTGTCTGCAGCAGCCTGTTTCTGTGAGGAGGTGGCGAGGTGCGATGTGTGGGACGAGCCTTGGCGGTCCTCCACCCCCGTACACCTGGCAGGCCGCTCATGCCTGCATGCGTGAGCAGTGCAGGGCACAGGCACAGTGCTGCCGGCTGCCTCCCCGCTGCATTGCCCCCGGATCGAGCAGATTGCCAGCTGCCAATTTAGGCCTGAGTAATTGAAGCAGGTGCAAGGATGTGATCCCGTGTGATCCTGTGATGTGTGTTCCAGTATATGGCCATTCTGTTTCTGTGCTCAGTGTGACATCCTCCTTCTTTCAGAAAAGCTTGTGTTCTGTTGTATCATTTCCAGACTCGTCCAAGCAAATATTCATAATGAAGAGCAGCTTCTGTGGCAATTTGCAGCTTATTAAAAATTGTTTGAGTCACTTCAGCAGAAAAAAAAACACATATGAAAGATTTCCTTCAACTTTAGAAAGGATGTTGGTGTCTATCAACTTAGACAGAAGTATGGTACTTGTAAGTTTTCCGGAAGTATTCACGCATCTAGATAAGGAGCGAGAGTTATCTTCACGTTTTTAAGTTACACATCAGGAGACTGCTGAAATGCCCATCTTCTTGCGTGCATTAGCAAGGATTCAAAGTCCAGCAACAGGACAGTGTTTTTTGCTATGTATGAAACCCCATGTGTACTAAATGAAACCTGGGAGGGAGGAGCTGGGAACCTATTTCTGCTCCTTGGAGGAACCTTTGGGCTGTGACAGGAGAGAAACAGGGTATTTGAGATCTGCTCTTTTTCACAAGTTGCAGTGGTACAGCCCACAGCATAGATGTTCCTATATCTTTTGGTAGAAATCCTTTTTTATAGCTTGCTTAACTCCCTTTGCCTGCAAAACAAAGGTACTTGCATGCTAAAATACACAATTATTTTGGCTGTGTCTGTATGGGTTTAACTTCAAAGTCCGTGTATTAGGAACCTAAAATCTGATCTTAACAAGAAAGCAGTCAGGAAGAGAGGAAAATAAAAGCTGCTTCTTTTTTACTGCAGCTAGGTGGGGGTGGAACTTCAAATTTAACCCAGACCTTTTGCCTGGGTTTGAAGTCCTTGCCAGTGCCCCTGTCATGGCCTGAGCTCACATTTATTGCTTGTGGCTGGCTGGCTGTGGCTGGCTTTCTGGCAGGATTTTCTGCGTATTTCCCCTCCTCACATCCTGACAATAACATTGCTGCAGCAGGGTTGTCCTGATTAGATTATACCTGAGTTAGCAGACCGTAATTGGAATAATCCAGTCCGCGCTGCATTATGCTTGATTGCCGAAAATCTCGGAGAGTGGGGATCGTGATAAATCAAGCCTCTGTCTGATATACTGTGAAGATCCTGTCACTTGGATATTTCCTCAGGTGATAATTGTTTGTGTTTTTACTAGCTCTGAGGAATATGGTAGTGGATTATTAAACGAGGAGCTTGTATACCAAGGTCTTTTCAGTACTGTGAGCATAGTTTGTAGTATACTTTTTTATACTGTTTTCACCAATGAAAACAAATTCTTAACTCTCTGTTCCTGGAGACAAAGAAATTATGATGCTGCTTGCTGAGTTGCTGTGTAAGGAAACAAATCAGCGAAGCTACAAGGGATTACACAACCTTTCTTCTCCTTTCTTCCTCCTCCAAGGGGAAGCAAACTTAAAATCAGAGCAGTTCTCTGATTCTACATACTAAAGGGCAGTGAAACTGTAGTGCAAGACAAGAATGACCAAAATCAGCTTTGTTGTTAGAGTAAGGTAGCGTGTATTTGACCTCCCACCTTTCATTGCTCTTGAATCTGCTGAAAGAAGCTAAGGAAGACAAAAAGTGAATTTCCATGTCTACATGCTACAGCTTCTCCAGTTTTCATTGCATTCCAGCTATCTACAGAGGTCCTGGTGGAAAATTGAGACAGACTGCTCGTGAGAGTTTGTTTATTCATTCCCATGGTGTGTACACAGGAGGCACACCTGCCATGGGAGGGAAAATGAATTACAGAATTACATTTTGTTCTGATTTTTTTTGTTGTTGTTCTAATCTTTTATTTATTTATTTCTGCAGCAAACTGTAGGGTGTCCACTTAATGTACTGTCTGTGTTGGTTGTTATTTCTTTCTTTTTCCAACTGAAAAAAACTACAGACTTTGTTTCTTTTCTGCTTGAGGCCCATTATAGGTCCTGCGTTACCGCCTGGCTTTAGGAAGTCCTCACAGGACTGCGGGAGTGGCAGGTGCTCTGTAGGACTGTCTGCTTCATCAGAAACCTGCACCCAGGTTTGTGGGAACAGGGGTCTGTGGTTTGGTACGAGCTGTCTGAAAGCCTTAAGCAAGCAGGAGCCTGAAGTTGATTGGGGTGGGGTCAGGAGGGAAGGGTTGAGTGCTTATTAGTGGAGATACTCAACATGTTTATCCGAAGAATCCAATCAAGAAAGGTGCTGCAGTGTCACCAACTGTTCTTATCAAGCACAGTGATGGCTGTGACTAGGAGTAGGGCAGAACGGGATCTGGGGCAGTGACACTGGCACACCTTTTGATTTGTGTTGTCTGATTGTTCTGGTCACTTTTGGTAAGAACTTGGTACAAGTCTTATAGTCTAATTCCTAGCTACAAAATAATGTTAGTACTGCTAACGAACAGTCAGGAGCAAGCTGTGTCTTGTGAAACGTAACTTCTGTTTCCACCGATATTCCCTTTATTTCTAAAATACTTCTTTCTTTTAAGTTTAATCCCCAGTCACTTCAGGACATGTGAGGAAGGAACGAGACAAAGCCTACTCTGAAACTTCATTTTTTGATTAGTATTTGCAGTGTATGTCATTCTCCAGCCTCCTACAGTGCAAGTTGTCATAATCTATCAAGAAGAATGATTGTCTGACATTTTTAAGATACTCATCATCTTATAACTCCAAATAACGATTAAGCAATTTATCATAATGACAGATCTGTTGAGGCAGGGATGTCAAAACTGGTCTGTTCATATATTTTACAAACAAAAAAAAAGTGTTCTTTCTTCTAAACAGGTCTTCTAGCACCAGCTTGTTACATTCAACTTAGTTTATTTTATTGTGGTTTTTTTTTTTTTTCTCTTTTTGAATATATTCTTTTTTTGACCTTTGGATACAATGAGTAATTTTTGGTTTATTTTGTTTTAATCTTATTTCATTATTTTATATTTCACTACGCCTATAGAGACAGCTTGTTCCCTGCTGACTCTTCACTTTATATCCATTTCCACTCCAAACACAGGGGTAATGTGTTTTAGTGTTGTTCTCATTGCATCTTGTTTGAGGCAGGTGGTAATGGAGTGAATTAACTTAACACGTGAGAAAGGAAACATGACATGCTTCCTCCATTAAAACCCAGCATGGAGGGTCTTTCATCCTCAACCACTTTACAACTTCTTGTTCAAGCTTTATATCTTTGCATTTTTAGTTGTTTGCACACAGAGAATCGTTTTATTAGCTTGCTTTCTCAAGATAATTCTTCTTCTTCACCAGTTCCTTTAGAAAATAGAGAGAGAATGCAGTCCCCTCGATCTCTTAAAGCAATATTGCAGTGGCAGTTAGTGAAAATTAGACCATGTAAATTCTTTGGAGAACAATTATAAGAGAAATTGGTGTTCCCTGTTCGCATTGTTCGTGTTTATGAATGACCAGTTATTTCTCACCATCCTCAGCCCTTTAGAGCTTCTTGATGCAAGCAGTCGTACAGCCATGTAAATCTGCTAAGCCCCTTCCTGCACCCTGTGGTCCACAGCCATACACAGCTGTGTCTCTTGCTACCTGCCAGCATGCCTTCTGCTTTGCTCTTACATCTGCTGACTCCTGGAGGCAGACAGAGCCAGCTGGCCAGGCTGGCTGGGGTGGTGTCCCTGAAGCTGGCCAGTGCAGCAGATGGCACACAGGGGTAATTTCACACCTGCTGTGTTCTGGCTTCTTTAGCCCAGATCTCTCAACAGCAGTGGGATGCTATCCGTGAGCAGCCTTATGTATTAGGCTTGAACTCGGTCTAGCAGGGCACCTTTACTGCTCTCCTCCTTTCACTTGTCTTCCATTCCATGCGCTCCTGCTCAGTGACTCTTCCAGAGAGATTCTGTGCGCTGCTCTCATTCTCCACTGAGCCAGCTCTGCCTCAGGGCTGCTGATGGAGGTTTTCCACTGCTCATCACTCCTCAGCCCTTCTCTCTGACAGTGTTGTACCTGGTGTTAGGACGTCTGCCTGGCAATCATAGTTTGGCCAGACGAAAACAAGCAGTTCCCCCTCCTCCTTCGTCCTGCATCTGAAACTTTGCCCCCACCTTGCATTCTGAAGTAATGCTCTGTGCAGTCTTGTTACTATCCTACTCTCGTTGCTTTATCGCCCACATTCAGGCTGTAGCCACATCTTTTCACTTCTGTATGTGTCGAGCTCCTCAGCTTTGCCTCCAGGGCTCTGCAGTGACACCCTTTTCTGCATTCTGTCCAGGTCTGCCTCCAGATCTGCGCTGTTGTCAACCAGAGGGACCCGTGAGCTTTCTGTACAACCCCTTGCGTCCTCAAGGATTCTTCCTGACATCTGGTCCCTTTTTGCACTCAGCTTTTCAACAGCTCTCCAAATAATGTAGTTGTGCAGAAAGCAATGTCAGAAGGGATTGAAGAAGTGAATGACAAAACCAAGAGATGACTGGGAGATACTGCATACCCAGGGCTGTAATACAGAGCATGCCACTATAATTATTGATCTTCCTGCCATCCTTACAGACTATGAGCGCAGGGGACAATTCTCCTTCTCATGTGAAATTGCGACCCTTATTACGGAGGTGCATCCCAGTGTTACTGTGGTAATGAAGCTCAGAGTATCAGAGCGGTACACCTGCCTGTCCCTGACCTAGATATGGTCTCGGGGCTACAGGGCTGCCTGCAGAGCGGCCTGAAGCAGCAATACTCCCTCCTGTTTTACCAACTGTGTTCACCAGTAGTTGTGTCCCAGACCTGAGGCTTTGGGAAACCAAGTATCCATATTCAACTGCTAGAACAGCTCTAGTAGGGAATTGTAATCTAAGCCTTTATTACGGGCCGGCAGGTTCATCAGATTTATATGCTCTTCTAGACAAAATCTTTCCAATCCTGTAAAGTGTTTCATCAGGGTCTTAACACCATGACTGAGAGAAGTGTTTTATTTTTGTAAGGCAACAGATAGCAGTGAGGAAGAAGACAACATTATAGGCCCCATGCCTGCAAAAGGACCAGTGGAGTCTGATGTGACCAAAGAATTTGAACGCAGAGCTCAGAGAATGAAGGAAAAACTTACTTCAGCAGACAATGTAAGTTGGATTTTTTGCTCTTCTAATATTTTGTTGCTGGAGTGTGTTTGTGGGCTTTTTGGCATTCACACAGACACGGGCATTTTTGCTTGTGATGCTGAGTGTTTGCAATTGATAAGACAAAGAAAAATTCATGATTTCTGAGGGAAGCTAAGAGATTCAGGTGGTGGGGTTTGGTCATCTGTGTTTTTTTTTTTTTTCCACTCTTTTTTTTCACTTGCTTTCTTTTGTAAAGGATGAACCCAAGCAAGTTACTAGGGAATCATGGATGACAGAACTTCCACCTGAGCTGAAAAGCTTTGGATTTGGCCCAAGAACATTCAAGAGAAGAGCTGATGACAAATCAGGCGATAGATCTGTGTGGACAGATACTCCAGCTGACAGAGAGAGAAAAGCCAAGGTGAGCGTTTATTCATTTGTACATGCAATGTTGTGGATAAAAATATATGATCACTTTGTGTGTATGAAAAAAGCTTTGTATTTATATTCATATAAATATCAATACATGTTCATCTCTGCCCTCATATCTATACTGGCAGTGTTTATAAATGTTGTTGGCATTTCAACCCTAGCCATTCTATGATTATGTGAAAATAAAGCTGAGTTGTTCAATGAAAAAAATCTTTCCATTTTTTTCTCTTTATTAGCAAAGCTCATTAACTGAGCCTTAAAAGAGAGGAAATAACCATTCTGAGTAGCACTGGTATTCCTTTACTCCCTCTCCCTTCTGCAGTAGTCAGTCACTCTGCATCAGCTCACTGAATTTCCAATTAGCGTGTCCAGTTTCTTCTTCTGTCAAACCGAGCAAAAAATATCTGGTGGCCTCTGCCCTTCAGATTTAATTAAAGTAAATACAGATTTCTTTTCACTTCAGACGTTCTGATAACTGTAGTGTGTAATTTGCTTCCACTCATCAGGAAAGAGAAGAGGCAAAAAAGTCAACCAGTAAGGGTACTGAAGAAATTGTATTGTCTGGGAGAGACAAGAGACTTGTTGAGCAGGTGACTTCCTACAATGTAAGTGCAATAGCATAATGCTTCCCCTTGTGTGTTTCCTTCAGTTCTTCACTCTTCTTGTTCTCATTGCTGGTACTGCTGGTTTCCATGGTGATGCCACTATATTCTTCCCCTTCAGGCCCCAAACCTACTGTTTAAGTCATTAGAATATTTGCCATTGACTTCAACAAGAGCAGGATTGTGTCCATAAGCTGCTGCAGACAATGTGGCAGAATGGGATTTTGTGTGTATTGTCTCGGTGTAAGGCTGTATTTTACTGAAATTGTCCTTGGATCAGGACTTGGTTGCTGGGAGTAGACAAACTTGATTCGAGTATTAGCTCGCTTCGCTGAATTACTGATATCTCGAGAAGAAAAAAATAGTAAAGGTTTAGCTTTTAGGACAAAATACACATTAACCCAGAAGAAGCTTTGTGGGCTGAGCAGATCAATGCTGTAATCACCTGCCTCAATTATAATGGCATTATTGCATGCAGTTTTTCCTCAGCCTGCACAGAAGCAGTTAGTTTCCACAGACAGATGTTGATTACCAAAATCTTGATCTCCATGTCAAATTCCCCCTCACTTATCTGGCTGCCAGCCCTATCCACCAGAGTATATGGAGTGCTGCCTGCCTGACTGCTGCTCTTCCCTGTTCCTCCCTGATTTATGGCCTGAAGTCTTAATGAAGGCAGTCAGGTCTCTTGAAAGTATAATTAACTTGAGAACTGCAGCCTCGGCTTATATTACACGATTGGAGTTTATCTGTCACTTTTAATAATTTATTTGTAGTTCATTAAATCACGTCCCTCTTGACTACAGACTTGCAAATCCAGAACTGTTGGCATACGGTCTTAAATTTCTTCTGTACTTTCTGTCTCTACTGTCATTATGAAGACAGTCGAATAACTTCTGTGTAAAGCTGTGAGTTTTGTTCTGCACCAATGCAGAGTAAAACACACAAATACCTTTGCTGTTTCTAAGGTTAATGGAGTTCTCTCCAAAAATTGCAGAAGGAATGTTATTTAAGAACAGTGTTCCTTGCCTTGGGGTTTGTGTTTATTTTTTTTTCCTTGAGTTCTTTTCTGTTTGTGTTTATTTTGTTTTGGTTTTTCTGTAAAATTTTTTTGCTGTCATCTTTCTTTTTTTCTCCTTCTCCATTGATATTTATCAAGGACACTTTCCTAAAACAAAAGGTTTAGTTGTTATAATAGTTTATTAGAGTTCGTTAGCTAGTGCTGGTGCCGTATATGTTCTCTGGGGCATTCTGTCAGCGCTGATGCAGTTGCACCATAATAATTCTGTTTAGTCTGGGTCATGCTCGCTGTGAAGGCCAGCTCCAGTCCCTGCCTTTGCAGAACGCATGCTTTGGCTCAAGGCTGTGACCATGTCCTGCGGGCTTGTAGCAGAGGACTTAAATTCTAAGAAATCGGGAGTGTGAGGGTAAGGTCAGAAGGATATCTAGCTTGTTCCTGCCCCTAGCAGTGACTAAGACCAGATGTCTGGGCAAAGCGTAGAAGAAACAGGACGTGTATTGTCAGATCTTTTTCTGGATATGTTGCCTCTGTTTCTGCTGCTGCAAGGCAGAGCATCTTATATATTTCTTTTGCATTATTTTATAATTTATTTTCACTGGATATGGAGATTCAAGAACATTGTGAGTATTTTTAGCATCAGTGACAGTGAATTATGGGTATTTTACTAAGCATACACTGTGCATGCTAAATCGACCATTCTGATTTCCAGTTCATATTTTTTTTTTTTTTTTCTGGAATTCTTAGACTTTCTAATTCCTGACCAATCTTTCCATTTGTGCACTGGTCATATTTTGTAATACTTTATTCCCTCCTCTTTCTTCCCATTTTTACAGGAGTCAAAGAGATCAGAATCTCTCATGGACATGCACCAGAAAAAGCTGAAGACCAAAGCATCTGAAGAAAAGAACAAGCCTCAGGAGAGGAGGCCATTTGACCGGGACCAGGATCTCAAAGTCAATCGGTTTGATGAAGCACAAAAGAGAGCCCTGATAAGAAAATCCAGGGATCTGAATTCTAAATTTGAGCACAGCAAAGGCAATATGTTTTTGTAACAAAAAAGTGTAAAGCTTTTTTGAAGTCAATTATGAATACTTTATTTTTAAAGTATTTTTTCTGTAAATATTTGTATGCAGAATAAATAGCCTGATGTTTAACTGGTTTTATTTGTGTGTAAATACTGTACTATGGAGGGTCATCTGTACTAAAAGTAAGCTGATCAAGGAAAGTGCTGGTATTTAAGAAAAAGAAAAAAGAAAAAAAGGAAAAAAAAGAAAAGGAAATTTTACAAAAAGTGTGAACTTCGTAGGTTTTTTTTTTGTGTTTTTTTTTTTTCCTTCCTAGCATAAAAATAATTAATATTATTTTAAGGAGCTTTAGAATTGATCTTGCACTGGAGTTGGCAGTTTCCTCTGTTCTCCTGCTGTTCTTAACATGCGCTTGCTGAGCCTGACCTGAAGGCTGTGGAATAGCAGATACAGCAGATATATATGGATAGCAGGCAATAAAGCCTGAAAATTGCAGGCTTAATTAGAAAATAGTGGTATACGAGAAGAGAAAATCTAATTAAAGTTTCAATTTGCAGGGCTTATCATCAGAAAATCTATCTCTTTGAAGCAAATACAATGTGAGAATTAAACCAAAATAAAACTTTTTGTCAGTTACTTTGCAGAGCACAACAGCTCCTTGGTATCAAAAAGGAAATAAATTTGACTTTTAAAATATCTACATCCATGCTTAGAATTCTTTAGCTCTTACATGTGTGCATGTGTGGCAGCTAAGAAGAGTTGTATTGTTTAAAATAGACTTGTTACATAGACTTTTTTTTTTTTTTTTTTTTTCTCAAGTAATGTTCAGGATCTTTTTTTAAGGAATCATTGAAGGTATCTAAACATGAACACAACTTTATGCATGGGACCCTGGCACCTTGTATGGAAGTTTTGCACATTTTGCACGTTAGACATCCTGTGGTTCCGTGTCATTGGGAAAACGGGCTGGTGACAGCTGGTGTCTGGGTCAAGTCACACAAACTGGTGGCTAAAAACTTGGCTTTCTTTTATTGCATATGTGCATGAGCCCAAGGCACAGCCTTCATGTGCTGAAAGTCTTTCAGAATTTTCAGTGTCACAAGATAATACTTACGTGCAATATATTTAGATAGTGCTTTTCAATAGCCAATTTACTTTGTAATTTGAAGAATCTGCTGCCTTCAGGAGGATGAGAGCCTGGTGTTGTATCATGGTTTTTGTTGTTTTGTTTTGTTTAGTGGTTTTTTTTTTTTTTTTTTTTTAATCTGTCTGCTTTTACACCAGTTTTGAGTTTGAGCTTTTTTGTTTCGTGGCAAAGGATGGTTTAAACGATGGCTTTTTATTTTTCCTCCCCTCCAGAGACTTGTTAGTGCCGTGTGCTTTCTCTCATCAGCAAACAAAGCCTCCCTAGGTTTTTACTTTCCAAGTTATTTCCTTTCTTCCTTGTTTGATCAAAAGGGGAGCCCCTCTGCTGCTGGGAGCCATGTACCATCTCCACAGCAATTCCACAGTTTCTTAGTTGGAAAGGCAACATTAGGCGTGTGTTAAATACAGCCATCACTGTTTGATTGTTTCTTTTTTTTTTTTAGGCAACTAAAGCAACAACAGAGTGAGCACCACATGACTAGCTAAATCTTCATGGTTTGCAGAAAATGTTCTTCGTGCTCACTTTTGGAACCCCAACTGCTTTGAGATATCAGTTAATTATCAGGTGTTGCTGTATGCTTGGAGAGCTCATCTTACCAGCACACTGAGCAGTCCACTCATTCAGACAGATCATTTGCAGGAACATACGCACAAATGAGGGCTGCTTGCATGAAGATCTTGTTGCTGCTGTTGTCTTTGTCTTCATTTTTGTTCTTTGCTCCCTCCTCCTCTAAATGGAGGACTGGTCATGCCACAGATGGCCAAACGTTGATGTCCAGATGTGTTCGTGATGATTGCTTTCTGCCTCCATGGCCCCGGTGTGGCCTCCACCCCTCTCCAAGGCTGTGCTGGGCGGTGGCCGTGTTGGGCGGAGGCCATGCTGAGTTGAGGCTGTGTTGAGTGGAGGCAGTGCTGAGCAAAGACCATGCTGAATGGTAGCCGTGCTGAGTGGAGGCCATGCTGAATGGAGGCCGTGTTGAGTGGAGGCCATGTTGAGTGGAGGCGGTGCTGAGCAGAGGCCATGCTCAGTGCAGGCCGTGTTGAGCGGAGGCTGTGCTGAGCAGAGAACATGCTGAATGGAGGCGGTGCTGAGCAGAGGCCATGCTGAGTGCAGGCCATGCTGAGTAGAGGCCGTGCTGAGCGGAGGCAGCGTTGAGTGCAGGCCATGTTGAGTGCAGGCCGTGCTGAATGGAGGCTGAGCGTAGCAGAGGCTCCAGGCTGCTGCTCAAGGGGAGAGCTGTCGGGAGCCCTGGCAGCTGCTCCGTTGTTAATGCAGCTTTACATTGCAGTTGCTCCACCCCGATCTGTGGGACGCACAGCTTTAATTACCAAAGCCTTGAGGTGAATTGGGAATGTGCTTTCTCTCATCTGCTCAATCTTTTTTTTTTTTTTTTTTCTGTGGACCAGCCTCTCGAAGACTCGATGAAATCTGTGTTATGAGTTAAGAGGAAACTGGAACTGCTGAGAGTTCAAATTAAGCTTTTCATTACTTTGTGTAAATTGAGTGAACTTTTGAATTGCATTAATACACAAACTAATCTCCTCTTACCAATGTCAAGCTGTTGCCTGGAACAGTCATTAAAATAAATAGCAACTCAGTATATTACAAGCTCTGCAAGCTTTTGTGTAAAAAGATGAGCTGTCCTCTACAAGCTTTGGACAAGCTGTAAGGCATTTCTGCAGAAATGCTAGTGGGTGGTTTTTCAAGAATCTGATTTGAAAAAAAAAAAAAAAGAAAGAAAAAGCAGAGTTTATTTCACAGAAAACCCTCACTCCAATTTGTATCTAACATTTTTGGTAATGGCTCCCCATACCTATTTAATGGGTTCCATTCCTGTTCTGTGCTGCCAGCCTGCCTAGTGGCTGATGTGCTCCAGGAACAGCCATTTTGTAACAAGATATCGGGAAGCTTTTCCTGGATGTGAAAATCCTATTTGCTGAGACTTCAGAGTGTTTGCCTGTGTTTTGTGCTGGTATAAACGTTTTACACATTACCACAAAAATGTTCTGGTCGAGTGTAAGGTCCCCTTCTTCAGAGATGGCAGATAGGTGTGGAAGGCAATTGGTGGTGAAGCCAATGAAAAGAAGTCTGGCAGGTAGTGAGTAAATGCTAAAGTGGGTGTTTAACAGGAATTTTAAGAAATATTGTATGTTAATTTAAGAAAAGACAAGAATATAAAAGACATTTTGAGAAAACTTAGTGGTTTCTTTGCATCTATCTTCAGGGCAACATACTGATCTGCTGTGATGCTCCAGAAAATCCGGAAAAATTTTGCTTGATTAGGGTATAGCAATACTATGACCTGAGAAAAATCTCTGCTTTTCTGACTTAAGCACCTGTTTATGGAGAGTTATTTTTTGCATCTGCTGTTACAGTCAGTGGATGTACTATGCACATTTCCAGATGAAGTGCATTTCCCAAATAATAGGCAGCAGTAGAAATGCAGTTTATTTAGGGCTCTGATGATGTCATGTTGGTAGCATAAAAATGGCTCTGTAGCTTTCTTCTTGAAAGTGACATGGATCTGTTTCTGTTCATAGGAAAGGGGGTTTTGTTCCAAGTAAAGGAAGACTAAAAGTGATCCAGAGGGCCCTGGGAGCCCAGGGATACTTGTGTTTAAGGAGTGGCTTTGTCTCCAAAATGTAAGGTTCATTATCTCTGTCCACCATCTTGTCAATTGCACATCGATTTAACAGTAATATTGCATTGAAAAAATCAGAATTTCTGAAAACTTTCTGTATGTGTTCTGTATGTAAGTTCAGCCATCCCATGTACACACGTTATAATTGTACAATTACCTAATTCTCAGATAAAACACATGGATGTGGTTTTCTATCTTTACGAATTACATAGCCTTTTATATACCCAATTCTAAACAAGAAGACATAAGAATTATGTGTTAAATAAATTGAAACCCTCATTTGGAAGAACAGTCAAAAGTATTTCTTCATCTCGCCTTTCTCCAGCTCTGTTGGGGGGTAGCACAGTGTACCTGCACTGCCACAAAAGTAGGTCTCTCTCAACTAACGCAAAGAGAGAAGCTGAAAAAAGGAAGTTAGGTTTTTTCTCACATGCTCATTAACAAAGATAGTGTCGTTAGTTCAAGTCAGCAAGGAAGGAAAGTGCGGGCTCCTGTTCGTTCGTTCCTGCATGACACATCTTCCTGATGCTTCTGGCTCTCTCTGCTGGATGGCAGGTGGTGGCTTTGAGCAATAGTTCAAGCAAATGCGAAATTTCTGTTCTATTTCATTCTGACATGAAGACTGCTGCAGTGCCCATGCAGAGCTGATCTTCCCTGCATCTTCCTGCATCAGCCAAAAGCCCTTTCTCGATCAGCCCATCTTTCTTCCTTGTGGTTCTGATCGTGTATTTTCTTACACTGGTCTTCAAACCAATGACAAATCCCACTGCCCTTTGAAGTTATACCAATTCTGAATCTTCGTGGCAAATCAAGCATTTTTGGAAAAACAAATCTTGAGTGGGAACTTTAGGTCTCTAGGAGACAACAGCACAGACTGTTTGTCACTTCAGCAGGAGCAGCTGCAGCTGTGACTCCTTCCAAACAAGCAATCCAAACGTAAATATTCAAAAGCAAGTCTTATAAGCAGGCTTCATTTAAAAAAAAAAAAAAAAAAAAGTGGTTCACCCAGGCTCCCAGATGCTTAGTATTGCTGTCACTTGTGTTCCTTCATAGGGATTTAACCACTTTTGCTTGCATGTGTACAGCTGACCAGGAGTTTACAACTTCCTCTCCTCAGGGCAAGTTACATATTCTCTCTGTTCCTTCCTGACTTCTGTTTGGATGTACTTTGGCAAAATAATTTCTGATATGTCTTCTTTCATCTGAGCTCCAGCAGAGCTGCCGCACCTGTCCCCATCAGCCCTCCTGGCAGCCTGGCTCTAGGCACCAGCCAGCTGCTGGGCTTGGTGCCTACTCCTTGTTCACCAGGGTCTGTCCACAATGCCTGCCAGCCCACACAGGTTTCAGCTCAGCACACATTGCCAGCTCAGGGTCAGGAAGGAATTTGGCTGAGCCCAGGCAGGACGGGGACAGAACAAGTGTTGCGTTATTGCACCAGCTTCAGCTCATGGAGAAAACCCTTTGCCTGCTTGAGCTTGAGCCCACCTCATTGAAGGCAGAGAGAACCAGGTCTGTACAAGAATACTGGGCACATTGCAGTGATAAAGTGCAGGCAGGACTCAGTCAAGAGTACAGACCTGCCCCTTTTGTCCCTTTTCTCCTCTTCCCCCTCCCCTCCCCTCCCCCCCCCAAGTATCTATGAAGGCCCTGCCCCTCACCGCTGTAAAATGATGGCAAAGGAGGGGGTTGGCCAAGGTTAAGACAAAGCCCCATTGAAGGTTTTCCTGCTGCACACATCTCTGTGTAGACTACTCTTTCTTTTGGCAGTCCTAACGGTTGGCTTGGTAAAGACACTCAGTCCATTTCCCAATTAAAAGGTTACCACAGCACAATTCTTCCTGCATCCAACGCTTTCCTTCAGTACCTCCTTTCTGTCCCCACTTCTGCTTCTGCTCTAAGCTTTCTCTTTCTCTCAGCCCCAGCCGTAGCCTTAACCCTAACCCTACTGGCTGCCTGAGCTTTGGCTGCCTGAGCTTTGGGGAGGGAGCCTGTATCCTGGCTTCCAACAGATGTTTGGAAACATCTGCCCCAGTGGGATAGTATCGATGTGGGGAGAGGTGTAGAGCACATGGGCTCTAGGTGTTTGAGATTCCTATTTTGTTTTGTTTTTTTCATCTTGGGTAGGAATCATCTAATGGAAAAAACAACTGCAGTTTAGAAGTACTTGAAAATGAGTCACAACAGTGGCCCCATCAAACTCTTCTTGGTCATGGCAGACAATTTAGCAAGTAGCAACAAACACAAATCATCACTTAGGACACTGGAAATTCTTTACCAGGAGGGCAGAGCAGCAGCGTATCAGTTCTCTTAGCAAGGCTGGGGGACCTCCACCCTTGGAGTCTATCAAGTCTTGGCAAGACAAATGAACAACTGATAGGACTTTGTGCTGGAGACAGTCCCTCTTTCAGCAGGGCTTGGACCAGAGGCCTCCTGTGGTGCCTCCCAACCAACACTTCTGTGGTGGTTCATTCTCGTGTAACCTACATCAGTGATGATGGGCATATCAAACTGTGACCAACTCACCGCTCCTTGTGTTTCGGGGGTTAGAACATGTCCCAGAGAAAAGGGAGTCCTCTACATGTAGAGTGTATGCATGGGTATTGAAGAACACAAGGGAGTTGAATTCCCTTGTGATATTTATGACGGTTTTGTAAAGCCCTAACATAAGTACTGCTACACCTTTTTCTAATGTGAAAAATATGTAAGGAGTATGAATGGCTTTCAGGATAGATCCACTGGGCTTTTATTCAAAGGGACCTCAGATGAGGAAGACTAGTGACTTAACTCTGCTTATGCAAGGATAACAGCCTTGCTGCTAAAAATGTAACTTACTCCCAGTATAGATTTGAAGATGAATACCTTCACTGTTTTTTTCTACCGCTTTATTGGCAGTGAATTTCCACTAAACATGCTTCCCAGGGAGCAGAGAGATCCAAGGCTTCAGATGTTTGCTGTGCTATCAAATCTGAGCTGGTATTCATCAGAAAAGCCCCAGCTCTGGCCCTGCTGGGTGTTGAAGTAAACCGCAACATTATTTATATCATCTGAGTCCTGAAAACAGAAAATCTATAAATGTTGCAGACCTACACACATTCAGGATTCCAGTATGCTGCCAACATTCTCAGGAGAGAAAAACATCTCCCCAGTTACTTCTCTCCTCAACTTGTTCCTTTACTGGCAGAACTACTTTTCCAGTCCTGCCTTGCTTGGGGGTGATGGTTTATGTCTCCGCTGAGTTCAGACAGCCATTAACCGTTTCTCCCACATCATATTCTTGTACGTCACAGTGTTCGGTGGGCCTGGCCCATCAGTTCTGTAGGGGGATGCAACTGGCTGGCCAGGACTCTGGCTTGTGCTCACTCTTAGGAAGAGAACCCACTCTTGGGAAGTATCTGTGGAGCTGGAAAGCCATCCTCTTTCTGGAAGGTGGCCTGGAAAGTACTGACAGGAGTTGCATACCCTTCCCTAAGACCCCAGGTAGCTGATACCCCAAACACGGGAGGCTCTACAGACTTGTAGCACACAAAGGTCATGTGCATGTTCTGAAAGGGCTCACACACCATGTTGCACTCCTCATCGGAGCTCTACTGCTGGATCTCTTCTCCCACACAAAATCTTCCAGCAAAGGAGATTTTCTGAGGAGAGGGTTGGCCACGGACACAAGAAGCATGTTAGGTATGGGATCTCCTGAACATCGTTAGGAAGGGAACCTCCAGTGCAGTTGTAAGGAGCCAAATACCAGCTTGGGAGTGGAGTCTCCAGGACCCCAACAGAGGCTGATGTTGGAAAAAGAGCCGGACTCCTAGTGAGAGACATTTTTCAGAGGGTAAGACAGAGGGCAGTGTTTCCCCTCCTGGCTCTCCAACAACCTGCATGGAACCATCAGTATGTTTTTGTGTTGTGTTTCTTCACTTCTTGGAAAAAAAAAACAACTTTGGGAAAAGAAGACTGTCCAGCTCCTGGGGTGCACAAAGCACGCAGTCTGGAGGAAGCTGTCTAGTAACCAACAAGCGCTTTCTGCAGTTTCCAAGGTAACTCCCATCTTCTCTGATCCAGGTGAGGCTCACCCTTTATGAGCAGAATACAAATATCAGGTCTGAGATGGACAACGAACCGTACGCTAAGTGTCATGTGGTACCCCAGCTGCTCTCCTTCCACCCATCCTGATCAGCCCATCAAACAAAGCCCTAGGAATGAGGCCTTGCTAGTACTCAGAATTGCCACAGGTGGTTTTCTAGCAGGAGCCATGACTCTAGACCCCAAGGAGCCCATTAATATACAGTGCCTACACTGCACGGTGCCATTCAGAGCAGCATTCTTGTGCCCACCTGAGAGCGCACGCAGGCCCTCAGTGCCAGCCAAGCCCTGAAGAGCCAGCCGTGTGCTTTAGGCCTCAAGGCCTTCATGGGGCCTTCAAGGGAGATAAAAGAGTCAAGGCCTCCCAAACTTCATCTCCATGACAACCACAGGAGAGTTTATCTGCTGTAAAATGAAAACCGGGAGCTCTTAATGCGTCGGATCACCTGGGTCAGGTGCTGTTATCTCTGTGCTGCCTGCTACAGAAGTCACCAGCTTTTAATTGCCTCTTAAAATCATCACAGAAGAGGAAAACAAGAGTGATGAGAGTGCTCTCATGGTCACTTACCGAATGTAGTGCTTTAATTCTTTGATGTCTGCATCATTGTAAAAGGCTTCCACAAATAGGAAGAAAGTGCTTCCAAGAGTAGAGGAATCAAGGCCATCACTGGAAGCTTCATACATTTATCCCAGTCACAACTGTATGCAGGCTTCCAGCAAAGCTCATGAACATTCATCCAGGTCATGGGGCTTCTGCAACTGCCAGTCTAATGCCATTTCTTCATCACCTTCGCACAGCCCAGGGCTCAGCTGCACATGAGGAGAGAGGCGCAGGTGCCAGGCTGAGTCGTCAGGCACAAGCCAGAGTGGGGCCACCGGGAGGAGGGCAGTATGATGGTTATGGGCTGTGCTCCCACATAAACTCACGGAGAGGCCTCCAGTGAGGAGAAAGGGAAAGAGATTTCTGCACTCTACTCATGGTCTGGTGGGAACAGAAGCCCTGCTTTCTAGGTGTCTGCAGCTTTCCTCAAATATTCTGTCCACTGGCAGTAGCTGTCCTGGGTGTCAGCTCTGATCCACCCTGATCCAACATCTGAATATCAACAGCGAGTGAGATGAGAGGAGATGCAGGCAGCCGAGGCATCATCCTATTTTGACTGCTACACACGCTTAATTTAGAGGCTGAACATTTTTGGTTGCAAAGTAACATTAGAAACTCCTTACAGGGAGGAATTCTTCATTTAGCTACTAAGCTGAGATAGTGAAGTCTGCCAAATGCTTGGGAGTTTGAAATGCAGTAGGCACAACTTTGCAATGACAGAAGAAAGCTTTTCTCCTCAGCCTGTCAAAGGATACAATCTTCAGCTTTTCATAGGAGTCAGCTGGGATAAAGTGCTTCCAACAGGCAATGTTTCTTAAAGCGCAGCCATTCTACCTCTGATCTCCCTGCTCTGATTCTCAAAGAAAATTCACAAAACATTCCCTCAGTAAGTCTGAGAACTGCACCTCATCACTTTTCTGAACAGTAAGGTTTTAGAGCATATTGTAATAGTCCTTTTTTCACCACGCCCACTAATCTCTCAGTGCTTTGTGCAGTGCTACTATTATTCTACAAATTACCTGTCTCTCTTTTCCCCACAGAAGATAACCAACATCCTCTTTATATTCCTTAGGTGCTGTCAGATGTCTAACTCAGGCACAGGTCCAATTAAACCCAGAACAATTGTTCCCAATACACAGTTAGGTTTGAAATTCACCGTGTCTTTCCTCAGGAGCGTGTGCACCTAAAACCTTAGCTGCTTTCTCCAGCTGTATTACTTGACTTCTTAAAAGCTATTACCCCTACCTAAAAATCTGTCTCTTTAGACCTTTGGATCTGACAGTATTAGCGGTCCGAGTTGCTGCATACACTGGAAAGAGGAGGGGCAGCTTGCAGTTGGGTCTGAATTATAAAAAATAGAAGCATAGCACAATGAAATGTTAACAGCAGATAAATTCTGTTTCACAGGACAATGTGGTGTTAAACAATAGTTTAAAATCAACGTTTATCTCTGACTAGGAACATTGATCCGTGGCAAGATGCCCTGGTGCAGCTCAGCCTCCCCCTTCCTCCTTCAGCCTCTTTCTTCAGAAGGTTCCTCTCCAGAAGGGAAGCAGCAGCATCTCTTCTTCCTTATCGGTGCCCTGTCCACATCCAGCCTCTCAACCTGCTTTAAAAGTGATAACCAGAAAGTGTTGGGGAGGAGGGGAAAGGAGGCAGAGCTGCAGATCCCAGCAGGGAGACGCTGAGCTGAGGTGGAGGTTGTAGCTGGCAAGTTTACAGAAATCCATGTTTATCTTTTACAGCTGACTCCAACCCAACCTGTTTAAAACACAAGGACAAACAGCAAGGCCCTGCAGCCTCTGCAGCAACTCATTCTTCTTGGAGGGATTTTGTGTTATGGTCCCTACGGCAGTACAGAAAGAGCAACTGTCTCCTGTGTCCTCACAAGCATCGGCCAGCGCCTGGGTGAGCAAAAACCACACAAGCCAAGTAAAAACCACAGGCTGTGAGCAGGGTATGGCAGAGATGAGGCAGGACGGGACAGGCTTCCCCTTCCTCATACATAGCATTCACTCATGTCCTCCTGTCACCCCCAACAGGCAACAGCCCAGCCCCCCTATATCTCTGAGCAAATCCCCCAGTCAGCTCTGAGCATCCAGCATTTCAGAGACCCTCAGTTTCTCGCCTATAAAATGAGGAGGTGATGGTCGCCCTTAGCCCCAGGAAGACAAGTTCAGGATTGTTTTCTGAACTTGGGAGCTTCTGAAGGGAATCACTCAGTGTTTCAAACACACTCCGACTGCAGCAGTGGCTGCTGCAGAAGAGCCCATGAAGAACTTGCACTGCTGAGGGAAGGAGGTGTGCGGTGCAGACTCCAGGACTCCCCATGGCAGTAGCAGCCCTCCAGGAAGCACTGACCAAAGGAGGCTGGGCTGTTTAATAAATGGAGTCCAACAGGAGTCCCAGCTTGAGACTTTTTTCACAAGTGGAGCTTTTTTATCATCAGTCCCTTGGGCTGCTCCTCCAGGTGTCTAAAAATGGCTGGGTCTACACTGCTGGCTCTCTCACTGGAGGTCTACCAGGACCTCTTTCCTCCATTGGGCCTCTAACTCCCATATATTTGTGACAAAATAGTATCTTTGAGCCTTCCATCCTGCCCTCACATTTGGTTGGAACTGGCGGATGGTTTCAAAAGCTGTGGAGGGGACAACTATCAAGCAGATGTACACCTACACATTGAGTATGATCGCACCGGCCTCCTTCACGCAGGACAGCAAGCTAAATGCTACGTAATCATGACATTCAGAGCCCTAATATAACACAGAAACACGGAGGCACAGAAATAATGCCGTGTGGGCAGCCTGCATTTTGGCGCTTTTTAACCTTAGGCTGCTCAATTTTGCAATTTAAAAGACTTTTTGGGGGAAGGCTTGTTATGTGTAATATGCTTCCTTGTGGGATGGCACATTAAGTTTGCGCTGGAAGAAGATGCATTTTCAGTTTGTGTTAATTTTTACCTTTTTTTTTGCATTCATCCCACACACACATCACTAAAAGGAGATTCAGGAGCACATGCACCAACTTGCAGAGGATCAGCAACGTAAAAGCCATCTACATCTTCATCCCCATGCAACAGACAACTGGAGGCCAGAGGAGTCTGGCCCCAGAGCCCTCCACAGACCGGCTTATTGAATCTGACAGCTCCACTTATGTGCAAGAGAAATGACTCACTGGAGGAGAGGCTGTGGGGTCTGCCCCTCGTTGCGGAGCCACTTTGTTCATAGCAAATATTATCTGTTCAAATGCTCGTGTTGCTGTTTTGGGGTTAGTGTTTATGATTGCAGACTAACAACAGCGAACCAATGGGAATCTGCTACCAGGCAGCATTCTCCCTGTGCTCTCAGAAGCAGCCAGCAGAAGGTACATTTCTAGAGAGGGTCAGAACAGGCAATTGCAGTAATTACATTTAAAAATGTTATTAGAGATTTCACATTTCCTACGAGGAAGGTGAATATCTGTCACTATCTTTAGCAGGCTAGAGGAGTAATCATTAGGGCTGAGGCTGATATATGGGATCGCTGTCAGCTGTCAATGATTTCTTAGACTGAGCAAGTATCACAGTGTTTTCAAAACACCAGGAAATATTCTAGTGAAGAGTTGCATGATTTTGGGTGCTTAACTGAAGCACCTCTGAAAGGCTGTCAGAAATAATTTGCACTGTCTCTCAGCAGAGGCAATGGATGTTTTTATATCCAGGCCTTTTGATATACACAGACATGTCAGCTAAGCTCACGTCTGGCCCAAAGAAAATTGCCACACATTTTTCTTATATTCACTTCTCTTCTGGTGAATTACCCTGCTACTCCAGCAGTCACTTCAGCACCCCTCATCAAAACTGTAATTGTGGCTCAATCAATAACGTTTTACCAGAGGGAAACTGTCTTGACCCACAGGCACTCAAACTGGAGATCATGCCAGACACTCAAGTCACCGAAATGGGAGGACACTTAGCACGGCCTGCTTTGCTGAGTTTTATTGAGCTCTCACCCTGATGATTTCATACTGTTCATATTTCCAATAAAGCAGTGGGCTCCCCTTTGGAATTTGCCTTGAAATCCCATGATGGGAGATTTCAAGGTACAAGGGACTCTGTGCGTCTGTGTTTTCTTCAGCAACTGCAGTGTGAGATCAGAACAAAAGGGCCAGGAAGGAAAGTCTTGAAAGTTAATCTGAGTTCTGCCACTCATCCAAAGCTTTTGTGACTACCTGCTGTACATTTAGCTGTGTCGCTTCAGTTTTGAGGCAGCTGGGTGATTATCAGACAACTTTGAGCAAGACGGTAGGTGTCTTGGAGATACTAGATTTCACTGGATTTGAAGAAAACAAGCTCAGCAGGCTTTCTCAGCAAGAGATAAAAGAAAGAAGACTCAGCAAAGGGCTGCAGAGGACTCTCAGTTGCTGGATGGGAAAAAAGTCAGCATAAGAACTCAAGGTCAGTAAAGCAAGCGAAAAAACGGATGAGAAATCAAGCTTCATTACTCATAGTGGTGCCGGAACGATGCCCTCTTTCACACTCCAGAAGATCTCCTCCTGAACAAAGGAAGCTCAGGTGATGTAACTGTCATGCTGCTGGGGAGATGTTATTTCCAAGTGCAATGTGCCGGCAAGATAAGCGAGGATAAAGCCTATGGCTGGCTTCTAGTCATTGCCACACAGACTCCAGATCAGAAGTGTTAGGATCTTCAGCAATGGCCAGGGGCCACTAGAGATGATGGTGATGCACAGTAGGGCTGGGCAGAGCAGAGCAGGGTGAGAGAGATGAGCAAAATCTCAGCTGGGACCAGCTCTGTTCTTTGGTTTTTATTTGCCAGACAGCTGAGTCAGAGTCTGCAATAACAGCAAACCTTCAGCAGTAAATCAGACGGCTAACAAGCATTAGGGGCAGAGATTTTAAAGGCAGGAGACACGCTGTGGCTTATATTGAGGTGTTCCTAAAAGGATTTTGTTTCATTTGTTCTCTAAGAAATAGCTAGGTAATGTGCCATGCCTGCATGAACCTGATCCAAGGGGCAAAGAAAAGAAGGCAGAGGGGGAATACTCTTTCTGGAACAACAGAGTAGAAAAGTGAGACACAGCTAATTTGCTGAGGGGCTGTGAGCCCCAGGCTGAGGAAGGACAGATTAGGCAAATGCTCTGATAATAAGAATACCAAAATGATAACGTTGCATGTGGAGAGATGGGGGTTACAAGATGTATGCATAAGTATAGGAATAGAAATGTAAAGCCTCAAAAAAGCTGTAGCAACAGGAAGATTATCCAAGTGAGGAGCAGGATGCATGTTAAAAAAGAGTGCAATTAAGTAGCCAGGTGATAAAACGAGTTTGAATTCACAGAGATTCCCTGTGAGAACAAGGAATAGTCCCTGAAAGGAAGATAGTCCTGCTAGCCTTAGGGCAGGGAGAAGTAACAGGACAAAGTTTGCAAAGCTATTGAAAAATAGTGAAAGCTCTGAAGGGAAATCTCATTGCAGTTAGACATTGACTTTTTTTTTTTTT
>VXAV01005919.1:68768-85407 GCA_013399715.1 Alectura lathami | reverse complement strand
GGGCCTCGTGGGGCCGCAGCTCCGCGCGTGTGGGGGGCGGAGGGGGTGAGGCGGCTGCTGTTCGCCTGACGCCGGGGAGGCTCCAGGCCCGGCCTCCCGAGTGCGGGAGCAGCGGGTGGAAGTAGCGTGGCGGGGCTCGTGCTGCCGCTCTGCGAGGCACGGAGGTCGCCCTGGAGACCCTCCCGTTCCAGGCCCCTGCCGTGGGCTGGTTGCCACCCGCTGGGTCAGGTGCCCCGGGCTCCTTCCAGCCTGGCCTTGAGCACCTCCAGGGGCGGGGTAGGGCGGGCGCCGGGTGGGCGCGGGTTTCCCGTGTGCCAGGTGTCGGGGTGCTCGGGTCCGGAGAGCGCTGGGCTGCCGGCAGCCAGCACCTCAGGGAAGAGGAGGCTTCAGCAGCGGGCAGAATGCGCCCCGGCCTCCTCCTGTCCCCTCGGGATGTACCTTCCTTTTCCTACGCCTGTGTCAGTTCTGCCTGGGGACGAACGCCTCTCTCCTTCTCTCCCTTCGTGGGGGACAGGGGGAGCAGGCCCAGAACATCAGCACAAAGGAACCTGTGAGGGCAGGGCAGGTCTCTGCTGCACGTCTCCCTTCAGAAGGAGAGCTTGGCTTTACAGTAGGCGTGGGTAGCTCTGTGAAGTAGCACGTCAGTGACAGAAGAGCAGATTCAGTATTGGGCATGGTTACAAAAAGCATAGAGAGCAAAAGATTAAATATTATGGCACTGTATTGCCTGTATGCTGAATGCTGGGTGTAGTTCTGGTCTCATCCTCTCTGTATTGAGGAGCACATAGCAGACCTAAAAACAGGTCGGAGAGGAGCATGAGAAGTGATCAGGGGAGTGAGGAATGGTGTCTGTGCTCCTAAATATGCTGTTGCCTTTCAGGCTGGGCAGGTGATTGATTTGGAAGTTTTATAGATGTCTGTGAAGTAATGAGTAGCGTTACAGGTGGGTAGGGGAAAAGTGAAAGGAGAAGGTGAAGAGGTAAGGGTCAGCTCTGACACGGGAATGAGGGGTGTGACAAACTGATTCATGTGGTGGGCGTTCAGAGTGAACAAAGCAGGTACCCTTTTGCACGGTATGCATTTAAGTTTTAGGACGTTTTACAGTAGGGAGATGTGGCTATCAAACCTTTGCAGAAACTCAAAAAATCAGAAACTCAAAAATCCATTAGACAAATCACTGCAGGAATATTGTATTGAGATATTAAAAATAAAGATGCTCCCCTACTTCAAGACCACTCAGTCAAAAGTCACAGAAATTAGAGGATCATGCTGTGGAAACTCCTGTTCTTCCGGTGTTCTCCTGCTCTTCCTTATGTTGGCCCTGTCTGGGGAGAGGGTGCTGAGCTCTGTCGTCCTTTAGTCTGATAGTCTGGTGGTTCTCGAAGCAAGCCAGGAACTTTCAGGCACATCAATGCCTGTAGCTGACGCTGCTCTGTGAGCACAGAGTGCTGCCTGCTTTAGTGAGAAAACTGGACTACAAGGAACGTCTCAATGTGACTTTTCAAAGTAAGTGTTACTGTAATTGTTCATGCACGTGATCTGAATTCATAATTTGGCTGTCACCTTAGAACGTTAAAAAAAAATTTGCAAAGTTGCTAACGTTGGTAATCCATAGCAACTTGTGTGCAGGGTTTTATCCTTTGAATTCCTTCAGGCATGGACTTGGGGGCAACCAGGCTTGTTACCAGGACCTTCGACACGCGCTGACTCATGACAGCGTGTGGCACCTGCCCTTCTCTCTTCGCTAGGTCGGCTAACAAGGCTGACATTGTCCTTGCTTTCAGGGAGAGAGCAGCAAGCAGTTCTACTGGAGGGAAAAAGGAGTATTTAATTTTCCTTCAGCGTGTGTTATGCTAGCACAGGAAGTATTCCAGAGAGACTACTTAACAGGCAATAAAAAGCGCAGTGATGAGTAGCTGAGAAAGCACAAGCACTATGAGGAGGTACGAGAAACAGAGTGAGCTGCTTTAGTGCAGACCCAGAAAGCAACTCACATAACTTCTGTGTGTTTTCAGTGAAAGCTACAAAGTATTACAAGAACTATTGGTTATGTGCATATTTCAAAGATTTTGTAAACTGTCTGTTCTCTGTAAGTTCAACTTTTATGCTAAGATTAAAAGAAAATGTCCAATTAAGATTTCTGCGTCTGAGTAAGACATCACTTACCTTTGCTGTGATTGCTTATGCCATTAGCATGGAGCTAGAGATTTCAGCTTGTGGTGTTGAGAGTACCATCTCATTTTAACTGAAGTAACCATGTGTAGGTAGAAGTAATCCTTTGGTCAAAGTCCTTCATAACCCTTTTTCTTCTTTTTGTCAGAGTAGCCATGGACTCAGGCTGGCAGAAAGATGATTAGTTGCACTCTTTGAAAAGGAGTATGATTGATCTGTAGCCTCCCAGTGTGAATAAATTCCCTGTCTGATCACGTTACAGAGCAAGTCAGCGGTGTTAATGCCATCAGAGTCCTTCAGTCCTTTTCCACCGGCACTGACTGTGTGCCTGCCTCGTTACCTGGCAGTATAGGTGAGAGACAGGTGAGGTGTGAGCACAGCATAATATTTCTGTGGCGTCAGCTGGAGCACGTCATGTCTTGTCATTAGAAAGAAAATGAGATCTGATTTGGCATGAAATCTGCTGTGCAAAGTTACCACTCCAGAAACTATGAAAAACAGACGCATCAGTAGGCTGCGCCCATTCATTGCTTTGTCACGCATCTGTGGCATGTCTGACCCCATGCTAGCAGCTATGGCAACTGGGGCTGACGCCTAGTTTGGCCGAGCAGTTGGGGGTCGGCAGGGGTTTCTGTCTGTTCCGCAGGTATCAGGGTAGCACTCTGCTTGCTTCTATTCTGCGCAAGACAAAAGTCAGACGACAAAGTGCCAGTGTGCTGCTTGGAATAGAAGACACCACGCACAGCACGTGGTACGTTGCTCTTCTGCTGTGTGTCTTGCCGTGGTTTTCTAAGTGGGAGCAGATGTTTTCAGCAGCTGTGCCAGTAACGTGAACTAAGCCATTACTGCAAAATTGAAGTGTGTAGGTTTGTCCAGATGTGTCATGAGTGGGTAAAGAAGGTAGGTATGAAATTCCTGCATCAGAATACTTTTTTAGTCCATGGTGTTGGAACAGTACAGTGATCTTTCCTTTAACAGTTCACCAGGGCTGCTTCAGGTCTCTGAGATAATGTTCTTGCAGTGACTGCTACATCCTTACTGGAGAGGATGGGTTTAGAGGAAGCAGCCTAACTTCTGTTAGGTTGTGTTCAGCTATTTGGCAAAAATCTGTAATTCTATCACTCGAACATCTTACGGGTCATTACAAATTGTCAGGTGCGAGATTGTCCTTATTGTCACAGGTCTGTGTTCCATCTCCTGATGTGACATGGCACTTCTGTGTCTCATAGCTTGTGTGCAGGGGGGAAACTAGTACAACAAATGTGGGGTGGAGCTGTGTGTCACGTGTGATCTGTATAAAAAGCCATCATAGGAAAGATGGTGGTAATTGTTGAATGATGGGGAAGAACTGCTGCGTGATCCACAAAATGTCTCTCTGTGTTCATACCGGCTCAGCTGACTTCTGGCGAGGGAAAGTGGGTGCAGGCAGGGGGACTGGTGCCACCTGGGAGCAGAGAAGGCAGGGAGCTGCTCATTCCCCGGGGCTGTGCTCACCAGGGGCCGAAGGCAGCGAGTGCTGCTCTCTGCGATGAGGCTGCGGCCCCTTCTGAAGCCTGCTGGAAACGTGCCCTCACAGCGCTGCTCCGTCTTATAGGTGTGTGCCAGCTAAACAGAGATAGCACATGGTATTGACACGAGCACTTAACCTTTTGATTTCACAGAATAAATGTTACTTATCTTCTTGAAGCTTGCCTGGTCCTTGAGAAGAAATTGGGCTACAGCCGAGTGCTGGACGTGTTACCTGGCATCGTAATCTGCAGAAAAATGGAGTGCTGTTGCAGATGCACAGAACTGCTCACAGTTCTCACAGCTGTTGGGTTTTCTCTCTTTTTTTTTTTTTTTTTTCGTCTTCCCAGAGAAAAATATTCTAGTGAATATTTTAAAGTACAGTTTTGTCTGGTAGAATTACTGAAGACTCCTTAATTTAAGAATATGATGGTAATCTTTTTTGCTTTTTTTGATTGCATAATAGCATTTGAAATTCCAGGTATTGCAGGGATTTGCCTCGCTTGGGACAAACATACTCAGTCTACACTGACCTTATTTTTATGCTCCATTATTCTTTTTTCTCTCCCAGTGGAATATATTGTCTGCTGTATTTAGTTCATGCTGTGTTCTGAAGTGGTCAGTGTGAAAGCATTTAAGGTATGTGCATGTACATAGGTTATATAGAGTTTTAAAATCTGCTTTTCTTGAAATCTGTCCTCTTCTAGGTCCCCAAATACTTGTCACAACAGTGGAATAAAGCCTCAGGAAGAGGTGAAGTGGGAAAACTAAGGATTACCAAGTAAGTCTTCACTGTACCTTTATTGGTTGCAGTACTTAGACTACTGGCGTTGTACATAGAAGTTACCTGCAGTAAAATAGATAATGTTGCACTTCTGATATTGCATAGTCCTGTTTTTCAAAAACACTATGTGCATGTTTCTCTAAAAGCTGTAAAATATTTGCTAGTATGTTGATTATCAGCAAATAAATACATGAAATTATACTGGGGAGTGGCTGTATCCCATAACGTGAGGTTTGATTTCTTAGATTCAAGAAATGTGCACATCTAACTGTAGAATCTCCTTCACTTATTTATGTGCTGTTTCCTGCTTCTGTTCTCACCTGCTGACTTTTCCCATTTGGTCTTGGGCATCAGCATCCAAAAAAAAATGAGCAGCTTAGGAATGAAGATGAGTAACACAATTGAAATTTGAATTTGCTTTTTTATTGGGAAAGCTAAACTTGTGGAAGTAGATTATGGAAACTAAAATATGAATTATTTTTTTTTCTTTTGCAGAAATCAAGGAAGAACAGAAGTAAGTAACTATTAAACCCAGAGGCTATGAATGTGTTATATTTTGAATTCTAAAAATCGCTTATAACTTGCTGGTTTCTAATACCACATTTTTCGTTACACCTGTAATAAAGCATTGTACCACAGAGTCAGGAGTCTGGCCATAGGTTTGCTGTGGGACTTACCTTTCAGGGAAGGGTCAGGCTGGGGGTTAGGAAAAGGTTCTGCACTAGAGGGTGGTTGGCATGGCACAGGCTCCCCAGGGCAGTGGGCACGGCCCCGAGCTGCTGGAGCTCAAGGAGCGTTTGGACACCGCTCTCAGACACAGGGTTTGGGTTTGGATGTTGCTGTGTGGAGCCAGGAGCTGGGCTCCATGATCCTTGGGGGCCCCTTCCAGCTTTGGTTATCGTATGATTTGAAGACTTCCATCAAGTCTCTTTGTCCCCTTAATCTGTTTACCCATCTGTGAGCAGCATTCATAGTGGTGACCTCTCTGTAGTGCGAAAGGCTGCATGAGAACTGAGGAGGATGATGATAGAACACAAGAAGTTGGGAGAAGGGTTGCAATTTCAGAAAGAATTGCATCTTATGCTTGGAATTTGGTCCTGCTAAGTATAAAGCACTAAGCAAAGTGAAAGCTTTTCCACATGCAAAGGTAACTACTTTTGTCAGCAGCCCCAGTGAATGATAGTAGCATCTTCTAGAGGAGATCAGAAAAGCAGCATCAGAACTACTTACAGGAATGCGTAGGGCTGTCACTTTGAACTGGAAGAGGCTCTGGCCTAAACCACGGCAGGGAAGCAAGCTGCATTTACCATTTGAGACCCTGGCCAAACCACTTACAGAATAGGTGGAGAGTCTGCTGGAAGTCTGAATGTTTGACTGGGCTGTTCTAGGCTGGACTGTGGGCCAAGCTCCCTGATTTTGTGAGCCCTGCACCCAAATCTTGGTGTTGGTGGGAGCCACAAAGCACACAGAGCCAAGCAGTGAGGAACTCTGTGAAAACAGCTGGCATTGCAGCAACACGGGAGCTGTGTGGCTAAGTGAGGCTGAGCAGGACGTGCAGGGACAATGTGTAGTGCTGGTCCGAACAGTCCTCCTTCAGGACACTGCTGTGTCCTGCAGCTGGGGATTCTGCTTACCCAGTCGCTCCAGTACCTTCTGAGCATCTGTTTTTTGGGCATGTGATATAAATAAGGCAAAGGAGCTGTAGCTGAACCTCTCCTGGGCTGCCAGCAGTTCAGTTCCCAGGCTGCTAACGCTGCTGTGGTACATGAGCACCTTCTCAGGAGCTAAAATGGCTGTGGGAAACATTTTAAAGCACTCCTACTGAATGATGTCTGAAAAGCTATTGTGCCTTACATTTTAGTAAGTAAAATTAAATTATTCTTTGACTGCATGAGGAAGTAATATCAAGTTTATTTTATTAAATACATGATAACTTTGGATACCTTATTTCAACAAGAGATCAATGTGTTAAGAATCTTGCCCCACTCTTACAACTGGTCTTTTCACTCTTCCTATTTCTCGTAACCTTTAAAGCTGTGTAACTGAATCTGTTTGGTGACACTGTGGTACTTGTGACTGTTAGGTGTCATTTACTCTGAATGAAGAGCTTGCGTGCATCAGTGATATCGGAGGAAAACCTGCTTCTGTCAGTGCACCGAGGGAACATCCATTTGTCTTGCAGAGTGTGGGAGGACAGACCTTAACAGTGTTCACAGAAAGTTCAGCAGGTAAGTTAGAATTATTCGTTACAATTCTAGTGTATATGGTTTCAATAAACTGGATGCTGTAAAGGTCAGAAGACTGAGACGTAGGATTTTGGCTCTGATTTGTGGTAATCTGCATATTTGTCATTGTATCTTGAACATTTCAACCATGGGACTGCTAAAAAGAACAGAGAGCATACCGTGCAGTACGTTGTCATTCCCTTTTAGATTTTTCACTGGAAAAAAGTGTTTTTGTGTTCCCATGTGCTTTTGGGATGAAATAATATGTTATTTTTTTCCTTGGTCTCTACTGTGAATTTAGTTTTATAGGAGTGATGATTCTTCCTTGGTCTGGTTGAACAGGAATCAAGACATCTGTTCACCACACTTTCTTAAAACAAAACTGTGGTTTAAGTGTATTAGAGCTTAATGAGGTCGTAATGCTGAACACTGCAGTAAGGCTATCATTTTTCTCACTGGATTCCAGTTGCTTGGTCTGCCTTAAGTACAGCTCAGGGGCTGTATGAGTGATTAGGATGTTCAAGATAGTACGTCCTGAACTGCACGTTGGCTTTAAGGTTCGTGGTGGTAGGGTGCAACATGCTCAGCAGACTGCCTGGCGTATAATCCCACGTGCTGTGATGGTTTCCTTCTGAAATTACATGGTCATGTTTCGGGTGTTGGAGAAGGAAGGAGAGTAAGATGTCTGCACATCTTGACTTGCTGTCCACAGAAGGTAGCTTGACTTCAGGCACTCAAGCTTTGGTTTCCCAGAATTTTTGATGCCTCTGCCTTCTGTGGGGCAGCAGAGCCTGCAGCTTGGTTAGCTTTGGATGTCCTTGTGTTCGTAGGCTGGCAGATTATTGCTGTGATGGCAGTGTGGTGCTTCACCAAATAAATGAGGGAGGGTGAACCCTAACTCACAGGACGGAGTTAGAATACTCAGTAAGTTTGACACCTTCTTTTTAAAATCTCTTTTAGAGATTTCAGGGCTGAACATCGAAATATTAAGGTATAAATAGCATGACTGTCACAATCATTCTCTTATGCTACAACTCGGGCACTTTTCAGTGGTAATCCACTTCTCTGAAACTAATTTAATCTTTTCATTGGGTTTTCACTTAAACTATTGTGTTTTCAGGTGTGCAATGTGCAACACAAGAATAGTGGGTTTTCTAGTCTGTAGGTATAGATATGGAAGGAGACAGGGCGCCTTCGAGAACCTTGCCAGCATTTTGGTAGCACCTCTTCCTTTTATGTTTCTCTGTGCCCTGACCTCAGAATACGTGTAAGAAGAGAGGTGTTCAGGGGTGAAGGTGTGTTTAGAATATGCATTCAGAGATTTTTGCACATTCGCCATCTCATGGGGTTTTGCTTCCCAAGACATTTTGATACAAAATACTGCTTCAAAAACCTCTAATGGTAACTTGAGCATCTGCACTGGGAGTGCAGCTTGACTTGACTATCATTTTGATGACAAACACCGAATATTCATTAAAATGTGGTAGCTAGAAGATGCCCAGTTATTTTTGTTTTACCATCTGTGACACTAGTGTCTTGAAACCTTGTGGTACTTTGCTGTTTTATTTTTATCTAATTGATTAAAAATTTGGCATTTCTTAGCAACTACAAAATATTTTTCAAGGACCATTGAGCTGTCGGGTAGAAGGTAGAAATTAGGAACAAGGGAGAAATGTTTGGAGTGAAGCACTGAATAAGCAGAGAACCTGTCAAAATTGTTTTTTCTTGGTTATAGGAAGTGTGGCATGCAGTCAGTGAGTTTTTGGGAAACTCAAAGCAAAATGGCTAGGCTGTGTTCTTGGTGTGTTAAAAGCTGGCATTGGCAGTACAGTCAAAAAATAAACTTTTCTTGCTTGACTGGTTTTGATTGTAAAAATGAGTGTGACAAGTAGGTCCCTTGTTCCAGCCTGGTTGTCACCGACACCATGTCCTGCACCCACCCTTGTGCTGGAATGTGCATTTCCAGTGTGTTTGAGCTTCATGGCCAATTTCAGCACTATGAAAACAGGTGTCTGAAGTGTGGAACAAAGCTATATGGATATCCTAACCAAAAGAAAGACTGCTGCCCTATTTGATGCCAGAAACCATGTGGAAAAGATCCATTAAAGTTGTGTCACACATGGAAAAAGACTCCAATAAAGCTTACACCTCTCTGAACTTCAGTCAGTCCATAGTGAGAGGCAGTCAGAGGAATCTGAACTGCGCTAGTTCTTATGCTTGCAGACCAGTATTTGTTTCCAAATGATCATTAGCATATTTTTTTTTTTTTGTGCAAGGCATTGGTGATTTTTCTGCTTTGTCTTTTGCAAAGTATGCTGTATTCCAGATTTGACATGCTACTGTGAACCGTGGCCCTGAGATTAAGCTGGCATAGAACTGCAGGTGGCGTTTCTAAAGTTGCATCTGGAAGGGTGTGTTTGAGGAATAATGTGAATGAAATACGGACAAAAAAGTGCTCTGTGCTCTGTTGCTCTTAGTCAATAACTTTCTTGAGGACTGAAATTAATCTAAAATGGAGGAAATTTTGTGTAACAGTTGGATTTCTTTTATTTAGAATGCTCTCAGACATACGGGTTGTTTTTTGGGTAGTCCCATGTGAAGCAAGGAGTTGGACTTGATGATCCTTGTAGGTCCCTTCCAGCTTGGGATATTCTGTCATCTTTTTGATTCACAAAATGAATGAGGGATGACAAAGCTGCCTGTGAAATCTTTTGTAATCAGACAAGATGTAGGGAGTTTACCCATCTGGCCAATTCAGCACTTCACGTTGACTTGCCAGGTCACTTAGAGCAAGCAAAAGAGATCACACTTGACAAGTAATTTAGTATTTTCTGCATTATGTAATTTCTGGACTGCTGAATGGATTTTCTGTGGCTTTTTTTATGTTTGTTTGTTTGTTTTGTTTTGTCTTAACCACATTTGCTTCAAGTAACTGTTGTGGTCGGAAGGAATCCTTTAGTTCTTGCATTGTAAACCACGGCAGCTCTGGTAGTCTCATATTAGTCAATGGACAGAAATAGGCTCTTTTCATAGGATCACAGCATGGCTTGGGCTGGAAGGGACCTTAAAGCCCACCGAGATCCAAACCCCTGCTGTGGGCTGGCTGCCACCCACTGGATCAGGCTGCTCAGGGCCCATCCAGCCTGGCGTTGAGCACCTCCAGGGATGGGGCACCCACAGCTCCTCTGGGCAGGGGGCCTCACTGCCCCCTGAGGGAAGAATTTCCTCCTAACATCTACACTAAATCCCCTCTTTTAGTTTAAAGCCATTCCCCCTTGTCCTATAACTGTCTGACCATGTTAAAAGTCGCTCTCCTGCCTGGTTATAAGCTCCTTTTTGATGTCGCATTTGTTACCTCCAAAGTCCGAGTTACATTTTTGTGGTCTTCTGCTGCCTGTACCAGATCTGAGCACATACCAAGGTGGATCTCACTAGAAATCCAGTCTATGCTGTCTTTCACACACAGCACACCTTCTGGATAGACTTACTCTGGGGTTTCTTCTGTTTCTTTTCTTTTCCTCTTTCCTACAGATCTAGTAAATAATAAAGAGTAGTAACAGGCGCTCAAAAAATACTAGATACAGACTAACGCATTCAGCTACTGCCTGAACAACTGCAAGAAACTGTTCCATTGGGATTATTTTCCTCCAGGATAGGAGCCCATTTCCCAGAGATGATCTTTAATTAATCTTAGGAAGCCTTGTTTCTCTCCCCACTTCCCCTGCAGTGATGTTTGTGTGTGTGAGATGTTGTGCAGTCCTCACTGCCAGGCAGGTCACTAAGACCTGTGCGGGGAAGCGTGGCTTGGCTGGAGGCTGCAGAGGGATCCAAAGCACAGTTGTCTCTTGCTGTCTAGGCTGATTTCAGTATTATTTTTGCATTAAATATGAACTACATTCTGTTCCATAATCATCACCATATGTACATCAACAGTTGCTATGCAACAACGCTATTTGTGCTGCCAGTCATTTTGTCTTATCTTTGTCATCAGCTATCACAGTTGTAATTTTTGGGGCGGGAGGGCAGGAGAGCATTTTGCATATATTTCAGTGTGCTGTATCGAACAAAATGTTTTTTTTTGATGTACGTATGGCTACGAACCACCTAAGGGCAAATCACAGACCTGATGTGGGTTATGTTGGATTAAAAGTGTTCCTCCATGCTCCCCACTGGCAGTCACGCTGGCGTAAGGAAGTGGTGTCATTTGGCAGTTTCTGCCTTGACTGAAGAAATGAGAACTTGCTTTTTTGTTAAACATGTAACATTAAACTTTCTGATTGTGATTATAATTAATTCCCTTAACTATTTTAATTGCTTCTAGCTTAACTTTTTTTTGCCAGCAGGTGGTTCAGACTTGCTGGCTCTTAATGTAGATAAAAATGCAGGTATGTTCTAGATGATGAGAAAAGTTTCTTACTGAGCTAGTTACTGAAAAAATGTGCTACTAATGTGGCTTGGGAAAACACAGACCTTGGCAGACAATTGCATCCCTAACTGTGAAGGACTGATGGATGAATAGAAAGATTTTATATAGGAGGAAAAAATACACTGCGAGATATTTCTGTGTAGTTGGGTGTGATGACTCATTTTATTGAAAGTCTGCGTATATATTCACAATTCCCCCTTCGTAAGTTGCATTGCCTTGATGTTTATTTTAGTGATGTTAAAGTCCTTCATACTTGTCCCATCTTACTGATGTCTGAGGAAAATGTGCTTAGAGAATTCTGTTAAGTGACAGAATGACTACCAGACCTTTGCTTCTTCCTGAGAAGTATTCATGCGTGGATTGTTCGCCGTCCCTGCTCCACAGAAGCAGCTCTTGACATGACATTCTTGACCAGTGTTCTGCATCTTCTCTTCTTTCAGAATCTCGTGTCATGGAGTGCAACTTCTCATTTTGTAATTCCGTTCACTAGTACAGACAACTCTGCCTGTACACCAGCTCCTTTATTTCCACTGCTCTCCAATATTCTCCCCTTGTTTGTTTTATTCGAACACAACTTCTAATGAATGTCCCTTTTTTGTGCTGGCACATGAATCATGCCTACTGTACAGCTTACAATGCGTGATTGTATTCCAGTGAAAATGATTATTCAGAGCTTGAATTCTGCAATAGCAGACATATCCAGCCATCTGAAGGAATCTGAAGGGGAGAAATGACTAACAAAAACCTTGGAAAGATGCTTCTTTATTTCAATAAAGCAATTTAATTATCTCCATAGTGCTCAGAATCTTGATGTCTTCCGAAACTACTTCCAATCTTATTAGATGCGTGTTTGACTTCTCAAATTTCTCATCAATCTGTTATTTGGGAAATAAATGCCCCATAATTATGCGGTTTAGTTCAGCCTGATTGAGTTTTGGCATGTACCTGTGTACTCCAGCATGCTTTTCAGTTGCCTCTGTTTTTCCAGGCTGTTGCTTAACACACATTTCAGTCTCCGAAATGCTTTGAGGTCTGTCTTAACGCTTCTTTGTTCCTTTATATATTTCAGTCTTTTATGGACTGGCTTTAGAGTATTCAGGTAACAGCGGGAGAGGAAAACCTGTTGGCAGCTTTATGATCGAAAGAAACAAAACAGCAGCTGCCTCTCGGGTCTCTGGCATTTATGCAAATTTCAAAATATTTGTGGGGATCATGGAGAAGATGCTACTCATTATCAGAAAAGCAGAGTATGTGACTTGAGCTAGTCTAATTACACTAGACAAGCATTAGGCAGCATTTTGGTGGGTCAAGATTTCATATGTATTATTGTGACATGCAGTCCATTAAAAAGGAACAGCAGCTGCCTATGACATCTTTATTTTCCAGCTCTTAAAGACAGAAATGGTATTTACTTACCAGCATCACGAGAACATTGTGAGGATTCACAAATTGCTCTAAAGTGGGTTCAGCTGGTTGTTGGGGGTTAGCAAATTTCCTTGTCAGTTAATAGTTTTAATAATAAAACTGAATATTCCTGTGCAAACATAAATAATTGTTTTGAGGATATAATGCATCAAATACATGGAACAGTAGAATGGACTGAGCATGAGGGGGATAGCACTGGCTTTCTGCCTACTTCAGTGACTTTGTTTCTTTCCAGTCTCAGTAATGTATGTGTAGGGGAAAAAAAAAGTCGGGTCCCTTTGACATGCATCTGGGAATCTTGTGGAGGGTCTGTACAGCTGCAGTCTGCATTAATAAGACATGTTAGGTAGGCATGGTGCAACTGTCTTTGCCGCCTTCATGATACTCATAATTTTTCGAGTGGAGACCCATGAGCTAATCATAACAAAAACAGATTGCCTAAAATTGAGGAAAAATGCAGGTTTTTTGCAAGGCTTTAATTTTGTTTTTTATCTCTGTTAAAGACAGATTCCCCTGTTACACATGGAAAAACATGCTCACTGCTCCTGTAGACATTGTGTACTTGTGTTGTTATGTGAATCAGAGAAGCCATATACAATTTTTGTGTGATGCCTTCTAGTGCAGTAGTTATGGTTAAGTAGCAAGTTTTTATTTAAAACAAAATTTAAGTCCTTTTTGTTTGTTGGGGTTGTGTGGAATGCTTCTGTAACTAATTTAAAACTGACTTAGGATATTTGTTGGGTAGTAACATTACACTGTAAATGTGCCAAATGCGCTCAGAAAAAGGAAGTGAATGAGGAAAATATTTGGCTCTTCTTCAAATGGGCTAACCGACATGTATGTCTGAAAGTTGCCAGGGCTCTTAACTTACTTTGTGACCGCTTACAGGCGGGAAGAGGCCATAGAATGCCGTTCTCCCGGTGAGAAAAGACATGCCTTCAGCTAACAACAGCCACTGTTCAAGAAGGAAAAAGCAGCATCTCACAGGCCCTTCTGCTTGCAATGGTCCTCAGGCTGTCAGCCTTTTCAATGAGAAAATAGGGCCGGCAGCCGTGAAAGCCAGCAAGAACCAGTGGCATGAAAAAGGCTTTGTAAAGCAGTTCCTGTTTTCAGTTCTGTTAATACCCAGCCTGCAAATGGCAGAAACAATCAAACTAACAACTCAAAAAATTTCTCTCCGAGTTACAGCAGTAATTCCCTCTCATCTGTGAGTAAATTGTCCATAATAATGGCTGTGACATGTCAGAGTTGAAAGCAAAAATCGAGTGTATTTTGCCATTTTTGGCTGTATTTCAGATGAGTGAAAATGTTCTTTTTACTCTCTACCTTAGAAGAGATGTAAGAAGAACAAATATAAGAGGAGCAGTCAAACTTCAGGCTGAGAAATTCATGTAGGGATCTGCTTTCACCTTCCTAGGTGTTAGAACTTGATTTACCAGAATACATCCGCTGGCTGCTGACTCTTGAAAGGCTGGGCTGGGATTCAATGCAGAAAGCTGTTTCTGGTTCTCACTCTGCCATACACCTGAGTGGTAGCTTTTTGGGAAGTCCCTCTGCAACACGTGTTTTTTTTTTTTTGCTTTTGCTTTCATGAATACTTTGACTCTCTGAGGCACAGAACATGTTTCTGATCATACATATTTACCTAACAAGCTGGGCTATAGTACCGTCTGAGTGCCAGAGATGAGAACGTGGAAAGACTGAAAAAATACATCCTTGTGTGAGCTACAATGCTGCAGTGAAGCTAGGGAGTTGTTTGTGTTCAAAATTTACCTAGTGCCAATTAAAAGTATTCTTTTGGAGAACCTTGATTTTTTTTTTTTTTTTTCCTTGTAGTATACAAACCCTGTATCTATTTGTCTACTGAGACTGTGGAGATAAATGGGTGTTGGTTGTCGTGTGAGCACAACCCTGCTGCTGATTTTCTATAACTGTGTAACTTCATTTATGCAGAGCTCAGTCAGAGGTTAATGAAGGTATCTCATTTAAGCTGTGAGTTTGAGCACTAGAGGAGGCTTTTTTTTCCTCTATGTGGCAGATTTTTCTTCAAAAAGCAAATTTGTAAACATTGATCTAACTCAATAATTGTGATTTTACCATAATTTATCCTTCATTGCTTTGCAGCCCACTTTATAGTTGTAATTTCAAGTAATCGACACAGAAAAACATTACATGTCCCTTTTTGTTCATTTGTGTTTTCTTCCAGAAGGCCAACCAGAAGAAAAATCTGAAAGCAGCAGCACTGGTGAGTGTGGACACTTTCTTCCAAACACTAAAGTAATGCCTTATAACTGAAGCTTAGCAGTCGTGCTCTCCAAAAAATTGATAGCTTAAAAAAAAAAGCCTTTTTGTTATATTTCCAGGGCAAAGTATCATAAAACTGTCGACTTAATAAACTATCTGCTGCAACCAGAAGCTTAAATTATTAATATTTTTATTTAAATGGAAAAAAATAAAATTCTGAAGGAGAGCATTAAACATGTAATGTTCTGTAGAATGTCATTTGAGAGTTTTGTTTGGTATTTCTCATCTGTTTTTTAGGTTCACTGACTGTGTCTTTTAGTTGGGCTTCTTTCCTCTTGTTAGAGGAAAGTTTGTAGACTTCCAAATCTTTTGTTATTTGATTTTAATTGCATAGACTAATTAGTCTGAAAAACAGCATTCTAGTGGTGTACTTCACCCAATTTTTCTAATGCTTGTGAAAGATTTATAAATTCTTCAGAAAGAGTGAAAGAATTCTAAGTTCACTGGTACTGCCTGTTGGTTACACGCTAGTCCAATGGTATCTCCAGTGCAGGTGAAAATTTCAAGGGTGCTTCTGAAACTGTAATTGCTGTAGTAAAAATGGTTCTGTCTTAGAATGAGATAGGTAGGCGCAGGTGCAATTCCCCAGCAGATCAAGCAGAGCTCTCTTGAGGCTGATCCTACGTTACTCCCTTCTCCTCCGCTAAATCCCTCGGCCTTACGTTACTGAGATAGCCAGGTACGTACGTGACAGCATGAGAACATTAGTGTCAAGGAGCATTTAATAAAAATTCCCTCTTTTGCTTCTATGGAAGAAAGATGTTTCAAAAATATCGTTAAAGCACTAGCACGAATAAGTGCCAGGGTAGCAAAAGCCTGTGATCCTGGGAAGCCAGACACAGCTAATGCAATATATATAGCCAAACCCCAGTCTTGTTAGCAGGAGGATTACCTGTGATGCATACAGATCAAATAGTACTGGCAAGTGTAAGCAGGAACGGCAGAGACAGTGGATGGACTGGAAAGAGCCTTACACTCCCATCCTTCCTCTTAAAAGCAATCCCTAAGTGTAAGTGTAATTCCAGTGGCCCTTCAAATTGTCTTCTGGAATAGAGTTTTTCGCACACTGTAGTATGGAGATGTCTGTTTCTTGTGTGTGTTTTGTAGCTTGCAGTTTTTCCCCTTACTTGTAAAACCTGTGCACTCTGATTGTATCTTGATTGTGGTGTGACTTTAAGGTCATGAAGGGCTGCTTTCTAGAAATTAGTATTTTATACCACTTGAACACTGAGACTCACTGCTGTGGGAGGTTGCATTGAAAACAGATCTTGAGACTTTAACTTCTAAAATGAGTCAGAATTTTAATACTCAAATTGTGTTTCTCTGAATGTTTTTGGTTGTAGGCATACGTGGTTGCTTGTGCTTGGCTTTGGGGTTTTTTGTTTTGCCTTTGCACTTGAATGATTGAGTTGCCTGCTTTTCACTTCTCCAGTGCAAGTTGTGTAAGGTGACTGTGTGTTCAGCTGTTTGCAATTTGCTTCAGTGAGAAGAATGAGCCACTGTAAGCCAGGCTGGATGGGGCCCTGGGCAGTGGGTGGCAACCAGCCCACAGCAGGGGGCTGGAACTGGGTGGGCTTTAAGGTCCCTTCCAGCCCAAATATTCTGCCATTCTGTGACACTGCATGCTGGGCAGTGTTTAAATACGCTGACAAGATAAAGCACCAAACCCCTTTGCAATTAAGCTGGCTGGGGATTCAGTTACTAAGTGATGGGGATTGGTTACATCATGGCATTTAAAGGAAGACTTTTAGCCATCAGTTACACGTACTTGTTTAGAATTTATTAACTCTTCCCCCC
>VXAV01005919.1:39863-60031 GCA_013399715.1 Alectura lathami | reverse complement strand
TTTGGAATCAAAATTAATTTCTTTCTTGTCTTCTTTTCAACTGTAATGGCATTTTAAATCTCAAGGATTAATTATAAGTGAAGGCTATAACCAAAAGCATTGAAGTGAAAATGGATGATGTGACATCTGAGGAGGAGCAGCCTCCTCCAGACTTTGTGCTTACACAGGCTGCGTGTTTGACAGCACTGAGAGCAGGCTTCTTTAAGACTTACAGATGAGTTCAGGAGCTTGGTTAGATTGTCGCATCACTTTGCTCGTGTACTGAGCCTACAAAGGGCTTTTCAGGCAGTCGTTCTGTGTGGTGGTATTTCTGGTTCTTGTCCTAGAAGATCAGCAGGGATTTGAATTTCTTTCAGGTGAGCTATCACATCTACTTACCACAAAAGTCCAAGAGGTTAAGTATGAGATTAGTGGTTAATAAGGATTTTTGGAAACAATTTATTGTGGTAGGTAGAGGGAAAGAAGGGGGATGACACGTACAGTGATGAGAGTTCTATCTGGGATGGCCTAGGAGTATAAAAGACGCATGTGTGTTAGGAATCATATTTTACTGTGTATCTTTTGTAGGTGGTTAATGCATTTGTGCAGACTCCGACAAGTTCTGGGTACACAGTCTCTTTTTTAGCTTGTATGCCTGAAATTTACAGTGATGCAAATTTTAAACAGTTTAGGAAAGTTCCACTTCAAACCTCAAATTTTCTGATCCTTAAGTTTGTGATGTAGAGAGGATGGAAAAGTTTGCAGTTTCTAGTCTATGGGTTCATTCTGAAGTTGTATTCTGGAGAAGTAGGGTTTCCCCACTTGATAAAATCATGGTGGGTTATTTTTCATTCTCTGCTGCCTGGTCTCCCTCTGTGAATTCATCTCCAGCAAGGGACCCAGTTGCCAACAGCCATTGTACATTACAGGTGAACTGGAGTTTCACGTTGGAGGATCAGGGGACCTTGCAGTTGTATTCCCAGTCACTATTACTGAAGATGGATTGATTCCCTCTCAAATCCAAGGGAAAGCTGTTCTCAGCTTATCAAGTGTTGTCTGTTTTCCTCGGTTGTCACTTCTAGTATGGATTGTACTGCATTTTGTTTGGGCATTCTTAATGTTTGTCGTCATTTTTCTATACAGAATTGATATCCTCTGAAAATTAAGAAACTGCCTGGTTGGGTTTTCTTTCTTTAATAGCATTTGACTTGAATTTTGGGTTCATTTGAGCTGTGTGATGGTAGAGTTCAGTGATGGACAAAACTTAAACTTCGTGCAGCCTCTTTTTGTGTTGTGTGGTGATTTTTCCGTCAGCCTTTGTGGAGCGACTGGCTTGTGATATTTGTGGTTAAATTGTCATTGTTCCATAGAACCTATTAAAACTTTAAAATGTAAATTAAAAGATTTGATTGATTGCAAAGATGAGGAGAAAGAAGATATTTATTCTTATAGTGATGCATTTTAAATGCCTGCAGGTGGTCTGTTCAAAAGGAGTAGTACTAGCTGCTTTTGGTAAGCTGTTGTGCAAAGCAAGGGCTCTGCTAATTGCCTGTCTTTATGAGCACCAATGGTTAGCAGGAAACTGTGACTTTAGCATTGTAGGAGGCCATTTCTGGAAACCTGTTACACAAAAGTTTATGCCAAACATTTTTATTAGCCATCTGATAAATATATATATAACCAGAAAATGTAGCATTCTGTGCAGAGTCAACTCATTTCCCGTGATGGAACTAACCTCCCCCAGCATTATTTGTTGGTTTACCTGTTTTTTAGCAGGTGTCATTGATGGAGTAACACAGCTGTAAATTTGATTTTAAGCGAGTTGAAATCATTTGTTTAACTTTAAAATCAAGGTGATTAATTTTAGACCCTCTTTCAATGTCATGTTTTTGCAAATACAGTACAATAGATTAGCATAAACAGTAACGAACATTTAAAATCATTTATTCCAGTTAAAATCCATCCTGAATTTCTTATGAGTAAAACATATTTTAAGCCTGCCTATTGTATGAAAATACTGTCACTGCTGCTCAGGAGGGCAGTTTGATGTATGCACGTTAGTCGTACGAGTACACAAAAATCCAGCTAGACTCCCTGGTTGAAAGACAGCATGAAAAAAACATTTTACAAATACCATAAAGCATTCGATCTCTCTTTACAGTGGTTAGCAGATAAATTTTATGCCTGAATTTAATGAAAATTTCATTCAGCTTGAGTAAGCCAGAGATGGATGTCGTTATGAGATTTACATACCATTAGCTCACATTAACTGATCAGCAGCCGAGCTCTGTGGTACAAGGCTAGTTAGATACGGTATCTGTGGTGCCAGGACGCTGTGGTTAGAGGAGGCTTACTGGCTGTGTGCTCGTTTCCTCTGCCTTTGTAATTACTTGATGAAATGAAGTGCATCGCTGTGAACAATAGACCCTTTCGAACAATCCAGGCTGGTCAGCAGTCTAAAGCCACATTTTAAAGCCATCATAATAGCCTCAAACTTAAGAGTTTCCAGGGTGCAGACGAAGGTGTTGTCCTCCTTCAGTACAAGTCGTGTACCATTTTCAGACTTTATGAAGTATTTGAACTGAATGATATTTGAAGATACGGAAAACTCCTCTGGAAATCCATCCAGCCTGCTTTTGGACACCAGTACGATTCGGGATTTTATCTTTGCTATGAATTCAGGAGCATTACAAAAGATCCTGAGCCCTTGTGAACGGTCGTGGCTGTCGGTTATTTCCAGGAAAGTAGTCTCTCGAGATGCGAGCTGTTCCTTCTCCCACCTTGATTTCACTGCGTCCGATAATACCTTAAGCTGAAAAAAATCTGCTTCGTGTGCCAAAAGTTGATTTTCTCGAAACCCTTCTGGCAGAAGAAGTTCTCCATTTCGGAGGAAGTTCAGAACGTGTCTGAACAGGAGTCCATCTCTGTCGATGAAGAAATGTCCATCTGCATCAAAGGGGCACATTATTTTTCCATTGATGACACCTTCAAGAAAAGAATCTGGATACTTGGTTAATGTTTGCTTTTGCGTGATGTACAGATAGCCACCAACGTTCAGGGTAATCAGAGAGGTTTTATAGTCCCTGTCTTGCTCAGAGCCTTCGGAGCTGCTGTGGTTTTCTTCAGATTCCTTTGCTCTTCTGTTTGATTTTCTCTCCATTATCGAAGCAGGGACAAAAAGTCAGCAGTCTTGCTTTGTTCTTGTCAGCTTGAAAAGAGACAGATTTCTTTTTTAAAAGCACCTTTCTTCAGCTCCGGCACAATGTTGGAATGGAAATGCTGCTAGCATTGCTCGGGCTGTCAGCTGGGTTTTGCAGTAGGTGGCGTATCAGCTGTGTATGCGGGGAGATAGCAGGAATATGACTGTAGAGGGAATTTGCATTTAACTGTGTGAGGGAAGGAGGGTATAGAAACCGCTTGTCTCTTTCTGTCCTTTAAGCCTAGGATGTTTGCAGAATTTTGAGGGTTCCTCACAGAAATTAATAATGCTATTCTACAGGGCACCGTGTTTTTAACACTTTGAAATGTGCTTGTAGTATCAGCTGGCCAAATGATGCGTGGTGCTGACAGAGTTAAACACTCAGCTTCATTTGTGCTCCAAGGATTTCAGTTTTCACAGAGCGTTTTTTCACGTTTTCCTCGTACAGACTGTGGTACCTGGTCGTACAACAGGCAACACTGAACCTAAAGGCCTCCCTGTTGGTGCAAGGGGGTGTCATCTGTTGATATTCCTCATGTATGGGGCGTGTGTGCAGTGCCTAGATGTTTTCACACAGACGCTTCGGAAGTGAAGCTGAAGACTTGTTAGTCTGACTGCTTGAAGTTTGTGGCGAAAGCTTCCATTTTCAACTGGTGGAGCATCCACACCAACGCAAGAATTGCAGCCTAATGGGGTTTTGCCTCTCGTCTTTCTCTGGCTGCAGATAAAAACTGCTTCAGAGAGGAAAGAGGTTTACTGTTTATGTTAGACATGTTTTTTAAGTCACTAAGGCTATCCAGCATCAGTTCTTTCTTTCTCAACAGCAACAACTGCTGCCCTGAGCAGCAAAGGGTCAGTGTGCCCACGGACAGAGCTGAACATCACATAACACTACAGCTCAGCAACACTCCAGCACGGGGGGGAACAGTGTCGGGACATGCTAGAGCCAAAAGGCTCTCTTCTCTCTGTGAAACTGCTGAGAGGTTTGCCTTCATTTTAGAAAAGGTTTCCCCTTTAAACAGAGCAGGGGAGGGAAGGCTCTGCCACACGCAGGCGTTTCCTGGGGCTGGGGGGAGCTGGCGGTGCCTCCCGGGCAGGCTCAGCAGCGAGCACCTGCCCTGGGCTGGATGTGGGCAGCGGGTCCCGTCTTTTTCCTGGTGTGTTTCTTGCTGTTACAGGTAGATGCCTCCTGCTTTGCCCAATTAACAACAGAAAGTTGGGTTATCCTTCCGTGAATTCTTCTGCTCTGTTTCTAAAGATATTATCCGTAGTGCTCCCACTGTCTCTAGGGCTGTTTGTTGATGCTGTGGAGTCATCACTGTAATATTTTATTAATTGGTAATTGAATATAGTAGAAATAAATGCACTTTTTTAACTTGCTATTCAACCTTGCCAGGGTATCCCTAGCATTGGTACGCTAATTTTTATCTGCTGCTGTATGTGATATATTAAGCAGTTGTTATTAATTAGATTTGTTTTAACAGGAATTAGTCATGGTTTTAATGTTAACTCTTCAATGCTATTGAAGTATTTAGCATCCTTCAGTCAGAGATTTCAGCCACTCTGATTTTTAAACATTTTTTTCGGCTTTTTTTTCAAAATTAATTCATTCACAATTACTAAGTGAACAATCAAATGAAAAGCAGAATAGTTTTAACTGTGTTTTGTTTTTTTTTTGCCACTGCAAGAGACTTTTGTTCAAATTTTGTTTATTGTCAAGTGATGGAAAATTCAGTTAATGTCCTTAAATTGCATATAGCTGTAGTGTTGAACCTTGTTAGTGTCTGTTAAACCCTAAGGGAATGATTTCTGTGGTGCTTTCATCTTACATGGTGATCTTGAAATACTTTAAAGCTGAACAAGTAATATCCTGGGAGAAGTAAGCAGGGATTTTCAAGGAGAGCTGGGGTTTGTAAAGGGTATGACATTTTTCATGGCATGCTGAACTCTACGTTTTAAGAAGCAGCAGTTACAGAACAGTATCTGCTCATTCAGTTTTCCATGTTCATAATATTCTGAATGTTTTATCACTTAGAATTGAAATTTTCCACTTTAATGAACAAGTACATATTCTTTGAAAGATCATGCAAAATCGTTTTTGTGGTTCATCTGATAAAATATTCAAAATCTATTCGATGTGGCGAATATACTGTGGAGATCATAAATATTCACATTTAAACCTTTGAGGCTTGAAAAATGTAGAGTTGATGTAAAATTTTCATCACGACAAACCCCTGCAGCTTCACTTCCCTGCAGCTGACAGTCGTCTGTAACACGGAATTTGAAGCTGGCACATCTTTGTGACAACTTTGCGCTTCCTGTGCTCTGCTCCAAGACAACATTTCCAAACAGCCCTTATTCTCCTTATGCGCTGGGTGATGCGTATACTGTTGCGTGCAGGCTTAGTGAGGTAGGAGATATTTCAGTGGCTTCATGCAGCTCAGTGTATTTTGAAGGTGTATGTCAGAAGGACTGGATTTCCTTTTTCCTGTCTTTTTGTCCTTCCTCTGGGAGATTGTCCAGAAGTTCATTTTGATGAAGGTATGCAACTTACATTTGAGTCAAGAGACCTTGCCCAGTTGTAGCTCTCTGAGTGTGGTGCACCAGGAGGGGAGTGAGCTGTGCTCAGTACATTTCAGTCCTTTCTACTTCCCACATGGATTGAGCGACTTTTTGCTGATTGCCATCCCATGTCACAGGTGAACTGCCTCTGTTTCAGCACTGTACTACTGAATTATGCTTGCTGATGTTGGTAGCTAGCAATCCTGAAGTAGCTGTTGCTTCCCAGGTTGCTAATGTGTCACCTGGTTGCTGGGACTGGCTGTTCAGGTGGCACTGTCGCTACAGCTGTTCGGTTTCTTCTCATACAGGCTGTCCCAGAGGTGGTGAAAATGCAGTGCCGGTATCCATCAGCTACAAAGGAAAACAGCAGAGGAGAAGGGAGCTAGGGATCTGCCCCTCAGTCTGTCTTACGTCTTTCCTTATGGGAAAAAAATCTTGTTCCTTCTCAACTTCCATCCTCCTCCTGAACTTCCTAGTCTGGAAGCAGCACCTGGTGGAGCTTAGACATGCCGTGGAGCTGAGGATTCAGTGCTGGAGAACACCACAGAAAAGTCGGTGCTTTACTGAGGGTTCGGCTTACTCACTCATCTGAACAGCATCAGCTTCACTGAGAGTCTGTTATCTGCAGCATGGGTTACAGAAAACGACTATTTTTATTACAGCACAAAAGGATACAGGGAGAAATCGACACCTAAAAGAGGTGGGGCATTTTTGAAGCATGTTAGGAAGCCATGCTGATAAAATCTCTTTGGGCTATCGAGGCAATTTGTTAGTTAGTTAATGTTATGACACAGAAAATTGGCCAGGTTGTTGGACAGTTAAACCAAGCAGTAGCTACTGTTTCACAGTAACAGTAGCATAGCCATTCTCTTCCCATTAATAACTCCAGGATGCTGATTAACAGCTATTGAAGGCAAGCTCTACACTAATTAAAACGGAAGAATTTCAAATAAGAAAGCCTGAACAATTTGCATTTGAGAGTTTTGCAAGAGCTCTCTGTGAAACTCTTATCAGGTTCTGTTGGTGTTTTTCAGTAATTTTTGAGCACTGCAGTTCTGGAAGACTGAAGGAACAAATGCTGTGCCAATATTTGAAAGGTAAATTGTATGACCCAGGTACAGAGAAACAAAAAGTGACTATGAAAATCAGTAAAACATCTGATTGGAAGTCAACCAGTTGAAAATTAAGGAAGAATGGTATAATGCTGATCGATGTGGGTGTAGGGAAAATGGGCTGTGCTGATCTTTTTTTTTTTTTTTTTGATTGCAATTTGTTCAGCAAAGGAGGTAATGCTTCTTTCTGTTAAACCTTTGAGTAGCTGTTGTTTGTTAAAATACAAAATTATATAGATTATAAAGTTACATAAAATACAAAAATTATCTGTCGTGTTGCAAACTGGTAAATGTTAGGCAGAGAATTATCACTAAAACATATATGTGATTTGGTTCAGGGTCCTGTTTATTTATAGTCAGCCATCAAGAAAGCGATAGTCACTGGGAAGTCTGGAGATGATACAGACTGAGAATGTAGCAGACAAGGAGACACACTGCTCATACAGAATCATTTGGGCAGTTGGTTAGGATGGTGATTTAATATGGCCTAGGAATACACTGTAGTCAGGGCTTGCATGCAGGAGGAGGTTTTGTCCCATGCGTAGTAAGTGCATCAGGAGCAACAGAAATGAGGTCGTGGGCGGTGCTCAGCAAGCTCTGGGTCCTGCCCCATGTACCATCAAGACAGAGATCTTAATGAGGTGAACTTTCTCAGGCCACTTAAGAAGCTGAAAAATAGACCTAGTGGAAGATTTGAGAAAACATAGCTTGTTAGGCTTAATGGAGGTGGAGAGTATGTAGGTGCCTGGATGGGCAGAAACTTCTATACCAGGCTCTTCAACTTAGCAGTCACAGGTCTAAAAAGACCCAGGGGCTGGAAATTAGAGTTAGGTGCAGTCAGACTAGAAGATTCACATGTTAAAATCTCCAGGCCAGTCTTGTTTTCTGTCTCTTTCTCCAAAAAACCCTATCAAAACATCTGCACAGTTCCAGTGTATTTCCCCAGTTCCTGTTTATTAAGATTGCCTTAAGCATTTTTTAACTACATTCTGTTTATTTGATGGTGATCGTCAGTGGAATTTGGAGCTGGATTCAGCATCTCCCTTGCACAACTCCTTATTGCTTCTCTGGAAGAGTTAACAGTTGAAATTCCTTTATGGATTAGCACGGGTTGTTCAGGTAGGGCTGCAGGGGTGAGCGTGCCTGGTGGCTGATGCTGCAGCAAAGGGTTATGCACAGCAGCCTGTCTGTCGCTGCATTGACCATGTACTTGTACCTCTCCCCTGTGCAGGGTACTGAGGGTGTCAGACGCTGGGGAAGTATCTGTTTTCCCTTCTGATCACCGGTCTTAGCTAGTCTGCCAGGCCCTGGCCCCTTCATCTGAAGACATAAACCATGAGGTATTACTGAGGATAAGCATGCTTAATTGGTAGGTTCGAGCAGCTATTTCTTGGTTTCCTAAATAGTTGGAGTGGGGGACCTATTTGATTCACAGATACTGATTCTTACAGCTTGAGCAGTTTCAAAGTGCAGCAATAATTTTGTGCAGAGACTGATGGTGGTGTGTCAGTGCTTGGACAACTGGGCTGGATGACTCGAGAACAGGCTCGTTAGCCTTGTGCCATGCAGACTGATGGAAAAAATTGTCATGGATTTCAATGGGTAGAAGAGAACAGAAAGAGGAGGACTGCTAGCAAACGTGGGTTTGTGTGAAGGTTTTCTAGTCAAGCAAACCTAATTTCATTTATTTTGTCGATTTCAGTCTGCCTGTTAGAGTAACAGCATGTTTGCAGCCTGCTTAGCATTTCATATTGCACATAATTTAGAATCTTGTGACATTTGGTTTTTTAAACAAAATCAGTAAGCATGAAATAAAATTAAATCTAGCTGACGGTTATCAGAAAGTAATTATGAGTAAGAAGTCACTTGGGCTGTAGTTTGAAGGGCTTCCTCCAGGATTAGCAAGAGGGACAGCAGTGAGTGAGAATCACTGCTCACAGGATACGTCATGATTACACAAACGCTGGTCAGACGGTGGATAGCTACAACAGGACTGTCATAGTGTGACCTGGATTACTTAATTCAGAGAATCTGTTTAAAGAAAATGCATTTTAACCAAGACAGAGGCAATTATATACCTAGGAACAGGGAATGCAGAGCACAGAGAGAAGACGTGAGGCTTGGAAAAACTCAAAATAGATGCATTAGTGGTATAGTAGGCAGTCAGCTCCATTGAGCTCCTGAGCTTGACTTCTAGAGAGCAGTTGGTCTTGGGGGGAACCACCAGCACAGGGCAGGTCATTGAATCCTAAGAGATGGGGCCAGTTGTCTTCTGATAATCTCCCTCCCTCTGTTGAGTTCAGAGTCTGCTGAATAACCTTTGGATGGTTAAAATGAGGTGAGATAAATTCCAGGCTCATCTCCTGTATCTGTTATTTTGTTTCCATAAATAGTTTTGGAAACACTAGTACAGGAACATTACGTCTGTTTTCTGGTCTCCGTATTCTTAAAATGTCATTGGAAGGTTGAGCAACGTGCAGGTAAGAACCACAAGACTTTATTGAAATGTAGCCTGAAGTGCCTTAAGGTGAGATAATGCATGAGCTTTAGCTACTTCATTTACTGAAAAGATGATTGAGAAGTGCCTTGATTGCTATGTAAAAGTGCTTTCACAGAGAGAAAATACCAGGTACTAAAAGGCTCTTTGACATAATATAGAAAGACATAAAAAGAACTAAGTGCCAGAAACTGGAGACAAGTTCATATTGGAAATTAAGCACCAACATTAGTAGCACTTTAGTCACACACAGTTTCCTACGTGCAGAAGAAGGAGGATAAAATTTATTTATCGGTGGCAGACAGGCAGTCTGGCACATTGACCACGTTGTTTCCTCTCATCATGAAACTTAAGATTTAGTAAAAATGGAAATGTTTTCATAAAGACTTGACCCCACCGCCCTCCATGCACTGGAATATTGTGGCAGATTAGCAGTGTTTGGCCAGCATTCACATCCCCCTCCTTTCTGTGTAAGCTTGTTCTAGTTTTTAGACTTTTCCTCTGCACAGGAGGCTGGTCCTGTCGTGTCGCTCCGGTAGGCATTGTTGCTTTAGGCAAAAAGGTGTTCACATCAGCTCACAAAGTGACTGGAATGGAGGTGAATGTGGAGAGAACAGTACTAACTAGAACTTGGTGGGTGATTTTCTAGGTTACTAGCAGCAAGGTCGTTTCTTTTTCCCCAAACATTAGCATGTGTATTATTTTTCTGCGTTATGTTCCATTGGTGAACAATTTTTTATTGCAGTAGGATGAAAATTAATTACTCTTTCTGAAGGTAAATTAAAATTAAATCTCACTTTATCTTCCACTGATTTTGAATATTTTGGTGGTTAGGTTTTCTTTGTAGATTTTTTTTTTTTTTTTCTCCTTGGACTCCCAACTATTTATAGAAAACCATTCCTAGGAAAGCTGAGTGCAACTATCTGAAGGAGGACCACACAGTTACCAGCCTTTTATTTAAAATTTCATCTTTGTGATTCATTCTAAATATGTAAAACATTTGATGGCAAAATGAAGATGTGTTGGGGGTACCACCTATGCAAGAATGATTTTCCAGCTTTTTCTCCGGTGTCAAAATAGCAGAGATTTTAGAACTTAATTTGAGATTTGAGAACTTGTAGTTACAGTATATTTACTACATGCTGAATTGTTGAAACAGACTTCAAACATTGACTGTGTTGCTCCTTTATTTTAATTATTAATTTTATTTATTATTTAATATTTAATTTAATATTTTAATTAATAAAAAACCTTTATTTTAATGTCTGGTTTTGCTTTGTTTTCTTGTACTAGATAAACTTGCCATGGAAGGAGTGGTGGTGCAACGTGCTGAATGCAGACCTGCAGCTAGTGAAAATTACATGAAACTGAAAAGGTAGGAGAGCTCTGCTGCAAATGGATATGCGATACCTTCCTCTGATGCTTTTATTCTTGTTTTCCTAGGAGTGGACAACGTCAGTATTTTCACGGTCTTATATGGGATTTATACAGGATTGGGCCTGACCTTGCTTTTGGGGTAGATTTGCCATAGGGAGGGAATAGAGGCTGGTATGAGGCTTATACCTCCCTCTGGTTTTGTCTGGTGCGGTGATGTGGATTTGTGCAGTTCGTCATGTGTGAAACTCTTACTAGAGCACACATTGTACCTCTTGGTATCTAAAGTTATGAATGTGTGTCTGTATTTAAACGTGATTGAAGCAAAATTTCCTGAAGGCTTAAAGATTTGTATTTGTTTGCTTAGACAAGCGTCTTGTGTATGTGTGTCTGGGTGGATTGTCCAAACTGAATTCCACTTAACAGCTAATACTGTGCCATGCTAGATAAGGAGCACCTCTGAAAAGACACTTACAATGCCCCAAATAGGAAAAACGTTAGGGAGAAGTGCTCAACCTAAACTGGGATGCTTGCTAGCGAGGGTAGTGGAAGTGATATGGAAATCACAAGACATAAATTCTACAGTCTCACGTAGTGACTTGGGAAATTTCATCCGATACGTCTAGAAGTTGCCATGTGATTTGTATTTCAATTGCATAATTAATTTGATGATACTCTTTATTCAAATTTGGAATTCAATTGTACATTATATTAAACATACACTCATATATTTTAAGCATGTAATTTTCATTAGATCACCCTCTTATATTGTGAGTTTGTTGTACATAGATACATGCAAGGCAGGAGTTTGAGACAGAGAATCATCAGTGACACAGGCTTAGTTTCAGAACCTTCAAAATCACAGAAAGGACAGTGATGTTTTTCCCCAATTCCTGATCTGTTTTCTGTGCATCAAATACCACATTTCCAGTATCTTGTGTTTTATTAACCTCCTCTATGATCTAAACTGCTCCAGGATTGTTTTTATTCAATTCTGAGGATTTATGTTCTAGCTGCTGTGCTGTAACTCTGTGCGTGTACAGTGAATTACTTCATTTCAGGCTGGGTTCTGTGATTGCTGTCGTGATTTTTATCACCAGTGTGAAATGGAGTATGAAGCAAATGTGATGTTACTAGAAAAGGATTCATTTCAATCTGGCAAATTTAAATATATATGAATATAGTCTCTGCAATGTATTTGCCTCATAATTGTTTTAATCACAGGTTGCCCAATCCAAGTGCTTTTTTGCATGTTGTACTCAGTCATCTATTAGCTGATCAGATAAGGCCACAGCAGGAGCCCAAACCAAAACTGATAGCTTTAATGACATACTACCCAAACTTCCAATTTCTCAGCATTCCATATTCTGTCACAGGCACATGCATGCAGCCCCTCCCGATCTTTGATTTTTTTTCATGTTGAACTCCTACAGGAGTTACGAAGATACAGACATGAAAGCAGATTTTGTCTTTGGAAGCATCGAGAAGCTGAAAATTGACTGTACTGTGGATTTTTTTTTTGTTTGTTTCCTGTAGAAAAATTGGCAGGCTATGTGTGCCTAGTTTCTAACTTTCCGTGTCGTTAGGAGAAAAAGATAAAAATCTCATCTGGTGGAAATCAGCATGAGATTTAGCAACTCTAGCAGTCACAGCCTCAAAAGAAATTGGTTTATGTCCAAATAGCATTTCTGGTATTTCAGCAGCAGAATCTGACTTTTCTCTTCGCTCCTTTTTTATTCTGTCCCACCCTCGACGTGCTGCCGCATGTATTTGTGCTTACAAGAAAAGTGATAACGTTGACGATAAGCCACATAAATTATAGAATTGTGTTAGATTAAACTACTGTTATTCACTTTTTATTTACTATTGTGCTTTACATGAGAGAGAGTCTCCTAAGGTGGAATTGATAATATTGAGAAAACAGCAAATCTGTTGTGTAGGCTTTAAGTGCTGCAACAGTAAACTGACTTTGGGAAGGAAATAAAATGAAGTGATAAGTGCAGTTGCTTCAGACTTTGAAGATCTAGGAAATGAAGTTAAGCTGCATGCTCATATAACCCTGATCATTTTTTTCTAAGAGCTAGCAGTGACCAAAAGGAGTTGTATGCCTCCCTGGTATCAAACCAGACAGGGATCTCTTCTGTTTCACCCTCTGTACCTGGCTCAGGGACGGGGCTAATGGGCGCGATGTGCGGCATTGCGTTTGGCCTCCACCCTGATCCGTGGAACTCTGGTGGGAGGACAGAGCGACAGTCCCGTGCTGGGCCTGGCAGCAGCTAGGTGGGAGATGAGCGAGGTGTGTGGGCTGAAGGACGAGCAGTGAGCACAGAGTTAGGTGGCACGTACATACGGGAGCCAGCGTTGGCACACCTGGCAGCTTGTAGGGCTTTTTCCCAGGGAGCAGCCTTTGGTTTGGCTATGGGTAGAGCGCAGACAGCTTGTGTTCAGAACAGTGTAAATACAAGGTGCAAGCATGTGGCCAGTCAAAAAGGTAAAACAGACGCCGTGTGATGTTCACTCGGTGTTTCCTGTTTTGGAAGTTGCGGTTTTGGCATTTTTTCTGCTGTTCTGAACTTCAAGCTCTAGAAGGGAATCAAATACCATCAAACACTTGCTGTTCTGCACTAGAAAAGCCTCCTGCTATTGAATTTCCTATAGCTTTTTTATTAACAGTGTATTTATTCTTTGTGACACCTTACTGGTTAGTTACATGTTTGCTGCTGGTGATGGTGTTGCAGCTTGTTGGGAAATGGGAAGGGATTTCCCAGCCGCTGTCCTCATGCCTGCCTCCTGGGAGTGGGTCTCATGGTCTCACTTACATATTTGGACTGCGTGGTGAGAAACAGGGACTCTGTTCCCAGCTGTGGGCAGTTCTACTGAGTGGTGGTCACAGAAGACACTGCTGCTGGCTGGTGCTTGCAGGCCTGCCCCACCAAGCCTCTGGGACAGCGGAAGGCGGTGGAGTGTGAAGTGTGACAGCAGAGGGTGTCACACAGCTGGGGCTACACGTAGGGCTCCTTGCACAGCACGTGCTCTTTATCTTGCGCCCCCACCATGTGTCACCACAGGTAAGCTGACAGATCCACCCCGGCCAGTCCCACCCACACTAGATTATTTTCTCTGTCTCACTGTAGTCAGCTTTACACCATGAGGAGGCACTATATGTCTCTTCATTTTGTTTCTGAAGCTTAAGAAATTTCCATTTCCATTACCTTTGTGCCAGGTCCCGGTGTTCCATTGCCTTGAGTTAACGACTCCCCAAAGAGGGGGGTCCTGCAAGAGGTCTGCGTTGTGAAGGACAGGGCACAGGGGCAGGGGAATCTCCCAGGCAGTCAGGGTCCCCTCAGGCTCTAGATAACTTGAGAAGAGGAAATAAGATCTTGGTATTCTTGAAGTGTTTTTGCACACAAAACAGAAAATGGAGGGCTGACATGCACTCCATCTGAGATTCTCTCTGCCAAATTAACTGTTTCTGTTCTTGCACAGGTCCTCACTTCACTTCTGTCCTTCCTATGACCACAGCCAGCCTGCTTCTTACACAATTCTTGCTCAGTCCCTCTTCCTGTTTTTGTTTACTTCTGCTTCTCCATTTTCTGACAGAAAACATTTTTATTTTTCAAAAGTAATTTGAATCCATCAGTATCCCAGCTGCTCAAACTGTATTTCATTTTGAGGAAAGTTGAGAAGAAAAAAAAAAAAAAAACAAGCCTCTGGGAGCAACTTCTGCTCAGCTCCAATTGCACCTGGCATTATCAAGGTCAGCACCTACAGTTTCCTTGGGATTGCTCAGATCGATTGCAGTGTGGTGGCAGGGTACCAGGCCAGCAGTTCTTGGAGGAGGTTTGTTAGGCACATGCGAGTGCAGTGCGAGTGTTTGATGAATGTGGTGTTTGACAGTGCTTCCCCAGCACAGTGATGGGTGGCAGGCAAACACTGGGAGGAAACCAGAGTCTGTGCTTCACTCTCAAACGTGCTCCTCAAGTGCTGGTTGCCTTTCAGAAAGGTTGCTGGGAGGCTCTGGGTCAGTTACCGTTAATCTGAATTACTGAACTCTCCCCAGCTGTATGCCAGTTTAAAAAATGGAGTCAGAAAAGGGGTTTCACAATGCCCACAAGAGCTGACATTTAAGACTAAAGCGAGACCAATGCTCTAATTCTCTCAAGTAACTTCAAAATACAGCTTGATGTGTTGTTAGTGCACATGGTATTTGCCAACATGGCAGCTCATAACAAGGCTGCAAGATTTTTGTATGGCTTTTCTTGCTTTTTTTCTACGGAGAATGTGATGAATCTCCTTAGAAAAAACTACTGGAATAAATATGCATCATGAGCTTTTAGGAAAAATGGGTTGTAACCTGCTCTGGAATAATAAATGATCTTCCACCTTTAAAAAATCACATTTCCTTGTAACCAGGAAGTCCTGACATTTGGTGTCTAGGCCAAGCAAGTGGATGTGGATGAGTTGAACTGATTGCTTATCTCAGAAATACTGTTGAGAGCATTGACTGACTGACAGTTCAGAATATTGCTGAAAATGAACATAATGTCAGGTTTTTTGTGTTTTTTTTTTTTTTTCCCAAAAATATCCCCTGCTAGGAAAAGAAAATGAATAATTTGACCAGCACGCCACCTCATACATATTTTTGTAGATATGCTCAGTTGACTATGAATTCCCTGTCAGAAGAAAGATGTATGAATAAATTCATGCATTTTCCACAGAAGCTGACATGCTGCACAAATGCCGTTTGGTTTGTTTGAAGTGGGAGGCCGTTTTATTGAGCAGCTGAGATTGCATCTGCCTGTCAGTCAGGGCAACCATGATCTTCAAGCACTGGAGATAATTTCTTTGTCTTGAAATAGTTCAAAAAGGTGTTCCCTAAATACACCATTAAATGACAATTATTTTATTTTACTTTATTTTTTTCCCAAGTGCTGACAACATTTCCAGTCCTAGTATTTCTCTAGAGAATAATGTGCAATTTGTAGAAACTACTACCTAACAGCCACACTCGTAAGGGTTAAGCCATACTGTTGAGAGAGATATTGTATATTTCCCTTAAATTCCTGGACATCCATCAGCTTTTACAACCAAGCAGGTGAGCACGTAGAACTTGGACTGCAAAATAGCAGGTATACAGGAACTTAAGTTTCTTGGTCCATTTTTTTCAGGTTTTTGGAATAGAGTAAGGAAGAGGAGCAAGTAAGAAAAATATGGTTAAAGTGAGATGAGTTCAGCAGCGTGGAGGAGGGGTTATTCCTCACTTCAGAGATTGCTCTTGCTGGTTTGCTGCGTATTGCGTTGTGATCTTAGGCTCTTCCCTGTGTCTCTTTTCCCTTCCATTTTGCCTTTTGCTGTTCTTGCAAGTGCTGTTCTGAGATTGGATTTTAATAGATCTCTGTTATGTTACCATGCTGGTTTGTGCAGTGATATGAAGCGGTTCTAATTTTGGTCACTGCTTCTGGGCATTATAATGCTAACAAATAAGGAGCAACCTACTGTTTGTGATGCAGCAGGTACTTTATCATGTTTCTGTTAAACCTTTATACGCCCAGCATAGCCTTTTTGCCCCATTGTTATCTTCGGCTTCTGGCAGCCAGGGGATGCCTTAGGGAAAGAAAGAAAGAAAAAGAATAGATACAAAAATGAAGCATGGAACTTTTATTTATTTTTTCCTAATGTACTTCCTAGTATATGAATCATCCTAGTTATGCGAAAAGGATACTGTCTGAAATCTTGCTTCAATAGTCATTAGATCTCAGCTTCTTTCCTCTTGCAAACACATGGAGACACAGGATAAAGGCAGTGGGCTTTCTTGCTGGGTTACTCTGTGTTCTCCTTCTCTGTTACCTGAAAATGCCTTTGTTACAGTGTGATGTGAAATGTGGCTTCTTTCTGTCTTTTAAACACGATCAGTTCCAGGTGACAGACGCGCCTGCCTTCCTCTGGAGTTGCACTCCTGTGATGAGATGCTGCAGGGATGCTGTCGTGCTTCTTTATAGCAGATATGCAGGATGCTTCCTGTGCTTTATGGGAAGGCTGCGAGGAAGCTGGCAGCAAGGTCATTTTCAAAAAGAACAGAGATGTGTAGGGGTGTGTATTAAAGAAGGGCTTATGACAAATACTGCATGGATTTTTTCTTTATACCCTGGGGAAGGAACTCGAGAGTTGCAAATGAGGAGCTCTTGTTGTCCCGTTCCTTTAATACGAGCTTCATGGAACAATATTCCTCTTCTGCTCCTTTCCCCCTGCTGTCACAGACGTTGCATTTAAGAACATTTCTAGTTTGCCTTTGTGGTAATTAGCCCAAAAGCATCCTTTTCCCTGCTATCTGCTGAAAGGGGCATGGCTAAAAATAATCACTCTGGAATATGTTCCAGCTCCAGTCCGAGCCAGTTTCGTCAGACTGAAAAAAAGCCGTATTCAGTACCAGCACCACAAGGCCTGAGCACTTATACTTCCAGCAAACCTAAATGTCAGTGACACAGATTCCTTCTCAAGAAACCAAAGCCTGTGACATCCTACAGTGCTGTTTTACCTTACTTCTGCTGGGCCTGCAGTCATTAAGAAGAGGTCTCTCCCAGCAAGGTGCTTTCCAGATTTCAGGGAGGTACTTGTTTAGTACTGACTGCAGTTATATCCTTCCCATTCCCAGGGCCTAAGCAGCACCAATTTCTTTTTTATCTTCTTTTCCATCTGTAGTATGGCTGTCACGAGCTATGGCTACGAGGGGTGAAAACCTCTGACAGGGAGTGCAGGTTTGGCTGTCATGACTTACGCTGTGTTACTAGCCATACTGACCTTCTGGTTTTTTGTTTGCGATCATGCTTGTCCCTGTTGGGGAAGGTGGGGTAGCTCGCTGGCATATAGAAGGCCATTCCTGTATCAGTGTCAGAGTTCAGATGTTAATTGCAGGTTTCTCTGGTGCAGAGCAAGCTCAGGGAAGCTCATGGATCTCTCCCTAGCCACCATGCCAGATGCTACAGTCATGCTGAGCACTGCGGGTGTTCTGGGCTCTGCAAAACTGCTTTGGCAACCACCAGCCTGACGAGCTCAAATTTACACAATATGTAGAATGTCAGCACCACAGTACTACTTCTATTTTTAAGCAACTTTGTTCACATACTACTGATGATATTTGCAGTTTGGGAAAGATCAGTAGATTAGTATAGTCCAACAGCTACCCTGCTGCCAGGGAGCTCCAAAAATTGCATGATCTCGCTGAGTACTAAAAGTTATCCTAGTGCAAGTCACCAAGTGGCAAGCTCTGTTGGTGACGTATTGATTCCCTGGCTTATTTAAGTATTTCTGAGATTTTTGACCCTGCAAAAACACTAAAACAACTGTCTGAAGGGTGACAGGCTACATATGCTTCCCTCCAAATAGCACTTGTTACTTGGGATGTAGCCAAGTTCAGAACAAGTTCATAGATGACACACCATCCATCCTCTATTTCTGGTTCTTTTTTTTGCAGGAGTGACTGTCTGTAGAGCTCCAATGCTTCTCAAACTGGGGTTCCCTGTGAGCAGTGAGTGATTTAATTCCTCGAGACATGGGCAAAACTCCAGCAGGAGCTTAGCAGCTAGAGTGCCATAGGGCAGCTACACCGTGGGGGAAGCCAAGTAGGTGTCTCCTGTGCTCCTCGCAGGCTCTGTGGGTGGAAGAGATCCCAGCTTTAGAATTAGGCACATTACATGGTGTGGGAGAGTCTTTCTTTCTCTATATACCTCAGATACAAGACACCGAAGCACTGCAACCATCAGTACACAGGAAACGTTTCCCAAAGAGAGAACGTTGTGAACCTGCCAGTGCCCGACTCGTGATGTTTTTGAAGTGTCTTGGGAACTGAATTCAAGTGAACATCACAAAGTGAAGAAGAAACAACAAAAAAACCCCACTAACTTACTCTTATTTTAAGAGAGGTAGTGTAAGGTCCTTTGAATCTCAGTCATCTAGAATGCTTGAACTCACTTCTTTTTACCCCTGAATTAGCTGGATAGAGGAAATTAGACTGCCAGTGTCACAGGCCAGCAAATTGTTCTTAAGTTGTAAATATCACAAAACTTTTAAATCCTAGGGTTTTTATTTCAAATTCTAGTGCAAACCATTGTCAGCATTATTTTTCACAAAGCTCTTCTGCAGAATGTTACTTCCCACAGCTTGAAGGAAGCATAAATGATTAGAAGGGACCAGTGCCTAAAATCTTTCTTACATACATTCGTTTACATACCAAATCTAACAATTCCATAAAAATGATGGTTTCCAAACTCTTCCACACTTTCATTTACATACAGACACACCAGCGTATTGCCTGAGGGGAAATACATACCGCTGCTTTATTTCTGTCACCATTGCTAGAGCAACATGACTGTGGTAGAACAAGATGGTTTCCCTTTGAAATGATATTTTATCAACACAATGTAACTTAAATGTCAGCGTTAGTGAGGTGCAAATCGTAAAATTGTTCCTTAGTTATGAGCCTACATTGAAGTTTGCAAATTGGTTTGTGTTTCTTCTATAAAATACGTTTAAGTGAACCTTGGAGACAATGACCATACAGTTATGATCTGTTAGACTATTTCTGCCAAGCTGGTGCTTCCTTTGTTTGCAGCCAGTGGTTTTGGCCAGGGTTAAATCATTGCCAGTTCAGTACCTGCAGTGCTTCAGTTCCATGGCTAAGACTAGGAGCCACCTCCTGCCCATGCTGAGGAGGCAGAAGCGCCGTGTTGCGCAGGAGCTGTGCAGGTTTACCTTGGAGAAGGCTGAGGCGAACACTCCGTGCTTTCGCAGTGCCTCACAAACTGCCCGACGTGTCCAGAGATAAGGTTGCAATGGGTGGTGCGGAACCAGACAGCTGTCAGCTGTGCCATGCCTCAGGTGCGTGCAAGCAATGCTTAGCAACCACATTGCTGTTAGCTGGGCACGTGTGGTTGACACCAGAACTCCACATCTCGACCTCCCTGAGCAAAAGATTTCTGAAAGCCTGACTTCAGCTTTGCAGTGCTAAAGCCAATCTGGAGAGCTTAGCCTGCAAGTCAGGCACTTTGCAGTGTGTGCCTTTATTTTTCTGTTGCTTAGGCGAAGTGCCCCATTGAGACAGTCCTGCAATCAGCACTGGTTTTCCTCCTAGGACCCTCATAAGGAGATCTGCTTATCCCTCGGCTGTGTGGGGGTCACAGCCACACCTGCACAGAGAGGGAGTTCCTTGTATCACAGCAGGCAGAGAATGACAGAATGTGTCCACGCTGATTCTCCCTCTTTTCCCACTTTTGTGAAGCACACTGGTGTTAGGGTTGTGTATTGGCTCACAGCGGGAGAGGCTGAGTGGCCGTCTCCATCCTTCCGTGCTCTGAGATGTGCAGTTTGAGAGCGTCAGGATCTTGAGTGTGGGCAACTGTTCGTTTGTAAAATGTGCACTTTGCATGTTTTCAGTGAGACCTTTGTAGAA
>VXAV01005919.1:0-39832 GCA_013399715.1 Alectura lathami | reverse complement strand
AGAGCAGTTGCTGGAGAGTAGTAACTAATTTTTAATGGGCGTTACAGATTATGTCTAGAAAAATCATACTGCTGGTATGCCTTGAGTAACAATGTCACAGCTGTACATAAACAGTGAAGGGGAGGAAGAAATAGGGGGTTATGCACAACCTGGTGGGAAGTTGATGCTTCTAAACCATCTCCCATATCATCCCCATAGTAATTCAAGGGGTAAAAACAATTTATAGAATGTATCTTATGAAAATAAATGCCTCCATTTTTATTTCCAAAGGCTGAGTACCAGTTTATACAAAAGCAGGGGTAGATGGATCTATTTTGACAGACAATTTCTGTTGGTCACTGGTCATTATTATACTTCGTACTTAGGTGCTTTAGGGTACAACTGGTTTTATAGTTCTCCGAAGTTAGTGATTTCTCAATGGTTCTTCTCTCATCTTCTTAAATTAAATGAGTTAAAACATCAAGGGTAATGGCAGTTCTGAGTAAAAGAAAACTTTTGAGTGAGCAAGATTTGGAGGCAGGGTGTGGTATAAACTGGGACAGAGAGAGATTGCATGCTGGTACGTGAAATGAAGTTTTCTAATAAAGCATAATTAATAAAGCAAAGCTGCTAAATGGAAATAGCAGAAAAAGAGAAGTGTGCTCATCGTCACCCAAGTTTCTGACACACCTGAATGCATCAGAAGTGGTTCTGCACAACAAACTGCAGGTACTGTTGGTAGCTTTATCAGTATCAAAATGTATGTGTACACATATGGTCAACGGTTCTGTAAAAATTCTTTCATTTTATTTCTCTCTGGGATGCACTCTTTTTACAAAGGTGTTGTAATTTAGTTATCTAAAGCCATTTCCAATTGGGCCATCTGAGCAATTGAGCAAATACTGCGTGCACAGACTAGACCGTACACTTGCAGGGTAGAGGTGGGTGCCAGAATTACCTCTGGCAGGAGGCGGACTCGAATTGCAGTGTTGTGGAGGGCGCACAGATTTTCCCCTTGCACTCTCTCTGTCTCTTTTCTGCCCCCCACTTTTCTTTTCTTTCTCATCATCCACAGTTGTGTCACTCAGACTCTAGTTGTGCCAGATGCTCCTACTGTTGCCAAGCAATGTCAAGATTTGCTGATAGGAGTTTTGGCTGGCCCTTTGTGACTCGGATGGTATTGCAAGAGAGTTTATACAGGGGCCATCTTCATCAGTAGTTTTAAAATATAAAGCAATTTAATTCATTGCTCAATGCATACAGTGTATTTTATTGATGATTCATATTTCATTTCACAAATAAATAATGCTAGAGATAACAAACTTGAAGTCCAACCATCCTGGCACACGTTTCACAGAATCCATTCTGCTGCAAGTCCAAAAAGACTTGCAAAAACCTACCAGGCACAGCACCATCTTTCAGGTCCCAGACATTCTGAAACAGCAGTTGAGAGAAGTGTGAACAGCCTCCTTCGTTCAGTCCTAGCCAGAGTTAATGCCAGTGAACATCTATATTAGGTCTTTGAATGCTGCAGTATTTTTGCAGAAATATCTGTCTAACCCTTTTTTGAATGCTAGTGGCAGAATCAGGAGGAACTGTACCCTGCCACATGTAATACAAATTTGAATTACTGTCCTGCTGTTCCCTCAGACTGTGTGTATGTGCTTGAGTGCTGACTGAGACCCTGCCAAAGAGGAAGATAAAAGAAGAAATAGTAATGAACTAGGAAAAGAAACAGCTCACCCAAGAGCTTTCCTCTGCTCCTTCTGCTCTTGGACTGTGTTCAAGTCTGAGGCTTTGTACAGAGCTCCTGTTAATAGGCGCGGAAGTTTGGGGTTTCACAGGATTCATTTTTGTGAATAACATAAGGCTCTGGCTTTAGGATTCCAGTCTACAGAGTGGGGAGACAAATGGACATCCATCCTCCTACAGAATCAGCTGGACTGTGTTAACTTCTTACGTAACTGCCTAACTTCTCACAAGTCCACTCTGTGCGATCCCTAGACCATCACAACTACAACAGTGTGACCACTTCAAATTTAACAGCAGAGGGAGGTGAAAAAATTGCGTGAAATCATTTCGATTGGAAAAAAAAAAAAAAAAAAAAAAGTTTGGGGCTAGAAGCAATGCCAAGCTTATGTTGAAAAGTTCCAGTGTCGTGTCTGAAAGAAGGAAGATAAAGTATCCTAGTTCTCTAGTTCTAGGGTTTCTAGAAGGAAACCCTATGTTCCAAACCTGGTATGAGGCTGAACGTTACCTGTACTGTAGTTCATTTTTCCAATGGGAAAGCAGACAGGAGTAATGAGAACATAAAAATATTCGCGGCCAGGTTTCTCTGTGTAAAAAAAATGGAAGACAGTCCCAGCTTTCTGGAATATATTTTGAATTGAGAGGTCATCTTGAAAGAGAAGTTCCAGTCTATGTAAGTGTAGGTGTGAGCACAAAAATGTGTGATAAAAATAGCAGACTATGTGGAAATCAACACTGACAGGAGGATGCATACCTGGAGATGTTGTGTGGTGAAATCTGAGAGAGAAGTACAGGGTGGGTCTGTATTTATGTAATGCTTTTCAAAATTAAAAAACAAAACAAAACAAAAACCTATACCATTCTGAAATTATATTTCAAATAATCTGTATATTTGGAATTCTAAGTTCAGCTCAGACATTGGCTACTGTTGTTGCCTTTCGGAGCTACTTAGAAGAATCATCTAGCTGCTTCCCAGTTGGTGGTCCATGTTGAAAAGGGACTTTTCAGCTCTGTCTCAGAATGCAGGGAATAAGTAATGCATCTTAAAATTCTGAATCTGTAATCAAATTGCTTAGAGTGCTAACAAATGGCTGTATGGGAGAAATGGCCTTTAGTTGATACGAGGTTAATAGATCAAAATCATGATTTTCAAAGTAAGTGTGTGTTTCTGTAGCCTCTTGTAAAGCCTGCGTGCATACAGCAGGCTGAGAATTCTTGGTATTTTTGGTACCAGAAGCAAAAAGTGATTTTTGTAGACTGGCAAAATAGATGCAACTTCATGGAGCTGGAGAAGGTTGATTTGTTTAAAATTTGTATAAAATAAACTGCCCTTCGGGTAGGTATGGCAAACCAACTGGGAAAGCCATCAGTGCTTTTACTGGGCACTGTGTAGTGGCTCTCTGACCGTACCTAATGTCTTCAGGAAAACGTGTTTCAGGTGGTGTCTTCAGTGTCAGTTGGTCTTTGTTGTTGTCAGCATGATGCAGCAGCAGCATCTGTCTATGGAGACAAAAATTATGATAAAATACAGCTAATTAAATCCCTAGAGGATTTGTGTTCACACACCAGGTGAAACTGAATCATACAAATATTTCTTATTAAATCGCGGCAGTCTCTGTTTTCATTCCTAGCCGTGTAGCAAAAGCTAAATTTACACCTAAACCCTTCTCGCCCTGTCTTTCTACCACGAATCAAAAGAAATATAAAATTCGCTTTATTACCACAACATAGACTGGAAAAAATGCTCTGGGTAGCTGGAAGAAAAACACCTACAGCATAGTGATGCTGCTGCGTAAGGGAGTAGGAGTAATGGTGTAGGTTTTATAAACTGGTGCCTAAGTCACCTGAGTAGGAGGTGGTTAAGATTTTATTTTTTAAACTCTTTTTAGCTGTATTTTGTATTGGGAGGTAAATATCCAATACAATATCCATTCTAGGTGGAAGATGCTTCTCACAAACTGCACTGGTTTGTGGCACCTTGGCAAAGGCAAAGCTAGCAAAGAGTTCTTTCAGTTTCACCCCATTTTATTGCAAACAGACAGACGTTTTTCCTCCTTTTCTGTCTTAAGCGCTTAGAAATGCATGGTGTGGTACAGACAGAATTACCAGTTAATGCATCCTTCTGATCCTTCTGCTGCTAAAAACAAATAAAAAAAAAACACCTCTGAATGTCACTTGGATATTAGTTTGTACTCTGTGGAGGATGTTTATTACATAACAGTAGTTAAAATCATTTTCTTAAATTTCATTAACCAGTATGTAAGGGAGGCTAGCAATGTTCGGTTAGTCAATGCAGGTTTAGGAAATGATTTGTGTTAGCTGTAGAGTGCATGTGCTGATGGCTGCTTTTGAGCATGCCTAAGAACCACCGCGTGTGGAGAGTGGGCCGTGTCTTTGCGCGTCCCGTGGAGCAGGCTAGTTGCTGTGTAGCCTGTGCCTGCAAACTGGACTGAGCATGGACTAGAATATGGGAATTAATTGGTTTCATTACTTTGCTTTATAAGCTAAGAAATTGTTTTCTGTTACACGCCTCTTCACATTTAGAAGTGTGCATAGTGCAACTCAGAGAGAGGTTTCACGTGCTTTAATTACCGAAGCATCTCATCTGTGGAAGTGTAGAAGCTGGCAAATGGAGGATAGGTTGAAATTCTGTGGAAATAAGACGAATTGTATTTTAATCTTCCACATGTATACTGGGACTTTGGTGGATGAAGGAAATCAAAATTTGTCAAGGCTGCTTGAAAAGCAGCTGCCTGGCCTAAACAGGGTGCAGCCATTCTTCTGAACTGATGAGAGGAAAGCAAGTTATGGACTGATCTATTGGCACTGTTTTACAGCAACGATTTCAGACTTTGAACACGTAAAATGTAGTTTATATTTTTTTATATATGTATAAGTGAACGAAAAAGATTGTAAAACAGGTAAAGTGCTACCAGCCTTAGTGAATTATGTTTTAGAAGCAAATGCACGAGTTAGGAAATTAAATGAATATTTTACTTGTGGTCAGTGAATTCAGATGAATCCGTGCGCCTCAGTGACTTCTTGGTCCCTGAACATCTGGGTGGTGAGGATGGAACAAGGCCCTTGAAAACAATATCCTCTCTTGTAGAGGAATACAACGAAATTAAACAGCAGTAATTAGTGATGTGTTCCAATCTGTCCATGGGCAGCTGTATGATTGGTGATGTGTAAATATTGCAGAAGGAGAGATGAGTAATGAAAACTAGGAAGCGCCTCATTATGCATGAAGTAATTTGGAGTTGCAGAGATTCTGGGTAGATCAATTTCAGAGACTAATGGGTGAAGTACAAGTGTCCAAGGCATCATCCAGAGAAGATGAAGATTTATAAATGTGTTTGTCCAAACCATGCATCTGCAATCATTTTAATGAAAGAATAAACGTAGGGTTCAAGCCTGGGTTTTAGGAGACCTGGTAAATGCAAAGTGTACTTAGTAGAAATACCCCAAAATTGCTAAAAAGCAAGCACACAAACTCCTACTAAGTTCAGAAAGACCAATATCTTTTTTTAGAAGAAATGAAAAGATCTTGTTATGTGGTCAGATTGGGTGTTTATATGGGCCTTTGGATGTATTTGTTTGTCTATGAAAAAGTGACTCATGCACAAGACATTTATGTGGCAGATTTTAAAAGGCAAAGATTCAGTCTGCAGCTCTGTTGTGACATGCTGCACCAGTTAAGTGGTTGTCTTGAGGTTTTAGGGCCAGATCCCTACACCCTGTTATATCAGGGAGGAAGACTTCTATCAATGGCAGCGGGCATTTAGTCCAGCCCTTTGGTGGCGGTTTTGTTGGTTTGTTTTTTTTTTTTCCTGAAACAAAGTTCAAGGCTGTGGCCACCCGTTCTGTGGCACGGCCTTCAGGTGACTGAGCGTTGCTTTGTCACCACGTGCTCTTCGGGTAACCTGGCTTCTCACGCTGGCTTGGCAGTTCCATCATTTCATTAATCACACAAGCAAGTACCCAGGACTTAGCTACTGTCTGAATAAAATCAATTGAACCTGTCTTTGTTTTCAGACTGAGTATGAGTTGAAAGTCCCCTGTGAAAGGAATTGAGGCTGAAACAGTCATCCGATCTGAGCTCTGGGGCCGGGCAGGTAGCACACACCGCCGTGCTGTCCTCTTAAGAGAAATCTGTCGTTTGCATTCAAAGAATAGACATCTTTCCTACTTAAAGCATGTATATATATTGTGATTTTGTTTGGAATATTTCTGAAGTTAAAGAAGGAAAAATAGAGAGGTTGAAGGTTTGGCATGATGGAGTGGTATTTCCAGTCCACGATAATACTAATAAAGAAAGGAAAGAAAAGTCAGGATTAGGTGAGTTTAGCTATACAAAATCCAGCTGACAAGAGAATCCTCGTGTTCAGGCATAGCTTCTGGCTGCAGCAGCTAGGAGCCTTTTGGAAACAACTCTTCCAAGGTAAATGACTGAAAGCAAGCAGCTAGCAGTGGATCCCCAAGGAAAAAGAAGCTGTATAGGTTGTTTTTTTTTTTAATAAACAAAGTTACAAGAAATAAATATTTGATTCCCTCAACGATTTCTGTTCCTCATTAAAATAGCCTCGAGGATGCTGTATTTTGATCTCTGGATGGAGATTAAAGGGCAATCGCTGCTTCACCGTCTCTACTTAATATGGATGCGTTTCTCCTAAGAACCCCTAGTACACAAACTAACAAAATTCTCCCTGATGTCTCTAATCTCCTAGGTGAGGTACAGAAAATTAAGATCTTACAGTTGCTCCTTGTTGGCCCTCTCTCTATTTGTAGGTTATCTTTTTTTTTTTTTTTTTTTTTTCCTCCTCCATATTACTTCGTTACTCCTTTTGGAAGAAATTATCCTCTTTTATTTATGTCATTGTGGTTTCTTGGCTATTTAAAGAAGGCTCTTCTTAATAAAACTCCCAATCTTCTGAACCATTTTTCTGTCTACATTTTCGCTCTTCTTCATTTAGCTGCTAGCTTTAGGTGATCAGTGGTCTGGAGGTACATGGGTGTCTGTGCAGATACATAGGGTTCTTTGCTTGAGACGCTGATCCAGTCATGGGCATGTTACTTTATCCTACTTAAATGTAAGAAGTAAAGAGTAGCAGACTAAGTTTTTCTTTTTTCATTCATTTTAGTTTATTTCTATCATATCAGAGTGTAAATACCCAGCATTGCCATAGATGTGCATCTTGAACACGTAATTTTATTCCTCTGCAGCTTCATTGGCCAGAAGGAAATAAATATTTCACTTTTTTATTCTTCTGCTTAGTTTTGGCTTAACTGTTGAGCCCGCCTGTTATTCCAAAGTGGCGTCTCTGTCTATTCACATGTCCAGGGCATAGCCCAGTAGGAGTTGTTAACACCTTGTTATGTTAAATATCATATCATATTCAAGGGTCCTGAAAAGCGGTACATTTCAGATGGTTGATTTTCAAGTGGGGAAATAGATGTATGGAGGAGCTGAGCAGGGCAGATTTGGAGAAGGAAATGATGACATTCTTCTGTGGCATAGTCACTTCCAAGCTTCCAGCAAAACCAGAATCATCTTTTTTTTTTTTTCTTTCCTTTGTCCATATGTGTCATATGAGATTGTTCTTCCCTGCAAACCTCCAAAGCCTGAACTTAAGAACATCCCCACTGGGACAGAGCAAAAGCCATGTCATGAGCAGCTACCAGTACTGGGTGGCTTGGAGGCTGCTACAGGGCTGGGCAAGCACCTGCTGACACATCTCCAGCACAATCTTTGAGTCCCCAGCAGGTTGTCACAGCGATTGCTGAGTTGTCCCAGTGTTTAACAGCCATCAGAACAGTTTCTTTCAGGAATTTATCCTTTCGAACCCATGTACAGGTGTAACATCCATAATATGCTGTCACAGGAAGTTCCATAGCTTATTGACAAGTGAAGAACTGCTCACCGGTGTTTGCTTTGAATTTCCCTGTCTTGCATTTTAATGCCTGCTGGTTCTGGTATTCAAACAGCATGAATGATTTTGTAGACCTCGGTCCTGTCTTCATCTCTCGTTTGTCTCTTCTCCAGCCCTGAAGAGTCCTTGTCTGCTTTGTTTGCTCTTACAACACAACTTGGTCCATACCTCTGTGAATTTATATTGGGCCATAATAGTGGTGTGGTTTTTTTTCTTTACTCTACTTACAAAGAAGAGAAAATTGCCATTTTTTATAAAGTGCTGCTGCATTACTTGCCATATCTTACTGGCCTATCTTCCTTACTACTGAGAAAGCATAGAATCAAAGTGTTGAAATCTCACCCTGGCCTCACAGGTGTTTAATTCAGCTTCATTTTTACACAGCCAGCGTCTCAGGTGAACATCTAACCAGTGCACCAGCCTGCTGCTGCAGCAGGCAACAGGGTTTCTGAAATCACATGGCCTGCTGCCTGGGAAGCTCTGCCATCCCTTCCAGAGCTCCCACTGCTGGGGACAAGTCACTTGAGCCCTGGCAGGTGCCAGGCTGGAACCTGAGCTGCTGCTTGTCATTTTTGTCAGAGCAAGCCTTGGAAATGGCACCTGTGAAGTGACAGGAATTGCATTAATTGCAGTCGGCAGCTGCTGAGGATACTGGAAAAGCATATTTTGTTTTGGGAACATCAAGTTTGGCTTTCCAAAACAAAATTTTGAAGGATTTCTACTCCATGAAAACTTCAGATGTTGGCTTACCTCCTGATTCAATTTTTTTTTTTCTGAAAACACAAAAATCATGTAATAAAAATTCAGATTTCCAGCCATCTCCACTTATGCTTCAGCTGGGAGATCAGTTCCCTTTTTTTCTACATGTTATTAGCAAGAAACTATATTACATCCACACTTTTTGCAGCTTTAGTTTTCTCATGACTGCAATGTTCGGTACTATCCCAGTGGGCTTCTTTAATTTTCGTTTGCCTAATTTCCTTTTATTACAGCAACACACAGCCTTCAAAGAGCCCAATTGCTTTTTTGGCTACACCCTTGACACTCACAAGTAATAGTGCTTTTCAGTCGGGCCGTAGCCAAGCTATACCAATTTATCTTGCGGTCTTCTGATCACAGAGTAGATACGCAGCTATGGAAAATACACATCCTCTAATGTACATTAGTAGAAGCAGATGGTGCAATCTGTTTGCCGATGGAGTTCAGTTTCTAAAGCTGATTGAATCTGGTTTGCAGCAAATACCACTCCGGTACCGTCTGTCGTGGAACACGTGCAGAGGGAGAGATCCTGCGTCAGGTTGTGTGCATTTCGTGGCGCTGAGGTGTTCGTGTTGTGCGTTACGCTGGGCACCACGTGCCAGCATTCCCACTGCACAGGCATGTTGTGGAAATCCACGGGACTCTGGTTTTTGCCACGTGGTGTAGTTGTTTTTCATTACGCTTTTCTCTTTAAAGCTGTGTGCTGCCAGTCCCTTTTGCAGATGTAGTTTTCATGCAGCCATTAATAGAATTTGCACTTAAGAAATAATGGTAAATTATTTTCTTAATTTGTGAAGTGGTGAGGAATTTCAAAGTAATTAGTGGCATTTTTCCCATTGAAAAAAAAAAAAAAAAAGTTTCCTCTTTCCTTCAGATTGGAGGATTTTCTGAAGTTATTCCAAGGCTGTAAATGCTGTTTGTCTTCTGTTTCTGCAGAAAAGAGAATGGTATATGGTGTCTGTCTCCTTCAGTTCATATAGGTCCTGCAGCCTCTAAAGCGGGAGCTACTTAGGCTGAAATGATGAATTGCCACAGAACTCGGTAACTGAAGGAACAGGCTAGCAGAAACAGCTTTCTTCTCCCCGTTTACCACAGACACAAAACTTTTGCAGCTCTAGATCCAGATGTTGCAAGCCATAAAGATGGGAAAGCAATAGGTGATTAATGTTCCATTTCCTTTTGCACTGGAGGACGTGAGAATCCTCCTAAATCTTGTGTAGTTACTGAAATTAAAGGGTGTGGTGGAGCAGAGCAAGCACTCCAAAGACGCTGCAGAAATAACATGACATGAAAGCGTCCATTTGGAAGAAACCAGTTAGGATGTTTAGACTGTTCTCTGCGTTTTGAGAGTTAGATGTTTGTTACAGCTGTTTCTTTCTTCAAAGTGATTCTGTTTTCCAGTTCTTTCCTCTAGAGCATCCTTGGCTGCTTTGGACTCACAGCCAGGATTTAAAGTTTCACCTCCCATGCAATTTAAACAGTGTCCACCAGCTCCAAGGCTATCAGATGTCACAACTTTCACAAAAGGTGGTTTGTTTCCCTGTTCTCCTAGAGATGCTTTGAACTTCGTTTTTGTACAAAGCCAGTAATTAATACATAAGGAAAATGTACTTCAAGGTGATAGCATTGTGTAAAAAAACAAAACAAAAAAAAAGGAACCTAGCAGGAGACTTTTGAGTTGGGAAAATAAAACCTGACGTTTGGTAAATTGGTGAGTATGTGTGATAGACAGTGATTGTTCCTAAAATGTATAATGTATGCTGCTGAGAGGAGTGCACATGCCCAGCGATTCACATCGTTTTCAGCTGGCCTATATTTAGTGCTGCAGACAGTGGTATGTGTGTTATTTAGTAAAGAAAACTCCCCACATTGGGATTAAACATTTTTAAAAAATCTGCAGTTCTCAATGTTTCTAATCCCAAGGTACTTTTTATAAAGTTAAAAAATTACTAATGTTTCTAAGATAAGCTGTTTTACACTGGCTTTTAACATGAATTTGCATTCTGAATTAAAACCTGTAGAATTATTTGGAAAACTGTACTCTTTTCTCAAACATAAGTGTTACAGTAAATTAGATTTCATGTTTGGATTGCTGACTGCCAGATTTGATTCCATACAGTTTGATGATAGATCACTGAAACTTGTACAAAGCATTTCTTCTTCTATATTTTGAGCTGTAGGTGTAATTAAGAAGAAGTATGCAGAGCGTACTTTGAAATATAGTGGTCCTGAAGCTTCTCCCAACTCCCAAGACTTTTTTTTTTTCTTTCTTTTTTTTTTTTTTTTTTTTTTTTTCTTCCTGTGGAGGATTTACTCAACCAAATTGCACATGCATGGAGTCTGCTTTCACACAGATCTTACAGACAAACCCAATTATACCGCTTCCTATTAGGGGAGCTTGACAGCATTTGTGCTTCAGCCATTAACTGGTTTTGGAATTTGTCATGCCAGATGAACCCATAATCAAATCTGCTGGTTTTTTATTTGATAACAGAATAGGTACAGCTTCACAAAGTCTGGGTGAGGGTCAGTGTGTTCACAAATAACAAACACTCTGCTGAAGTCTCTAATTAAGAGGAGGATGCTCATGCAGCAGAGCTCGGAAGTGCATGGAGCTAAGTTTATTTCTTAACAAACAAGCTCTCTGGGGAGTGTTCTAAAGATAATATTCTGAGCTACTAAGCTTATGTTGTGGGATTTTTTCCCAAAAATGCAAAGCTAGTTTTAAAGTTATACTTTTAAAGTTCAAAATTAAATCTGATGCTTCTGTGCTCAGTTACCTCTACACCTAGCCATGTCTTTGTTGCACCTTTCGATCATCAGTGTGTTTTTAAAAGGAGGAATTGGATAGGTTTTATTAAATAACTTTGAGAGTTGTAGCAGAGTTTGACATTGAATCGTGTGCCAGAGCTTGCACATCCCAAAGGTGTTCTCAAAATACTGAGTGAGAGCTGGTAGTGGGAGCTAGAGATGGTGTGCCAGTGGCTGTGATGAGTACCATAAGCCTCAGAAATGATGCACAAAAGCCAGAGGAGGCTTTTTTAAGAAAATGACCCTAACTCTTGGCCTCTGCAGCAGGATTTCACAGAACAGACCTTGAGGAAGGTGACCCAGGCTGGGCTGAGCGAGGCGGTGCTGCTGTAAAACCATCCTTCACCCAGCCCAGAGCGCAAGAGCTCACCTCTCCCCATTGCCACCTCCTCCCTGCCATGAAGCAGCTCCCAGCCCTGTTCCTGTGCCCTGGGTCCGTCCGCACTGCTGGCTTCTGCTTCTGGCTTTGCTGCAGCCATGTGTCCCCTCACTCTGCTTGCGGAAGCACGCTCCCCTCTGACGGCGTAGCAGCAGCGTTCCGTGGATGTGGGCAGGTGGGCCATGCGGGGGGAGACAGGCGCTGGGGAAGCGCTGGTCTCGCGAAACAGAGGGAGGTAAAACGTAATTAAGCTCTTTGAACAAAGAGAGCGCAGCGGCAGAGTGCTGTACGGTTGTCAAAGGACATGCAGTTGGCTGAAAGAGTGATGATCAGACTGAAGAAAAAATCTGTCTGCTGCTTTAACTGATGCATCTTGCAGTCTGCTGTTTGGTTTGCCGTGCTTCATTTCTTTTTTGGCGGCTAGCAGCAGAAACTGGTAAGTTTTTCCCATCAGGGGATAAGCACGGCTGGTTTTTCACATGAGCAAAGGAGAAAGACAGTTTTCTCTTCCTTTGTGTGTTGTTTGTAGTGGAGGGTTCCTAGGGCTGCTGAGACTACCCAGCTTTTCTTTTGAACCCGATGCTGATTTTCCTTGTATTTAAGCATGTTTTCAGAGTTCAGGTAACAAGAATGTGTTTCTGTTTGCTTTCTGGAAAGAGTTGAGTGGATTAATTCAGCAGCTTAATGTGAGCATATGCTTAAGCTATAGACGAACAGACAAGCTGTGCAGGCTTACCTTCTGAGCTACCAACAGCAGTGTGTAGTCACTGACAAGGTAACACATATGCATGCACACTGCTTTCTCAGAGCAGTTTCACGTCAGTGCCCTTTACAAAAGGGTTGTTTTAAAGTCTATTTTAACAGAAGGGAGGCGGTCATCCCCAAAAAGATGATCCGCTGTCTGGCATTTTAGGTCTGCAGGCTAAGGAAGGACGAAGCAGAGAAAAACCTTAAGAATCTGAGGCAGTGAGGTTTTCTAGGGAAGTAATCCAAATGTTTCCCAGCTTGCCACAAACTGTTAAATTGTTTACAGTAAATTTTAACTGGAAGCTCCCTAATAGAGCCAGATGCTGTGGCTGCTTGCAGAGCTACCGGGGGAGTGATGAGGTATCTGGTAAGTGGAGTTTTAGAGATGGAAGTGCCTAGCTGGAGGCAGAGTGCTGGCAGCGGTAACTCCCTAACGGCACTGCTGAGTGAAGGGGAGCCTTGTTCTAGTTGTCACTGAAAAGGAGAGCTAGCAGAGATGCTGTAGGTTTATTTTTTTTTTTTCAAATGGGGACTTGTAGTCAAGTCTGCCTCTTTCTTTATAGCTTATCATCAGCTGTGTGAACAATTTCATCAAAAGAATTGCGGAGCAAACTGACTGAGCTTTGGAAATCCATCTGCCTTTTTAGCAGTAATTCAAGACCTAGGCCTTTGGAGGATTTGGTAAAGATCCTTCTTTAGAGACTTCTTCCTAAAATTCTCCTTCTGTGTTGCGCATAGCGAAGTCTAACAGTGGTTGTGGGTCTGCAGACGTTGGGTTGGGGGTTAACCCCAGTAGCAGCTAAGCACCACCCCTGGTGGTGTGGGGAGTAAAGTAAAAAGGAAGAGTAAAAACTTGTGGAGTGAGATAAAAAATGTTTAATAAGCAAAGGAGAAGTGGAAGAAGAGAGAAAGAAAACAAAATCGTGCAAAAGCAACCACTCAACACCTGGTGGCCAGACAGGTCCTGTGCAAGAGATGGCCAACTTCCCTGAGCCCCCTCTTCTCCCGTTTAATTGCTGAGCACGATGTTGTGTGCCATGGAATGACTTTTTGGTTAGTTCAGGTCATCTGCCTCGTTTTGTCCCCTCCCAACCTTTTGCACGCTGGGGGATGAGAAATAGGAGTAGCCTGGGCGCTGTGCAAACACTGTTCAGCAGTAACTAAAACGTGGGTGCGTTATCAGCACAGGTCACACATCTAAAGCCACAGAACCGTACAAACTGCTGTGAAGGAAATTAACTCCATCCCAGCATGCTGACAAGAAATGTGTAGCTTTTTGTTGGCTGGATTTGCAAGTCGCTATTACTTATGCCCATTGTTCTCAAAGCAGCAACAAGTGAAAACTGATTAGTTTGGGCAGGAAAATGAATATTTTAATGTTTTTGTGGCCATGGATTTTTTTTTATTTGTAATTTTAGAAATAATAGTAGTTGAGAATTTAAAGTTTGTCTTCTAAAATCTGAATCTAAATAGTGTCTAACAAACGCACTTCAATTTCTTTACGAATAAATTTGGGGACTGAGGAAAATGGGAAAAGGAAACTGTGTATTTGAAAATGGAAGTGGAAAAGGATACTGTATCCTTAAAAACACAATAAAAAGGCAAAGCATATGGTGACACTTCAACATTTTTTGTTTTTTGGATTGTGACAGGATGATTCTATATAAATGATGTAGCACAGCAAAATTGACATTATGGACTCGGATACTCTTTAGTCAGTAGTACGCTAGAGAAAAATTTAGCTTATCATTTTGTGATTATAATGGTCATTTCTATCTTTAAAATATATAAATACCTGAAGGTAACTTGATTTTTATGGATCTATTTTGTCTTGGTTCTTACATTAGGAAGTCAGATCCTGTCTTTCCTTTTATCTCCTCCGGCATCCAGTCTCATGTTGGAACTAATTGGTTTACGGTATCAGGGAAACTATTCAGGCTGAAGTTTGTCTTAAACAGGAAACGAGCTGCAAGTCCCACGTGTAGGCACATGCTTCCAAACAGGTTGTGTTTTCGTGTTGGTGGAGGAGTGGGCATGCAGGGTAGCCAGGATGGACCTGAGGTGTCAGTCCTGCTGCAGCTACCCCAGAGAAGGACCACTCAGGTCAACTTTCCTGGGCTTCAGAGGGGTGGCAGAAGGGAAAGGGGAGTTTGGGGTGCACAGCAGACTGGTGGAAAGGCTGATAGTGGGGAAGGGCTGGGTTTGGGGTGATTAAAGATAAAACTCTGCCCTGCCTCTCCCCTGCTGCAGGTGGGCAGCTGCCCCGTACGGGAAGGGCATGGTAGTGCAACACAGCTGATGGTCACTGAGACATGGCAAAGGGCAGGCACTGATACCTGCAGGTCCCCACCACTGTTCTTTTCCATTCCCATGGAAGGAAAGAGCAAGTAGCAGCTCAAATTGCAGGCTTTCCTATACACTTGGTGTAACTGAATTCTCACTCTCCCCAGCATTCTGGGCTGAGCTAAGTGCTCTACCAAGACCTTTGTCTGGAAGTCCTTGAAGTTTGCATGAGCACAGGACTCCAATCTGCATAATTTTCAGAAAGGCTTGGTGCAGGGTTGAGAACAGTGCTTGTCCTTTCACCGTTTCACCCGTGGTGTTTTCAGCAGCCTGAATTTTGTCAACAGTGCTTCAAATACTTTGTTTCTTAGTTGATTTTGTTGGTTTTGTTTGTTGATGGTTCAGAATAAACTGTTTTAGGAAGAGGCAGGAATTGCCAGCATCTGGCTGTGAAGCAAGAAAAAGCCTTCAGCCAACAACAGGGGGATTAAACCTATTCCTTACACTTTTGCCTTAAAAACAATAAGTACCCTTCATAATATGTTCTTGCATGTATTTTAGCTCGTTTGTGCATTTTCAGGAAGCCTTGACCCCTCCCCAAAACGATACAGCCATTTGTTTTCTTTTCCAGCTTACCTTTTACATTGTCTAGTAGCACAAAAGAAGAAGAACTGTTGCTGTTCAGTTATCTCCTAAAGGATCTTTCTCTTTTTTTAATAGCAACAACTATGAAACATATGTGCACAGATACGTGTGTAGTTAAATTTGTATGTCATCCGTTCTAAAGGAATTCAGAAATTCCTAACGCCCCACATCCCGCCTTCACTCTGATTTCTTCCAACATGTTGTCTATTCTCTTCTTCCCAGCGTTCCTTGTCACCCTGCCAGTTTTCTGCCTCATCTCACGTCAGTGCTGGAGGTTGCCTTTGTGCACTGGGCGACACATAAGTACACTCAGATTTTACTTCTGCCTAGTTTTAGATCTTTTTTTTTTCTTTTTTTTTTTTTTCTTTTTTTTTCTGAAATGAACCACACATGTATCTGCCCAACTACAGAAATGCGCTTTGTCCTGGAGTTTTAACTCCTTAGAAATTGAGATGAGCTGCAAATTTGCATACATGTAATGGAGCTTGCATTCCAGTTTAAGCCTCAGAGAAGATCATCCCCTCCTGTTCTGTTTTTGTTTGTTCTTGAATTTGATCTTCTAGCTTGTGTTGACATTGGACAGAGATGTTTGCGGTGTGTGTATTAATGAGAAAATGTTGAAAGTGTGGTAAGAAACAATAAAGAAGGTTTTGTTTCCCTTCTGGGCAGTAAATGATTGACTATGATGATTGTACCATAGAGAGGATTGTGAAATCTTGACATTTACAGCAATTGCAGGGCTGCAAACTTCACAGCCCTTCCAGCAGAAGAGAATTGTAGTAGGAAAGTGTTCATTTCTTTGCAATAAGTATGATGGACTGTGGCAGGCCTTCCTGTTGATGCATGGTGTGCGTGACAGCTGTGGAAGGGGCTTTTCACCTGCACAAGGACTGTGCTGGCTTGAACCAAGCCCTCAGGGAGGGCAGGGAGGAATTGGGAGTCTTCATTTGTGACTCTGGTGCCTGTCTCAATATTAGGCCTGCAAATGTCTTATGTGCGAATGATTCATTTCTCTGCCTTCAATATCCATAGCTGAAGACATTAACTTCACAAAAACCTAATAGCTTTCCTGAACATAAAATAATTGCAGCACTTTCTTGAAATGCCAGGATTTCAGGACTTAAAATAAGTTACAAATCGTATACTATACTAATAATCTGAAATACCTCGTTACTTAATGCTGGCAAGTGCACTTTGTAATGCCATTTCCATTCAGCTCATCCTTGTCTCTGCTTGTCTGTTCCTAATCACTGGGCTTGGGCTCACATTGCTTTCACTTGGTGTGTGCTGGTGTAACACTCCGTGGCTGAAAGAGAAGGAATTGATGGATCCGCACAGCGGGCTGCAGTCGTCTGCTTCCGTTTAACATGAGACAATAGGACTTTTCTTCTTGTGCAAGACGTGCTGAATCTGCATGTTGCTGATTCTTATCTTTCAGAATTTATGACAGATGGCTTTGTGTAGCAACGGGTTGTCATCATTCTGATCAGTTAGTGTGTGTTTTTACAAAGGAAGTCACTCTGGTAATTTCCTGTGCTGTGTGTGGCTGGGTACCACCATGGGATTGTTGTAGTAGGATGTGCCCAACAGGGTGATGAGTTCCCCTAACTCGCATAGAATTACAAAAACCCTAAGAAGATGGAGAAGGGTCTAAAGGGCAAGGTGTATGAGGAGCTGAGGTCCCTTGGTTCGTTCAGCCCAGAGCAGAGGAGGCTGAGGGGAGGGGAGGCCTCATGGCGGCCTACAGCTCCCTCCCAGGGGAGCGGAGGGGCAGGCGCTGAGCTCTGCTCTCTGGGGACAGCGACAGGGCCCGAGGGAACGGCATGGAGCTGCGCCAGGGGAGGGTCAGGCTGGGGGTTAGGAAAAGGTTCTGCACCAGGGGGTGCTGGGCATGGCACAGTGGGCACGGCCCCAAGCTGCCGGAGCTCAAGGAGCGTTTGGACACCGCTCTCAGACACAGGGTTTGGGTTTGGGGGGTGCTGTGGTGGGGGCGGGAGTTGGACTCCATGATCCGTGTGGGTCCCTTCCAACTCGGGTTATTCTATGATTCAATTAGAAGTTTCAGCATCTCTTAGGAATACTCATCTGTTGTCTGTCATCAGCTCACTTATTGTGTAATTAATACTCCTAATCTGAAGAAAAGCCAGCAAAGGCACTATTGGAACCTGAGCGAGGTGTGGGCCAAACACACCCAAGGGAGGTAGGTGGGAAACTATATTGTTACACGTATTGTTTAATGTCTTAGTTTGATTTGGACATGATTTTGTAGGACATACCTGTCCTACATGTTGTGTTTGGGGTGCTTAGCAAAATGTGGAGGTGAAGAAGAAAAATTTGTTGCCTTTTTCATGTATCATGGAGCTTCCCGCAATGCAGCTGCTGTGTCTGGTTCAAGTACAAAATTAGTGAGCAAGGGACTAAGAGGGTGTTAGTCCTCTGGTACTTGACTGCAAGCTTCTGTGAGGAGTCAAAAAAAAGTAAAAAGTGCAAACTTGTGCAGAGCTGGAGCTGTGTTTCTTACCTCTCCAAAGCTTTGGACAACGGTTGTGCAGAGAGGTTGCAGAGAGAGGCAGACCAACCCTGAGCAACCTCTCCTTTTTGGCAGCAGTAGGGTTGGCTCCTCCCTTGCTAGTGCCCTGTGTAAATAAAACCAAGCACTAAAGGTGGTGAAATTTTCAGTTTCATCCTTACAAAAATTTCTTCAGAAATGTCATGAACTGAAGCTCGATCAACGCTGCTGATTAATACCTGCTTCTAATCTCTGAACCATTTGCTTTGTGGCAGAAGATTAATCAGAGGAAATCATCTATTCTAAAGGTTTATTTTAAGGTTTATCTTGTTTTGTTTTCTTGTTGCTGAGAAATTCATGCATCTAAAGGCCAATGAGCATCTCATACGAATGTACATACTGCCTTCATCTGTCTCCCCTTATGAGTCTGCTGCATGTTGACAAGTCCTATACAATTATTTCCAGCCTGCTTGAATATCTTTTTCCTTATTCAACTCTAGTCACAATGACAAATCAGAGCTGCAGCATAAAATGTATTTTGCTGGGAAATGACTGTGGTAGATTTGATGCCATGCTGGTTACATGCTGTATTTCAGGGCTGAAGAGCTATATTTGATCCTTGGGGGTGGAGGAGAAAACCACAGTGTGCAAGCTGGTGGCTGGTCTGTCATTAATTTAGCGGCAGCTTTGGAAGAAATCTGCATTCTCTTTTTATTTTTCAGGCTGGATATTAGCATGAGTTATGACGTTAGCTGTTTCAACTGGAGCCATGTGGAAAGTTTAAATCCTTGGAGAGTTCTGTATAGTTCTGCTCCATATGCAAGGATTTAACTGTCACATGCATGCAGATCATAATAACAAATAATAGGTAAAAAGACACTGCTCCTTTAAATCAGTGTCACCAGTGACTCAGAATGCCTATTGATTTTTTTAATTATTATTCCTACCAACAGTTTCAATTAAGATTCAGTAGATCCACTCTGAGAACACCCTGTCTAAAATGCTTCATAGTATTTATTTAATACTGCTTTTTAAATTCTGTTTAAGAAATGAGCATTTTAAAGTAGTATTATCTGTAACATTAAAACATCAGTCTGAAAGGTGAATGTAATGTCTAATTCACTTTTGTTATAAATTTGTGAGTGTATTGTTATTAGAATATGTAAATATGTGTTGTTTTTTTTTTTTTTTCAAACTACAGCTAGACAAATTAGAAAAGTCAAATACATGCACTCAGACACACTACTTCCTGAATATGGGAAGATTCTGGCAGGATTTTGAGCCCCCACTCCCCTTATATTTTCACTGCAAATAGTGTCTACCAACAAATCATCTGGATAAAGTGATTGCAGGGTATTTGTTTTAACCCTGCAGTGCACTAAGGAAATTTCAGTGCTTCAACATGTTGACAATTTGGTAATGTGTGACCATATTCAGCCTGGAAATCTGGCAGAAGGAAAGCAATTTGAGGCTCTGACATTCTCCAGGAGATTTTGAACGCTTCGGAAAAGAAGTGAGAAGGGCAGCCATTAGGGAGAAGAGCAAGGTGCATGGGTAGAATAAATGCATATTAATAAAAAGGTTTGCCTCATGAGTCACCGTGCTTCCCATTTAGATTTCTGTACTGGCACATGGCACATGCTTTAATTGCTTGCATTAAAAAGTAATACAAGGGATGTAATGTATTTTTGATTTTCACTACAGCAGTTTATCAGTGAGGAACAGGAAGAAAAGTCAGCACAGTGCCGTTAGCCAGTTTTCTAAAGATGAGCTGATATCTGTGGACTGTAATTTAGAAGCCACTGTCATGAGTAGAAGAAATTCTGAAGGACAGCACCGATACCTCTGAAGTTTCTGTCCAAGACACATACGTTTGTAGCTGATATATTTGTTAGCTGGTACATGTAGATCTTTCTGAGTTTTTCTGTCATTTCACAAACGAGCTTAGATAGCCATTTTCACGTGGTAGGGTTCTGGCCTGTTCCCTAAGCATGCCGGTAGCTTTCCCTTGCTTTCCGTATGGTGTTCTGCAGACGTTACATGCAGCTTCGCTGCCATCAGCCTTGGGAGGTCTCCGAGAAATGTGTTAGTTCTACACATTTGGTTTTCTACAGCTTTGCAAATCAGCAGTTTGCAAGTTAAAATAAAAACACTGAAATGCGTATCTTGCATAGCAAGTCCTTTTAAGTGAAAAATGTTAACATAGCTGGCGAAAATTGCTGGTGGTTTTCTGTGCAGAAAGAAGGAAAAAAAAAAAAAGATTAATTTACGGAAGCTGCACCGAAATGAGTGATGAAATTTCCTGTGTTGTAATTCTAAAATGCCAGAACAGGAAGAGCCCTTCAGCATTCATGACAGGCTCTAGGCTAAAGAGTTACCAACTGTTTGCATGCTTAAATATCTAATTTATTAAGAAGTTAGAGGGGGGGTTGATACTATCATTAAAAAGCATTTTCTTCTGAGAAAGTGTATTCAGTCCATATTTTCATTCTTCTGGTATTCCATTATGGAAGGAGGGCTAGTATTCTTTGGCCGTTTTCCTGAAGAANCCTATAATGTCTGTGCCTCTTTGTGAAAGTTAAGAGTTTAGGAGACCTTTGGTAATGAGATCAATAAAATCTTTAAAACCATTTAAGCAGATTGAAAGCAAGAAGATAAACTCTAGTGATAAAAACTTCTACTTTTATTTGCTTTAGAGCGGTGGTAAAAAGGGTTCACCACTCATTTACCTTCAGATTGATTTTCCTTCAAGCTAAGAAGAAAACATGCTACGTCCGGACAGAAGGCATTGATGTGCCTTCTGCTGATTGAGAAATCTAGAATACAAGGCAATGGTCAGTGAAGGGTAATTGAAACTGCAGAACAAATGACACGTTCGCAAAAATTCGAGGGGAAGCGGGTGTATGTCTGTGTATGTATGAGGCAAAACTGCCCACAGCTACGGTTCAGCAGTGTTAGCTATGTATGAAGGATGATTGCTTTCATTTCCAGATACTCTAACTAGAGAATTTAACTCTGAATTTAAAGCTTACTTCAAATGCAATTTATTTAGCTTCTTCAGGTGTCAAATCAGAAGTGTACTGAATCAAAATTTAGCTGTTTGGGTTTATGCTGTGTTTCTGTGAAAATAAAAAGAAATCAGTGACATCAAATACAGGGTTTTTTAAAGGACTGCCTGTTTTAGCACATTTGTGTTTACACAAATTGGTAAACATTTCATTATTTACATTAGTGTCACCATGTTAATTTTTTTTTGGCAAAACAGCAAACATTTATTGGTCTGGAAGTTCACGTTATGTTTAGTAAAAAATGACTCGTCTGCCTGTACCACATACCTCTGGAAACAAAATATTGTCATCAGTGGTAACAATTTGCTTTATCTAATTATTAACTGAATGCACCTTAAAGGTATTTTCTCTGAAGGGACATTAGCCTGCAGCATTCTAGATCTTGGTTTCTTGCATCTTTATTTCAAATAGTAACTCTTGTCAGCTAAACCTGAAATAAATGGAGCTCTCTTTCAAAACCATCCTAAGTTATCTTTAAAGTACAAAGGGATGAACTTAACAAACTGTGTTCAGCCTCTGCACTTCTGGTAGTCTTTCCCAAAGAGGACTAATGGTCACCTTTTGTCAGCTGTTTCTTTGGGACCTGATTGTAGACTGGTTTGAACCTGAGTGGATTTCTCCATCTTCGTGTTCTTAAAGGTGCTCCTCGAACAGTTATTTGTGCTCTGATGCTGTATTATGACAGAAGAAAGGTCATGGAAATCCTTATTTTTGCATTAAAATTTCTAAGAGAAGGTCATTTTCACTGTTGTCTGGGTGTCAGAAGAGGTAGATTGAAAGCTTTTTCAGCCTTCAGCTGAGTAAGCTGGGAGATTTGGAGTTCATTTCCTCTGCTTTTGATCATTTGTAAAAGCAAGGCCTTATACTCCACGTGAGCATGAGGCTTTTAAAGTCTGTGTTCAAACATAGCTTTTAGTGTCTTCCCTTCAGAATTGCTTGGCTTTCAGTAGCTCAGTATCTTCAGTAACATTTAGTGTCCTAATAATCCACAATGTCTTCAAGCAAAAGGCAGGAAAAAGTTCAGAAGAGTGCATGTGTTTCACCTTGTGAAAGGTGCCGCCCGCCTTTGGTAAGGGGTGGTTCACACTTGCAGGCTTTCAGAATTGAGTTTGAGTCTGTGCTTGTCCAAAGCTTGTATTAATTCTGTCTTTCTTTTCTTTTAAAGATTTCAGATAGAAGAATCTTCTAAACCTGTAAGGCTATCACAGCAGCTGGACAAAGCAGTGACCACCAATTACAAACCCGTGGCTAATCACCAATATAATGTAAGTAGCTCTGAGTACTTTGACTCCTCCTCATGGCCAGGAGGTGTCTGGCTCAGGACTGCACAATTGCTGTGCTGCAGCTGGCAGTCCAGGCTTTCTGAAGCCCTGTAGCTCACAGGAGGACACAGTCTTTGGAAATCTTACGTTTTGTTTGGTTTCTCCTGTGTTTTTTCTTCTGGAAGTCTCCTTTCTGTTTCAAGACCCACATCGCCCTTGGGGTTAAGGTCTGCCAGTTCTTAGCCCCTCTTGTTACCTGCTGGAGGGCCGACCGCCTTTACCCAAACCTTTTCCAATGTCTTTATTGTGTTCTTCCTCTAGCATTTTTTTGAAATGTAATTTTAAAGTTTGGGGATAAAAAACAATTCTGACTTTGTGCTACGAGATGTGGAAGCACTCCTCTGAGCCAAATAAAATATCACGTGGAGGTGGCTAAAAGTCTTGAAAAGAATCTTCATTTTCTAGCCCTTTGTGGGAATTGAGTAGGAAAGAATAACAGCTGATCATTTTTCACAGTTTCATACCTTCATAGTGCATGTTATTTGCATCATTAGCTTTGTCAATATTACACCCACGCCGCTGTTTCAGATCAGTTGATGTACATACAAACTGTAATGTCCTTTTTCTTAAAGATCCTCTTTGAGTAATTTGTATGTATGCATATATAATCACTGTTAGAGTTGAATGTGAGGAATGTTCAGTCATACTTAAAGTGAGTCAGTGTGTTAGTCATTTAAACTTTTACACTTTTTATTAAGATTTTATTTACATAAAACAAATGACAATATACTGGGTGATATTTAAGCATTATTCTGAAAAGCATGGCTATTGCTGCAGAACCCAAAATAATCATTTCTCTCTCATGGGACTGTTCTGTAGACTGTTCATAGTCTGATCTATACATAGATGCTCGCAGCAATATAGCTGTTTCAGCTAGGGGAATGACATTTAAGCAAAATAGTCACGCTGGTATGTCCTACTATGTAATTGCAGATTTAAGTGAGTACATTGGTGCTCGATGACGCCACTGTTACTCTCCTTCTTTCATTCTGGAAAAAGCTACAGTGCTGTGCAACTTCTCTTTTTAATGGGATTCTGTGCCATTTCCCTGACACTGGCATAATTACAGCAGTATAACTTCACCCTGTAGACAATCTTTGAGCCTTTATTCCAGTTGCAGACTGTTATGGTCGTATCATTGCAGACATTTGACTCTTGTGTAAGGCTCAGGCGATACAACCAGGATGTTACCAGGCCTCTTAAAAGTTACGATGCTCTTGCACACTAGTGATAATCTTCTTAGCAGTTACGTGGCTGCCCATGTCCATCTTTGTGCAGCGAGTTGAGTTTTCACATCTGCCGTAAAGATGTTCTGGTGAGAGAAGTCTAACGGGACATACTTACACTTGCATCATTCTTGGCCTTGCCTTGACTCTAAAGAGCCAGATGGGACTACTTCTACGACGTCTTCTTTTCATTAAGTCTTTTGTGAAGGTTCAGGTTAGGTGGCTCAAAGGATATAAGGCTGGGAGAACAAGTCCGTGAACTTTTTAAGCCTCTTCATTAAATCTTTTTGGTGTTTTCAACAGCAGGTACTTTCTTGAAAATTGCTGCATTGCTTGTAATTACATGACAGCCCTGTTGGGGACGAGACTTTTCACAAGAAAAAAGTGAGAAATGTACAAACTGCTGTACGTGCTGATGCATTCAGTCATCTTCCTGGGAGTTTCAGAGGGAGGAAATTCTGCTAAAATAAGAAAGAAGGGATAGAACTTTCTGAAGGGAGAGGTGATAGAGTATTAAATGGGACGTAAATGGGACTTCTCCATGAACATACAGATGGAAGGAAGAAGGAGAAAAATTACTTGTGGATGGGAAATAGTGACAGCTTGTTTGAATACCAGTTCTGTCTTTAATAAGTGATTTTTCTTCAAAAAATATAATAAACCTACCTTTTTATTAGAAGAAATTGCAATTCCATTGGAATATATGCCATGTTTGTAACCTAGCAGTTCCTCTCTGAGAAAGGGACTTTCATTTTCTGTGTATCTGTGAGTGATGCATATGTGTCTACAGGGTTGTAATATTCATGTTCTTGCAGCTGGAATCTTTCAGTGACTTAATAATTTTTCATACTGCAGCAGAAAAGTTCTCTAGGCCCTGCTGGGCCATCCCTCCTTCACTTTCAGATCACGTCTTTCAGCCAATAGGCAGGATAACGTCAGTCTTTGTACACACAATAATCATGCTTAATTATTTTAAATGTAGTTAGTGTAAAGTAGAGTACGTATGACCTTGCAAGAACAAAATAACTGATTTTTTCCAACTGCTCCTGACTGTTTTTACCATAATAAGAATGATAAACTGTAGTTGTGAGCAATGAAAGATAAGATTAAGAACATCTACTGTTGTTTTCAATTTCCCTCCAATCTCCTGAAAACCTGCACCAAGCCCAACAGAAACTTTTGCCTGGGGAGCTGATTAACATCTAGGGCTAGAGCATTGTTTGGTGTATGCTTTTGGAAAGGTGAAGTTCGTTTTAAATAGTTCACATTTTGATATGATTTTGCAAAGGCTGAATCCTGTTGTCCAGTGTTAGCATCTGGATTCCCTTTTGCTGTTCTGGGGCACAGAGTCACTCTTTATGCACAAAGTGAAAAATATTTGTTTGGGTGTTCCTCGTTTTGCACAGTACTGGAAGCCAGGGTGCTGGCACTGCATGAAAAATGTGTGAGAGTCTGGGGGTGATGGAAGATGCCTTGTAGGCGGTGCATGCCTAACCTTACAGCAGCCTTCAGACAAGAGTGGTCCTGCTTCCACCTTCAGAGGTTTCTCTGAGTTCTCCCTGTTCCCCTTTTCTCTTACTGTAGAGGTCGGTATCCGTGTTCCAGAGGACAGAAAAGCTTTCTGCTTCTTTTTTCCCAGTTTAGTGGGAGGTATTGTGGAGTTACTTTGCATATAGGTAGGATGTGTGTTGGTAGCTGGCCCTGGTGCAGCCTCACGCGCGCATATCCGTTGGAAGTGATGCGTGGAGGAGTTGTGTGTGTGTGACTGGCAGCTCATGGACAGAACGGAGACTTCGGAGAAGACGTTGGCAAAGTGAGAGTAAGCGGGTAAGCAGCAGGGCTTCCAGCTGGTTGTACATGCATGCAAAAGCCTTACTTGAGCATGCAGGCTGTTTTTTCACCTCAGTCTTTTGAATATTTTGTTGGCAGTGGTGGCCATCTTGAGCAGAGTAGTGAATTTCATGGATCAACGGACACAGATTTAAGAAGTGAAGCTTTGCAGCCCCAGATCCCATGTGCTGAGTGGGCCAGCTCCAGTAGAGCTGAAACCTGTGTTACTCAGACGATAAAACAGTGCACCAAAATGGTTTCAGTGATTATCAAGTTGTTCCCTAGACTTAAAAAAAAAAAAAAAAAGAATATAAGAACTTTTAAAACATCTTTCAGACACCTTCAGATTAAACTTTAAATTTAGTTTCACTTGTCATGCCTTATCTATCATCTTTGTGTTATCTGTCTGCTAAAGAGGTGTAACGCTTAAGCGTCCCTATTAATGATACCTTCAAGAAGGCAGTTTTGGCAGCTTTTCAGCAGGCTTAGCAACATACTGTGATGGTAAACAAAGAGAAAATGATTTCTGTATGAAATCTTGCAGGGATAAACTAGCAACTTCTACATTTGACAGCTTGTTCTAAAATGGTCCTTCCTTGAAATCAATTCATATTTCAATGCTCTTTAAATTTGAAAACTACACAGTTTTAAATAAAACTAATTAGTTTACAGCATACATGTATTCCAAAATACGGCTCTCAGAAAATGTTTTAAGCCTACTGTGTGAAACATCTTGTTAGCAGAGAAAATAAAGGGGAAAAAAATGAAAGGATGCATTGTAACTTGCTGTGAACAGTGTACTCACAAGACAAAAGAAGAAAACAGCAACAGATACCATGTTTTTTTTAAATACACCTCACAATGTGCTCAGTGTTTCTAGACAACAGTGGGAGCTGTTGCTGAAGCCGGGGTAAACGCTGGAGTGTTGCTAATTAAAACATAGACAGTTGAGACACCAGTTGCAAATAACTTGTTTTCAGCAAAGGGAGAGTTTGATAATCAGTTTGTGTGTGAGTTGTTTTGTACATTAATGAATGAAGAATTTTAGAATATTCACATTGCATTGTTACAGGGAAAGCAAACACTTCTCTTTGATTTACTTCAGATAATCTAGAGGATGTAAAATGGAAGCTCCTACTGGGCAGGATTTGCTGAGCCACTGAGATAATAGAGAAAGAAGACTGCTGAGCAGTTCAACTTGCTAGGAAAAAAAAAAAAAAGATTTTCCTTCAGTTTAAAATACCACTTCATGTTATTTTGCAGGAGACTTTTACTGATATAATTAGGATTAATACCCAGTTATGAAATAATCCTGTCACAGACCTTACATCAGTGAAGATAGTTTTGAGAATTTCCTTATGGCTACTTTTTTCCTTTGTGTAGGCACCATCAATTTTAAAATGAGTGTTTTTTTCCTCCACATGGAGAGAGTTGTAGCTAGTTGCCAGCTAGGCACATTCTCACTATACCTCATTTGAAGAGGTACAAATAGTACTGCAATTTTTTTTCATTATTTTTAGAGGGTATCTTTCTTTGTCACCCCATGTTACTTGCCCATTATTCCCATAGCTCTGCCACGTACAGGATGAATAACATCAGTACCTGGCTCTTGTTCTTGGTCTTTAAAAGCAAACCAGAAACCAGAAAAAGATGAGATCGGTGTCTTCCATCACTTCATCTTGACCTTCCTACTTGGGGAGGTCGCTACTTGTTTCTGTTTTTATTCTTCATGTTCCTTTCATTTTTGTTTTAGGGGGAGGTAGAAAACTGCAGAAGGGTTGGGAAGATTGTAGATGATAGCTGCTGCTGTAGCAGAGCCGTGCAGCCTGTAACTGGCTGCATCTTTCACACCACGCCTTTCAACTGTTGCGCTTTTGACTCAAAGAGAAGTTACTGTCCTCTGTTCAAAACTGTTCAAAACGTTGCTATTGTCCCCATACACAAGTGTCTTAAATGTTAATAGTACTCTGTTGACAACCGATACCAGCCACAGCCTGATCAGCAACCCCACAGAAAAGCTGGAAAATGTTGTGAATCCACCAGTCAAAGAAGGCTGAAAAGTCAGGCTCAAGAAAGTTTGGTCTTTGAAGAGGACCTAGTAAAGGTGCATTCCTTCTTTCCTTCTGATGTGGAAGGAAATACACAATATATCCTCCAGGACAGTGATTCCTGTGCTTGACTATGAAGTACCAAAGGGAAAGAATCTGGGGCAATTTTCAAGCGGGAGCAAAAAAAAATGTGCTGTACACAACCAGATTTGCTTATTTTCAGTAATATTTGAGTTGTTGTTTACTCATTTTCCCTAGAAAACCCAGTATAACATGGCACTGTCTGCAACTTTGTGCTTGCCATGTATTTTCTCTACCTTGGTTTCGTTCCGGGTAAAATGACGATCGTGGTGATCTTACTTGTACAGAAGCACTGTCAGTTTCACTACTTACATGACAGTGGGTTTTCCCATTGGCTCTCTCCAGTTTACAAAGCAAAGAAACAGTTTTCAAATGCAAATAATACTAGAAAATAGAAACAAAAATTGTTCTTGTAGGTGGAGATGTGACTTCCTAACTAGACAGTGTGATGAAACTCTGATCATAACAGCTACATTTCAATGCTAGCATGAAGCATAAACTAGACTGTAGCCTGAGATATGACATATTCATGTGTTTAAGACCAAAGGGACAGCTATCATACTAAACTAAATTTAAAATGCACATCCTAAAGCCCAGGTCCTCAGTATGCACACACTTTCTAGCGGCAGATCCCTACAGTTTTATGCATTCTGTTAAGGCTGGACAGTGGTAGCTGCATAATTCATAGGTGGTTACTGTGGAGAGATGGTTACTCTGACTGGGAAAATGTGTATCACTGTGTATCTTAGGAAGTTTTAACTTTGGCCAGCTGTAAATTAAAAGCATTTTTATGCTGCAAACTGACTTGTGTCAGGTCAGTTGAAGATGAGATGCAAAGGACTTTTCGGCAATCAATCTGTCAGTTCAGGATATGGTTTATCTTGCGGGTAGCAGACAGGGCTGGCAGTCTCAGCCATCTCATATTTTGTCCTCCATTTCACGCAGTGAAGGGCCAGTCTTCTGCTGCTTCCCACTCTGCAGTACAGAAACCCTTGCTCACTTAGCAGGACTCAGGTAGTGCTGTAGGCCATAGCAGACTTCAAAGAACCACAGCATGGCTGAGGCTGGCAGGGCCCTCTGGGTCCCTCTGCTTCAGCCCCTGCTCCAGCAGGGACACCCAGAGCAGGGTGCCCAGGGCCACGTCCAGGCGGCTTTGGGAGATCCCCAGGAGAAGACCCCACAGACTCTGGGCAGCCTGTGCCAGGGCTCGGCCACCCGCACAGCACAGCAGTGCTGCTGGTGCTCAGGGGGAGCCTCCTGTGCTCCAGGCTGTGCCCATGGCCTCTGGGCCTGGCACTGGGCACTGCTGAGCAGAGCCTGGCTCCGGCCTCTGGGCACCTCCCTTCAGGGAGTTGTGGGCATGGGTGGGATCCCCCTGAGCCTCCTCTTCTCCAGCTGAGCAGCCCCAGCTCCCTCAGCCTCTCCTCATAGGAGAGGTGCTCCAGGCCCTTCACCGTGTTGGTGGCCCTGTGCTGGGCTCGGTCCGGAATGTTGCTGTTGACTTACAGATGAATGAGATTTTCCCTGCCCCTCCAGTACCTGTACCACTGTGTGAGTATGCCCAGAGAACTGGCCAGCTGGTGGGGCTGCAAGGCAGGTCACCCGGAGTACGTCTCTGGCCACGCCACTTGGTAAAGGATTCAGCCTTGCAACCACAAGAACGTTGTCGTTTTATAAGCTGTGTAGTTATTTTCTATTATAGGAATGGGTCCTCACTGTATTTTGGATTTGTAGTTTTGAGGTGTCTAAACTGAGGAGACTTTTTCAGATATATTTCAACATTGTTGCAGTTTTACTTCCTTCATTTACAGTATTGTGAGACTGTACCAACAGAAGAAAAGAAAATGAATCCACAACAGGGTTTCTAAAGCTTGCAGATAAAATCTTTCCAAGGTCAACAGACTGCCCTCATGATTAGTCTACTGGACTTTCAGAGGCAGCAAATGTTTTGACAAACTGTTATTTATAGCAAGGCCAATGTCCTACGTCTATGTTCCAGCCTAGTTTCTGTGGTGTAGCACTCCTTTTACAGACTGTAGCAACCAAGATAAAGTTTGGTAAAGCTCTTCTACTTGATACTACAGTTTACTATACTTACAGAGCTGTTACTGTTTTGAAGGGCTTTTTTTTTTTTTTTTTTCCCCCTGTAGTGCAGAGGCTAAAAATATGAAGAATTGCACCAAAATGTATTAGTGGATGGAAATTAACTCAATTTGAGCAGAGAGGCTGTGTCTTTTAGAGCTCTAACATACAACTGGAAGAGCAGACAAGTATTCGGATGCCCAAGCCCATCTCCATGTTTTAAGCAGAAGCAGCAACCTTCCAGTTACAAGTTGGAAGCAATTGCTCTGCACCCAATTTAGGGATGAAATCTGATTCAGAATTTGAAAGAGAAAGGCCAGAGACCTGTGAGCAAGGGCAAAGGCAGTAACAGACTTCAGCCTCTTTGAGACAGATACCAAGGGACAGTCTGTTATCACAGTAAGTTTGTGCGTGTTGCTCAGATTTCTCCTGAGGAGATACCATCCATCTCCTAGGAGTGTGTTGTTACTCGGACAAGATTGTTTTCGTGTTGACGGAGTGGTTGTCTCCAGGGCTGTTTCTGGAACAGACGAGGCAATGTCTCAGGGCCATCTGAGCATGCTTTGAGCAGATGATTGCTGTGGTTGTGGGTGCAGCTGTGTTGGTCTGCAGATTTTCCTGAGCATGGCAATTTGCAGGTTGTTTATTATTATTATGTGATATCAACAGAGGTGGAGTCAAAATACTAGCTCAGATTGGATGCCTGTACTAATATTAATTCTCTCTTCAGGTTTGGCCCCATCCTGCAGGTTTTGTTTCTGGTGTTCTAGTTTTGTGTGTTTTTTTGTTAAAATGGTTAAAGCACAGATACATATCTGAGAAGCTTATTGTACTGAAGACAAAATGCTTAGTTCATGTCCATAAAAGAACATTTGAGTGCTCAAAAGAAAAGATTTTCAGATGGAAAGCACTGACTCATTGAACAGTGTTGTATTATACTGTGTATTTTTTTTAAAGTCTGAATGTTCAGCACTGAGAATTGTGCAGTTTTACATATGAATGTCTCTAAAACACGGTTTGTATCTCATTGATAGATTGAATATGAGAAGAAAAAGAAAGAAGATGGGAAACGGGCTCGAGCTGATAAGCAACAGGTGCTGGACATGCTCTTTTCAGCCTTTGAGAAACATCAGTATTACAACATTAAAGACCTGGTGGACATAACCAAACAGCCAGTGGTATGTACTAGCACTCTTCTAGTAGAAGTATTTTCTGGAGTTACTGTTAGTTTTTTTTTCCATATCCAGCAAGTAGTGTAAGGCACAGTCTATGCATTTAAAGCAGACCTCTAAGTGTGTTTTACAACAAATGGAAACCACCAGGGGTTGAGTTCACTCTCACAGTACTGTATAGGATACCGAGCTTTGCAGTGAGCAAACTTTTCCTTGGCAGAGGTGGTTTAAGTAACTTCAATGGTCTCTTGCTTACTTAGGTTCTCTTTAATACTAGAAACCAAAGTCTCTAATGCTCTGATGTCTCCCGTGAACATCATTTATGTTAAAATTTATGTTATGAGACAATGCTCCAGAGACAACCCCCAGATGCACTTCATTTCTTTACAAATGGAAGAAATCTTGAAGGTTTGAGGGTCTGTTATTTGGGTTTTGTTTTGATTTTCGGAAAGACTTGTTTTGATACACGAACAAGAAGAGCATGAAGATGTGCACTCACATGATGGTGGTGTTAATCTTCAGCGTTTGCCAGCTCCTTATCTGTGAACACAAACTTTGCAGTTCTTTCCCTTTTACCTCTCTTCAAGCCTTCCTTGTGGACCAGGCTGGAGTGAGGGGAAACAGCAGCAGACAAAGTGGGTGATTGTTGCTTGCCAACCAAATGCAGGTGTAGTTCTTGAGGAAATGAGATGGCAGGCCAGGAAACTGTGTAGCTGATGCTTTTATCTCCTTCTGTCTGCTGGCTTTATCACGAACGGGCACGTGGAGGAGATAAAGTGCTAGCACAGGAGATTTAGAGGTGTTTGCAGAAGCTGTGTTCCGGTTTTGTATGTACGGGTTATTTGGGAGGACTGACAAAGTCTGTTTTCCTGTGATGTATATTACCTTAGCCTCACCCACCATCATGCTCCAAACCCCTGCCCTGCTCCTGCTGTCTAATTTGGAACTGGGCTTGTTTTATTGGTCACTGGCTTCCACTGAACAGCATTTGTAGCAGCTGCTGTTGCCTGTTTTCCCCTGTGATGCTGGTATCTTTTGTACTTTCGATGTTTGTCGCTGCTGACTTTGATGTCTACCCACAACCCAGCTGCAGTTTTCAGAAAACTTACAGGAACTTAATTATGTTTGAGTCTAAATGGAGCTACAGTTTCAAAAGTTGTTAGAGCTAAAGTAGAAGAAGGAGCAGGGACAGCTAGATTATAGAAATAATTATTTCTCTGAAAAAGATGGGGGGGAAATGGAGGTGCTTACCAGTTCTGCTCATTCCATGGTGAAGGTAAGTGGATCTGTACCAAAGTATTTGCATAGTATGAGGTGCACAGTCGGTTCAGTTAAAAGCCTGCACGAGGATGTTTCCCAACTCAAATACCTGTAGGTTCACGGTGTTGTAGTAACTTGGAAGAAACTGGTTGGCTCATGTATGTATTTCTTCTGTTTCATTCGTTTATTTCATGCGTCAACCCCTTATCTGTGTGGCAGAGCAGGCATGTAGATCGTGGAAGCTGAAAAGGAGGAAGGAATAAGAGGAAGATATGAAAGCAGTGGCAAGAAAATTGTAGGTTTTTTTCTTTTCCTTAGTAAGAGATAGGTGTGACAGTCACAACCTTGATCATTCTGAATGTAAGTAGAAGCAGATTTATCCCATCTAACATGACTTCAGCTAGAAAGAGTCTTCCTCAGCTCCCACTTAAGCCATGGGAGAACAGAAGTCATCTTCCTGTGATGCAGTTTCCCTCTGGAATGTGCCTGTCACTCTGCATCATCTCCAAGGAGCCTGGAAGAACTGTGCTTCTGACACAGGTTTCTTCACTGAGCACCAGAAGCTGGGAAGATGAATCCAGTTTTTGTCTTAGCCATCGCCCTAAGGAGCAGATGTATAGGGTGGTTTTGTATTCTGTGTTTGCAAAATGCCTGAGATTAATTCTTTTTATTACAGTTATGATAAATTTCTAAAGCTGCCTGTGTACCTCTGCTGTCATTACCTGTTCCTGAATGTATTCTGCCCCGTAGCATGATGCGCTGTCTGCGTCTGCGGGGACCAGATGACAGCCCCTCAGTTCCGATTTACCTGAGAGCTCCTGAGATCGGTCCAGCTGTTAGACCCTTCCCCTGAGCAGACTGTGCAGTCTCAGTTTCAAACTGTGTGCAGGAATTAGGATTTCTTCTTAATTCCCCAGTGGATTTTTGCTGTAAGTGTTTGTGCCCTTCCAGCGTCCCCATGCCCGGATACTCTGACTGAACCAAATCCTCCTGATGCCTTCCTTCATTCGCTGGATGGCCAGTACACTGACAAATTCAAAACTAAAGCCCTGATAATTTCCCAGCTGGGTTCCCTTTGAAAACTTGTGCATGGAGTTGTTGATGGCATTCCTTTCCATTTGAAAACGCTCGCCGTGTCTCCCGCTGCTCAGCCCGTTTTCACTCTGTCTGCAGGTTTCCCCGAGGCTGAGGACTTCAACCTCTGGTGTGAAACTTCATTTCTTTTTTGCAAGTAAAGTATCTGTTCCCAGTGCCCGCTGCGACCCCATTGTTCGCAGAGCAGCTGCACCTCCTGAAAAAAGATGTGACAGCCAACAGGTTGAATAGGCTCGCTTTCCCCATGCTGCACGGAGGCTGGCTGTTAATTAATCTCTGCTGAGCAGTCACTGCTTCATTTTCTGTGATAGTGTCTAAGACTTTCAGGGTACATAATTTCTCCTCTGATTTCTACACGTTGAGGTTATTTTCAGAAGTGAGAAGAAAATTACTGCTGCTGTCTCTGCAGCCCCTGTTACAGTGAAGTCCTGGGTGCCCACATCGCTGGCTAATAATATTTTAAATACACTTGTCCAAGGCAATCAAAGTCTTTGCTGGGGAAGTAGTAAGTAAATGAGGGTACTTACTTTATGCAACAGTAAATGGAATCCTTGCTGCAGAATGTATTGCATGTCACACAGGAAGTTGGTGCCATCTTTATTTTGAGATTGTGAAATCACAAAGCAAGTCATTTCTGGATGCAAACTACTGTTATTTCAGAGACGCCTGGTTCTATTTGGTTTTCTTTTTAATTAAAAGTAACAATTTGCAGTATTAGGCAAATCTATTGTCACCTACCCAGATGTGAACACTGAATGCTCCCTGGAAATATTGCTGTAATTGTAGGCTTGGGTTTAATGGCTGAGAAAAAAAAATGCTTTTTATGTCAGCAATCAGATATTTGTAAGGAATGTTACCAGTGGTCTAATAGGAACTGTACTTTTTCAAATAGTGTGGATTGATTACAGATTTTTCCTACATTTCAGCTTTAAGTAATGGTTATGTTTTGACTTTTTTTTTTGGTCAAAGTTTCAGAAAGGCTTTCAGAGCTTGGAAGGTAATGCCTCTTTCAGCTTTTTGAAAATGTTTGTCTCATAATTCTATCATAGCATTTCACTTTTAATGTAAAAAAACATGGGGGAAGGTGTAGCAGAGCAGAGGATGCCTTAAACGTGCAAACAGTTTACCCACAGATGAACTTCTGTATTATAATTATGTGTATATTAATATATAGAATCCTTTTCTGAGAAGAAATTGCAGGCCCCTGATTAGCGCTCAGCAGATTCTAAAATTTAGTGTTTGGCACCTCTGAAGAGCGTGGAGATGAGGGGCTTCTCATGACGATGGAGTACGGGACCGAGTCTGCTTGAGGATGCGTAGCCTAACCCCACACAGTGGAGGTGGCAGGTCCTGGTGCTGTGGGGACGAGGCTGGACAGGGCTCTGAGCAACCCGATCCAGCTGTAGGTGTCCCTGTTCACTGCAGGGGAGTTGGACTGGGTGGCCTTTAAAGGCCCCTTCCAACTCAACTACTTCTGAGATTCTGTGGTTCTACTTGTGGCAAGGATTTTACTTCACTGATCAGTTTGGGTTGGTTTTGTTCCGTTTTGGTTTTCTGCTGAATTGAAACTCTTGGAAGTCCAGAAAGTGTGATGCAGGAGTGGCACTGCCTGGGAACTGGGTCTGAAAATGAGCTGAGATTAGAAGTAACCCTCTGTTAACTGGGTGGATGGTTTGGAGGCATGAAGCAAGCAGTGAGAGGTGAGAACTGCATCATGCAAAACATCACCCAAAGGTACTGCCACCAGACAGCAGCAGGCTGCCAGCAGCCACGCACTGTGTCGTGCTTCTCCCTGTCCCACCTTGGGGCCTGCTCCCAAGCTGCAGGTGAGGTCTCCCAGCATGGCACCTGCACCTTGCTGCGCTTCGTGTGACTGGCTGCATTTCTCTTTAGTTCTCATGAATCTAGCCACACAGTAAGGAGCTGAGCTAACCTTGAATCTGAGCCACCCACGCTGCCATCTAATGAGGTGTCTGTCTGTTGGTGACACTTCCAAAAGCTGTCTCAGATGCATACACAAGGACGGCAAACAAAGCAGTGGACATACAAGCAGATGCATCGACACACGTGCTCATACATAAATAGCTTTTTTACCTGTTCTGATCACCTTTTAAAAAATGCATTGCACAATAGCAGCATCGATATTAAAAAAAAAAAAAAAAAAAAAAATACACCCTCATTGCTGTTCTAGCGAGCCCGTTTGTCTTAGAGGTCTGAAAGTGGGATGGTGACGGCATCTCCACATGAGGCCGCCTTTGAGGTGTGCTAGGAGCTGCACATCGATCTCCTGCTGCCACCTGCTGGGCTTTGCACCGTGCATGCCCAAAGACTGGAGGAAGGCATCCCTGCAGTGAGCACCCACCCCCAGTGCAGCGCTGCTTCGGTCAAAGCCAAGACCCTAGGGAGCTCTGTGCATGCACTCTGGCATAGGGGTCCTTCTGACTTGGACAAAGTGATCTTTTTTAAGCAGCTCCTGTTGCTTCGGGATGGCTTTTTAAGGATCGTTTTGCTACGTGAGTTGAAATGAAGCATCATTGTTAGGGTGGGATATTTTTGGCCTTGTAAATTTTTATGTGTAACTGGAGTGAGAGTAACAATCACTTTCTCTAAAAGAAACTTCTGTTTTTCCTGACTGGAAGCATTATTCATTTCCCAGTTTTTCCATTTGGCAAAAAAATGAGCAGAGTATAAGGAAGAGACTGGACAATTCTTTTTTTGGTGTCATCAACAAGTTTTGCCATTTATGGCTTGGAATCTGTTGTTATTTTCACTTAGTGTGACCGCAGATACAGAAAAGGGTAGAATCATGGAATCGTCCGAGTTGGAAGGGCCCTTTAAAGGCCATCTCTTCCAACTCCCCTGCAGTGCACAGGGATCCCTACAGCTGGATCAGGTTGCTCAGAGCCCTGTCCAGCCTGACCTTGAAGGTCTCCAGGGACGGGGCATCCACCACCTCTCTGGGCAACCTGTGCCAGTGCTCCACCACCCTTATCGTAAAGAACTTTTTCCTTCTATCCAGGCTAAATCTCCCCTCTCTCAATTTGAAACCATTTCCCCATGTCCTATCACAACAGACCCTGCTGAAGAGTCTGTCCCCTTCTGTCTTGTAGCCCCCCTTTAGATATTGAAAGGCCGCTATCAGTTCTCCACGGAGAATAAAATAAAAGGCTTCCCATAGCTCCTGGTCAATATATGCACTCAAAGAGGATTGAATTGCTCACACGAAAGCAATTGTGAATTTAATGTGGAGAGTCTTAAACTGTGGCCTGCAGTTGCCATGGCGATCCACCAAAGTCAGCACTGATTAATATTTAAACAAACAAGCAGGCAAATGGCTTTTTGAAAAAATGCAGCAAATTAGTGGTGTTTATTATAAGGAGTAAAGGAGGGTGGTATTTGTGAGCTGACATGTGTCAAAGTTTGTAGTACTGGTTATCATAGCTTTGCATTTTTTCTTCCTAATTTCCCTGCCTAGTCTTAATATTTGAACATATTAGGAAAGTGTCTGGCACCTACTCAACTCTCCTCTAAAAACAAGGCAGTAATAAAATGCTTAAAGCTTTGCAAAACGGCTGAAAACCAACAGCTTGGGGCTTGGTTGGGATGAGGAAAAGACGGTGGGTTTCAAGATCCTGAAAATCCCAATCCAAGGCGGCTGATTCCCCTACCGAGAAGGCAGGAGCTTGTAGCTGTGCTCGTGAAATTCCTGCAGGAAGGTCTCTGGGATAAATGCAGCTCAGAGAAATGTACATGGTGCACGTGGTATGGAATATTCCTTTGGCCAGGTTGGGTCAGCTGCCCTGGTTCTGTCCTCTCCCAGCTCTTTGTGCCTCGTCGGCTCCCCTCGCTGGCAGGGCAGTGCAGGAAGCTGAGAAACCGTCGGTGCAGCAGCCGAAACATCGGGGTGTTATCAACAGTGTTTCTCTCCTAACGCCAAAACACAGCAGCCTGCCAGACACTGTGGAGAAAATCAGCTCTGTCCCAGCTGAAACCAGGACACCTGGGGAGGCTGTTCGGGCGACTGACTGCCCCCACTGTAAAAGTGTCTTTTGGGTCAAGGTGAAGCCTCTCCTGGTGCAGCTTGCACGCAGTGCCCCTTGCCTTCCCCATCGATTGTGTTAACGAGGCCAGTGGGATCTGGCAGATGATGTGACATCGTGTACAAAGTATGAGGACTGTCTTCATAACTTGGTATTGTGTTTCCTTTCAGATATACTTGAAAGAAATTCTGAGAGAAATAGGCATCTACAACGTGAAGGGGACCCACAAAAACACATGGGAGCTGAAGCCAGAATACAGACATTACCAAGTGGAGGACAAGAGTGATTAGCAGCACTGTTCGCGAAGCAAAGAGAGCTGCAGAAGGGAGTGATTGCACTGAGGGGGCTGTAGCGGGTTTACAGACAGGACTGAGCAGGGTGCAAATCTGCAAGGCTAAATTTAAATTTAAAACCGCCGATACTTTGTAATTTTCTGTAGCTTCATTTGTTTTTCAAAGGAATATTTCTTGTATGTTTCTATAAATGTTTGTCTTTTGACAAAAGAAATATTTATAGAATAAACTTGTATTCGTTTTATCTTTATTAGAAATCTTTTGAGTTCTGATCTTGCTTTTTCTTGATAGCTTTGTGGTTTTTCTAAGCCTCAATCACTTGGAAGGAAAACATGTCCTAGAGGGAGCTGTAACTTCGTATTTTTTGCATTCCAGTAGAAGCAAGTTCATGCTTTCACTTCTGCTGTGATCCCTCAGGGCTTTACCTGGAAGGCTGCAGAGCTGCGCAGTGCCTTGTGCAGTGTTTGGTGCACGGACACTGTGCAGCTCCTGTGGGGATCAGACTGTAGGAAAAACAGCCACAGCCGTGGTGCTCATCACAGCCCCGAGACTTCATGGGAACAAATCAGCGCAGCTAAAACACCCCACAGTGAAGGCTGTTTGGTGCACAGCTCTGTGGGAGAGAAGACAATCCCTTCTGGGTGATCACTAAGAAGAAAAAAAGAAATGTCAGTCTGCTGGGTACATCAAGGAATAGATTTATCTTTTTTTTTTAAAAAAAAAAAAAAAGAAAAAGAAAGAAAGAAAATGTTACCTATGTTTTATGTTTGAGCATACCAATAAAAGCATTATTTTAATTTGTACCAAGCAACAATCTATCTTATTGACTGAAAACGTTTTGATTTAGATAGGGTAGGTATGAATTTTTTAAAAACCATGGTTTTATTGACGGCTTTTCCACAGGGTTTCTGTGTGTCTGAGGGATGATTTCTTAATGTACCTGTTTCTCTGTTCCCCCATTTTTGAAATGCACATTGCAGGGTCAGGAATTCAGCATGCTTTTTGGGACGGCGATGGTACAGGACCACTGAATTGTATTCTCAGTGCTTGTACGTTAAAAAACAGAGCAAAGAAAACAGAGTGGAAAAAACCTCATTAGTACCTCTGTAAATGAAATAGAAGGTGAGATTTTATAGCGTGACTGTCACGTCCCCTCCGGTCCTTCAGACGTGTGCATCACTTTTGCACACAGCAATAAAGTAATTGGCCTATTTTTAAAGCAAACATTCCATTATTGGTGCACTTTCAAGCAATAAAAGGTTAGGAGGGGACCAGATGCCCTGGGAGGTCTGTAAAACAAGTGACCCTCTGTGCATGTCATACATTTTGATGTTGCTCAGGTTGTTGTTTCCAACTGTTAGTGTAAGTTCCTCTCCACAGATGTGCATCCTGCTGGTGCTCAGCCTCTGCAGCACAACCTGCCCAGATCCTAGCAGGCAGATGACGAAGGCTTTTTGAAAAGCCGGTCACGTTCTGTGGATCTGTGTGTGCTCTTACAAAGCCTGCCAGTGCCTCCTGTCTCCCCAGGTTCTGCGAGCAGGACCCAGCTTGCAAACTGCTGCAGGAGGTGTTTGAAGATGCTGAAAGGAGCCCAGGAAGGCAGCGTTCTTTGCTTGCTGTAGTACACTGTGTGTTCCCCAGGAACAGCCAGAGCCTGCGCACCCTGCTGTCCTTCTCATGCTGTTCAGGTCCTGTGCAGACCAGTGTTCGCAAGCACGTAGGATGGGAACATTTGCTTGCCACGAGCTGGGCTCCTTTTGTAGAATCATAGAATCACTAAGGTTGGAAAAGACCTCTAACATCATCTAGTCCAACCATCGGCCAACACCACCATGCCCTCTGGCATGTCCGTGAGTGCCACACCCACACGTTTTTGAACACCTCCAGGGAAGGAGACTCCACCACCTCCCTGGGCAGCCTGTGCCAATGCCTGACCACTCTCTCACAGAAGTTTTTCCTAACATCCAACCTGAACCTCCCCTGGCGCAGTGTGAGGCCGTTACCTTTCATCCTATCACTGTGACCTGGGAGAAGAGGCCGACCCCCACCTACAGCCTCCTTTCAGGGAGTTGCAGAGAGCAATAAGGTCTGCCCTGAGCCTCCTCTTCTCCAGACTGAACAGCCCCAGTTCCCTCAGCCGCTCCCCATGAGCCTTGTGCTCCAGGCCCTTCACCAACATTGCTGCCCTTCTTTGGACACGCTCTGGGGCCTCGATGTCCTTCTTGTAGCGAGGGGCCCAAAACTGAACACAGCACTCGAGGTGCAGCCTCACCAGTGCCGACTACAGGGGGACAGTCACGCCCCCTAGTCCTGCTGGCTGCACTATTTCTGATTCCAACCAGGATGCCATTGGCCTTCTTGTCCACTTGGGTACACTGCTGGCTCATGTTCAGCCAGCTGTCAACCAACATCCCCAGGTCCTTTTCCTCCACACACCTTTCCAGCCACCTGTCCAGCCCAAGCCTGTAGCGTTGCATGGAGTTTTTGTGACCAAAGTGCAGGACCCAACACTTGGTCTTGTTGA
>VXAV01005917.1:54677-83659 GCA_013399715.1 Alectura lathami | reverse complement strand
TTTTTTTTTTTTTTTTTTTTTTTTTTTTTTAAAGTTGCTCGTTGTAAAACATGAGAACTTAAAATTGTGCCTAGAAACATTGCATCTTTTCACAACTCGGCTGCTACACCTTAAAAATCAAAACCAGACCACCTTGGTCTCTATATTGATTTACTCTTCCCACCTTACTTGGAAGTGTATTTTCCTACCTCACCAACTTTGCCGTCCACCTTTCCTCCTCAGACCTCCTCCCTGTCTCTAGTCACCTCTCTACCAGGCTTTCACATGGCTCTTTATCTGCAGATGATCTTAAAATGGTGATAGCACTCAGGCCTGTCTGTCTGCAGCACATGAAGGCAGCCGTGCTCCTGCACATCCCTAGGGTGACAAAAATGGTGTCAATTTTATCTTCCAGTGAACGAAGACTGGTTGGAAGGTCAGTGCAATGGGAAGATAGGCATCTTCCCCTCTGCTTTTGTTCGACATTGTAACCCTAAGGACCCAGAAATCTGATTTCAGAAGAGCTTAAGGAGCCTTGGGCACTGAAAGACATGAATTCAACTGTTGCAATTAAGAAGTTTCCACAAATTACTGTGTCTGAAAGTGGACCTAAAATATTATTGCTCTATGTATTAAAAGCTTTTTTGTTGTTGTTGCTTTACCTTTTGCATTGCTTTGTCTAAAACAAATACTGAAAAAAAAAATAGTTGCTAGACATCTTCCTGGTAGGAGTATTCAGTCCTACAGACCGTGCTTGCCAACACGCTTGGTAGCAGCAGCTCTGTCCCACCAACCTGCCCTTGGCAAAGCTTCCACAGGACAAGTCAGCGGCTGGGAAAACCCACAGCACGCGGCGGCAGCTGCATGGACAGCCCTGCTGACAGGCTGAGAAGCTCAGGGAGCTACGGGCCAGGAACTTGCAACAGAACCTACTTCCTTGCAGCACTGCTGCCAGCCCCACTGCGCAGCCTCACCCTGCTCCAACTGACAACCGTCCTACCAACCAAGTTCTATAAAAACCCAGTACCTAAATCTCATTTATTTTAAAATGAACTTGCTCTGGATAAAAGTAGCACATGAGCTCTCAAAACTGGAGAATCTCTACAGATTTCTTAATGAGCCTTTGACACATTCAGAAGCATGCTGCTTAGAAACTGGCTGCAAATAGCCGGCAAGTGCAAGTGACCTGCCTGTAGATCAGGATGGGACATGTGTGCTCCAGCTCCTGCTGCCTGTGCTCCACCAGGTTCAAGCAATCCAGCCTGCAGGTGAAAGAGCTTTGCAACATGCTCCCATCCCAGCTTTTTGGTTCAGTACATAACACATATTGTCCACTGGCAGCACAAAACCACAATCCAATAATCTGCATTGAGCCCAAACCAGAATCTCTCCAATTTATTTACTTCTCTTTCAAATAGGAAGAAAAAAAACAACCAACAACAAAAACTCTGAACCTTCTTCCCACTTCCACAGAAAACTAACACATTTTTGAAAGCCCATAGCTGAATGACACGGGAAATAAATGTAACACACAGACCTGGATGGAGAGATTGGAGAGAACATGGTTTAATTAAAGGCAAAGCTGATTTCAGCAGCTGCAGTTCTTGCACAGACAGACAAAAAACACAAAAAAAGCTTACGACACAAACCAGTTTCTGTTGGGGTCCCTTCCCTCGCTCCCCCAGCGCTGGGAAGGGAGTCCCAGCTGAGAGCCGGCCACGTTCCTGACACCGGGTTCTCATGCACAAGTGGAGCAGTGCGCTGGGACCTGGCACTGCCAGGAGTGAGGTGGTGAACCTAGTTGGCTCGTCTAGGGTGCAAGAGTCAGTGACAGTTCAAACACTGGAATGTCGCAGCTGCCAGGGCGCAGAGCTCAACACACAAACTGGGAGGGCCGGGGTAGGTACGGGGGGCTCGGTTCATGTTAGCACTGGGTGGGAACTTCTGTTTGGACTTTTTAAAGGAAATACATCTTCGAAATGCAACAAAGAACAAAGTGATGTTGCTAAGGTGGAGAATGTGAGGGAGCTGCTCTACCCTCAGAGGGGTACTGGGTCTCAGTCTTCCCTTTTTGTATTCTTTGGGGCTGCCCAGACTCCAGTGTCACTTAGGCTCCTGCATGTGCTTTGCTCCGCAGCCGACTTCCAGCTCAGAGATCCTGAATCATCACACAAACCCCTACCGCTAAACACAGCAAATGGACATGAGATCGTTTCCCTAACTTCCCCGGGAAACCTAACAAAAATGCTGTCCTTTTCTTTAACAACGTTTCCAGTCTTCCTTCCCCCTAATAAATAGCAAATAAAACGTTCTCCTTTCCCTTCTGCACCTCTTCACATGTGAACAGCACTATGCTTTCTCCCGTGTGTGCCTTACACACGCATGTCCATGGCGCCTCGGATCTCCTCCTAGAACTGAAAGCCTGGGGGCTGCAGCTGGGGGGGAGGGAGTTTCTGCAGAGCTGGTACGTGCCCGTGGGGTTTGTGCACTCCACGCTGGCCAGGCTGACTGTGGCCTTTACCCAGTCCTGCTGGACCCCTGATTACTTTCTGCGAGATGTTGCACATTGGCAATAAAACTACTAGCATCCAGCGAAGATGGGAGGATGAGAAGAAAAAAGGAAGAACAAAAAACACTGAAAGCTTTCTACCTACCTATTAAAATGAGACAGGCTGTGAATGCACAGACTAGCCTGCCCTTTGTGGGGCTAGCCTCTATGCTACAGTAAAATGTACAGGAATCAAACATTAATTTAAAACCCCATAGCAGTTAATTTGCTTGTCCAGCAGAGTGCTGCAATGCCCCATGTCACCGATAATAGCTCAAACACCTACTGAGAGGAGGGCATTTCATGCTGGAGTCTCTAACCCACCCATGGGCTGGCCAAAGCCTTTGAGTGAGAGGTGAGGTGGTGTCAAGTGCCAGACTCTCCTTCAAGAAACTCCTTCACTAGCCCAGGAGATAGAGCCCCGCCTTGCCACCAACCACCTCTGACCAGAGCAGCAGCCAGGGCTTTCATTGCTACACACTGACTACAAAGCACATCTGTGTACGGAAGAATTCAGTGTGATCTTACTACTGAGATAGTTATAAAGATGTTTAGGAGTAATTTCAACTACATTCTCAGTCAGCAAAGCAACCATTAATGGATTCCTATTTTATATCCCCAAAGAGAGGAAAAGGATTGAGAAGTTCTCATCGGCTTCTCCCATCTGCCCTTCGTTCTCAGCGTTTACTTCCCATGTGGCTGGGGACATGCACGATGGAGAAGGTGAGAGGTGGTGATACCGGGTTACTGAGTGAGACAAACAGCAGTTCCTCTCTCCCTCCAGAGGGCCCAGGGATGGGAGAGTTCCTGATGTTGCTTTCTTGCACTGCAGACGTTTTGTGCACACTCAGCGGGTCGGTGGAGCACTTACGCCCTCCTGACAGCGAGGAACAGAAGAGAGGGCTGCCACCTGCACAGGACTGTGTGGGCCAGTCCTGCAAACCCAACATGCCATGGTTTATGGAGCCTTGGTTTGCAAGGGTTGCCACCTCATTCTCAATGCGGCGGGTTCATGGTGCCTTGTCCACGTTGCTGCTTCTGCTTCTGCTGCATTAACAGCTGCTCCAGGGCCGAGGGTCCAGGGTGCATCATGGAACTGGACCAGATGGACTAAAAACAAACAGTCAGCGCTCACACCTCCTGGTTCCAGGCAGCCCCCTTCTTCCAGATGAGAAGGTGGAGGCTGTTCTACATTCTCCCTCTTTCCTTTATCACCCATAGATGTCTTATCATGAAAGTTAACCAGACTTCAAAGGAGGCCTTCCAAAGAGAGGCTTCCCTTGAAGCTTCCCCCCGCTCCAGAACCCTCATTACTGTAAAAACCCACTGCATGTTAACAACTACCAATTTCAGACTACTCAAAGCAAACATCATCACTTCTTCCAGTTCTGCCAGCCTGCTCTCGTTCCACAAAATATCCTAGAACAGCAAGAACTGAAACACTGTGACATCCTCCAGCACTGGCTGCGCCTCCCACACTGCCTGCATGAGGCTGCAGGAGGAACCTCCAAGGTCTCTGACGCCAAACTCTGACGCAGCATCCGCTGCCGAACGCCCATCGCACCATGCCCTGTCCCCACAGGCAAGTGCCTGTGCTTGAGCACAGCTTAAATATACCTTCAGGCTCTCCATGAGCACAGCTGAGGAGTCCTCCATGGCGGGCCCTTGGGCTGCCCAGGTGCCACTGGGAGCACTGGACTGGTGCCAGCTGCTCTCCGTGGATGATGACGTGGCTGGGAGATAGTCCAGACCAAACCCTCCCATTGCTGAAAGAGGGAAGAGAGACAAATTCAAAGGAATCTAGCAAAACCACTGCAAAACAACTGCCAACAGCTGTCATCTCCCCAGCCTGGAATGCAGCACTTGCCTGGCTTATCCGTTTTCCAGCGGTCTGCGATCCTCCTGTCCCTGTTGTCTGGAGTCCCAATAGGTCCAAAGTTGGAGAAGGGAACAGAATTGTGGTTATGGGTTGGAGGGGAGCTTGGCAAGCTGCTGGGGTTGGAGGAGTGAGGAGACTGGCTGGCTGGTGTCGAGTGATCTAGTGATTACAAGGCAAGAGGAAAAAGGTGAAGAGAAATGCCTGGAGCCTCCTCACTCTGAATTTCTGCTGCTGCAAGTTCTGCCATCACCCAGTTTTTTCCAGTCCTGAAGCTCTCTTTCTGTTCCCTGCATTACATGAGTGCAATGCCAGTTCCTAAATTCTGAGTGGAAATCTTTGTGCATGTACAAGAATAGAATGACTGTGCTCAATGCACGCATGTGCTTACCAGAAAACCTCAAGAGGGCTAGCTAACCAAAGTGAGTTTTCCCCGTGTTTCTTACGTAAGTTTTCTCAAAACAATAAAAATCCCATGTCCAAGCTCACAAGCCAATACAAAATAACTCTAGACATCAAGGAGTTTGCAAGTTCACAGCTCAAACTTGAATGTTTTACACTTCTGGTCTGAATTGCTTTCAGACTCTCAAACCAAATACTGAGTGAAGGAGGAGAACAGGCATGGCAGAGTCTCTCTGCAGGCAGCAGAGAATGATGCCTGAAGGGAACACTGCATGGCAGGGTGGCAGGAAAGCTATGTGGTCTCAAATGAGGAGGTGAAGTGAAGGCTGAAACCAAGCAGTGCCATAAATCCTGCTAGGATAAAAGCACTTTGCAGCTCCTTCCACTTCATCTACAACAGCTGCTTCTGGTTGGCTGCAGAAGTCTCAGCATGATCAGAGAATGGACAAGTTACTTAAAATCCTCTCATTTCTTAAGTTCAGCTAATTCCTTCCCTCCCCTCACACTCTTCTGGATTTTTAGTGAGGGTAAAGCCATGACAGTTGTAAAGCATTTTACACCCTTAAGAAAACTGTTAAACAAAAAGATGGTTTGCTTTGTAGGCTGCTTTGCAGTTAAAAAAAAAAAAAAAAAAAAGCCTTGTTTTCCTCCTCAGTCTTCAGTCATACAGTTTGCTCTCTTTCAAATATCTGCATTAGGAAACCCAGTTCTTCCTGCTTTTTACAGAGAAAAAATACTAAGCGCACACACCTTTTAAAAATTATTGAAGTCCTATTCCCAAATGCTTGTCAGGAATCTAAGAGGTTTCAGGATTTAATGCTTCCTGCAATTTTTATCCTGCTCAACTACTTCAGCAGAAGTCTGGGTTCTACACTGAATTAATGACAGTATCCCATCATAACTCAGAGCACATATAACAGAACACAGAAACCTTCAGACCAGATTTTTTAAATTTCTAGTTAACTTGTAGGTTCAGAATTAACTCAAATCCTCTTAAAATCACTACACACAAGAAAAATATCAGGATTACCTGAGCTGGCTGGAAGGGATGGAGACCATGGGGTCCCTTCAAAGAGAGAATATAGTGAAGTCTCCTGATGGGCAACTGAAGGGGTGACTTCTGTTTTTGTGCTGGTATTCATATTTTTCCCATACACCTCATTGAACATGCTGTTATTTGGATATCTTTCCTGCAAATAAACAAAAAAAAGGCAAGAGTTTGAGTACAGGATTATTTGAAACACAGAGAGTACAAAGGGAAGAGTTACAGATCACAACAATTTTCTAACACCCTTCTCACTCTTCAGAATCTTCTTTGGCCATTTTATTTAATGAAGACCATCACATTCTGAATAACCTAGGTGAATTTGGGAAGACAACTGATTTTCCAAAATAGTAAGAGGCAAAGACAATCTTGCTACACAGACTGAAATCAGGCTTTCAAGCTTGCCGTTAGTGTGAACTACAAGATGTGCCCACACGTCACTCCCCTTAACCAGCTTCTAGCAAGTTTGAACAGCACGAAGGCTGCCAAATTTGGTGACCACGTACCTGGTTAAGAGAAAAGCCACTGAGGGACAGGAAAGACGATGACTGAGACATCAGTTCTGACGGCTTTTCCAACAGGGACTTCTTCAAAAACCAAAAAGGGAGAAGGAGCAGTTAGCGTTCAGTGCAGTGAGAAGCTGGAAAGCAAGCCATGAAAAACGGCCAAGGTATTTTTGGTCACATTCAAAGCCTCTTGTATTTCTACCTCAGCACCATGGAGGACAGGGGGGACCAGACTAACAAATGCAGAAAATCACAAGTTTCCTTACTAACTGTGATCAGTATCTAAAAATCAGACAGCTGAGCGTCTCAGGCAAACCCCACTGACACAACAGCTTTTCAAATCACAAGTGCCTTTGGCTGCTGCCACGGTCTGACACACCTCCAGGGGACATTCCTACCACAACCACAGAACCTCTGGCTGTGTAAAACCTTGCACAGCTGCCGTTTGCAGCCTAGTATTTTTCAGCTTTATTTTTCAGTTATTATCATTAAGTAATAAAAAATACAAGTATGAAACAAGCCTATTCAGGGAAGAAAAAGGATCAGTTATCACTGAGACACAAACCACAGCAAAACCGTAAAGCTTGGCTGGTAGACAGTGAACACTACTGAATTTAGGATCAGGATCACTGAAGTTGCAGAATTAGTGAAGCCAACTGTGTGATCCAAAATTCCATCTGTAGTCTTGCTTCAAATCAAAGCCCTCTTGCACACAAACCAGCTCAGCATGTCAGATTTTAAAAAAATTATTGTTCAAATAACAAAAGCCTTGAATTAGTGCCCCTCTCTGACGTGGTCCTAATATCTGGAATATCTTTGCTTTTATCCTGTAAGCCTGAGACAAATAATTTTATTTTCCTGGCAAGCAGCTCCTCGCTTGTTAGGTTTTCAACGTGACAACTCATTACTTTGAGAACACATTATAGAAGGCAGACAAAATTCACACTCTGCACATCCACACAGCTTGCACAGAGGAGTCTTTCCTTCCATTTGTCAGCAGACAGCAACTGCAAGAGCTTCAAAGGAAGCTGCTGAAGAAGCAGCTGTTAGTTTCTTAGCAAATCTAACCAGACAGCAACGGATGGCTGTTTTGTTACTGGCTCCTTGCAATGACATGTAAAAAAACACAAGGAACAGAGTTATTAAGCAGAAATTCCAAGCGGAGTCACAAAAAAACTCTTCCTTGTTAATGCCACAAGTGTGACATATTAGCATTTAACAAGCACACTGGCAGCTACACAAGAAAGGTGTTCTGCATTTTTGGAGGTAGTTTAAAAATCCGTCAGCTCAAAGGCCCTCCAGCTAGCGAACTGGGAATACGCACACGTACAGTCATCCCTCTGTCTGCCAAAACCCACCGCACTTCTATAGGAGTCACTGATTCTTTAGCCAGTTGCAGTTCTCTTCTAAAACCATCTGTCTCTTTTGCCATCTCTTCTGCATTTGATAGGGTAGTTTCCCCTGCCTTGATGCAACTCTCACATGCAATGATAACAAAAGACACTCTTGTTCTGATGACTTCCACTGCACACACCCTCATCCTTGCCACCAAGCCCATACATCTGGGGAAGAACAAGCATGTTAAATGACGCAGCAATGTCTCTCCTGTGAGCTGTGCTTACAAGAAGTCCCACAGTTACTCTGACTTCTGAGCAAACAGGTCTAGATGTGGACTAAGAGCTACACTGGGTGCTAAATCACCTCTCCAGTTACCCAGAGCCAGGAGGCCTCGGTCTGAGCTCTCACACAGAGACTGGCTCAATGGTGAGGAGGGGAAGTGGAGAGCAGGGATGGGGAAGAGAAAGGAATTTCCCGTTTCTTATAACTTCACAGAAGAAAGAGATGCCAGTTAGAGTGAGAAGCAGCAGTATTAAGTCAAATACATACAAAGAGGCTTCGTCCAGGAAGAGAGGCGAGAGGCCCCAGCAGAGCTGGATAAAGATCAGGAGGGTTAGAGAAAATCAGCTCTTCCTCTTCCTCCAAGGCAGCCAGACTCTTTAACAGGTCCGGAGGAAGCAAAGGGGAGCTCTTGGGGTCCTAGTGACAGAAATGAGCACAGTGAGACAGGCAGTGAGAAGGCTGGAAGTGGAAGAGCAAGAGCTGAGCGTGGAGAGGCCAAACAGCGGGACGAGAGAGGACAACAGGGGGAAGGCAGACTTGTGAGGAGTGCAGAAGGCAGCATGCAGAAGGGTGAGGTGAGAACAGTGCAGAGGTGTGTGGAGGTACAGAGAAAACAAAACCAGCCTATCTATGGCCTAATGTGTGCCAGGAGGAGCACGGCACCTGTCCATGAAATAAGGGGCACAGCCGAAGTGATGGGCCAGCTCCTGTTAATTAACACAGCACATGCTTCCCACCACATTACTGACAGCCGCAAAGCCTGTTTCCCCATTAAAGGGCAAGGAACAGGACTTTTTTTTTTTTTTTCCTGATGAGAAAGATCTTTCATAATTCTTCTAAAGCTGTAGTTTAGGTTTTGGCTCAAATTATGGTTGCATCTTCCTTCCTCTTTGTGGAACTTAAATCCCATGAGACTGACTTCCCCTGCTAGTGGCCTCCACGCCGCGGCACAGCTCGCTGGACTGCTGGGCAGAAAGCCCTGCTAAGTGCAAGCAAAACTTGTCAGCCTGAATTTCAGGAGGGATGCTTAACACAAGCACCATGGGCACAGCCTTAGTCCGTAGTGCAGTGCGCTTGCACCAAGGCAATGCCTTCCTTTTAGGGATGAGAACAAGGCTTTGGCCTAGTCTCCATCTAAAAACCACAGCCCGACAGCAGAGTAGAGGCAGTCTCCTGGCTATTGTCTGGTTTTTCTCCCTGAAGGATAGGCTAAGTGATCCCAGCTGATCTTTTGAAAATTCTGAGTGCATTTACAGAGGTGTATCTGACCAGAGGTTTAAAAAGGCCTCTGTTTAAGCTTTCTTATAAACATAATCAGAAGCACTTCCAGACAATTCAGCACTGTTAATAAATAACAAAGACTGCAGGCTTTTTATAAACTGCAGCATGAAGTACAACTGCGCAAACAGAAGCAAAATATTCCATTAGTGCAATCAAGAGCTACAGAAAGGAATTGCTCAGCTCTCTTGCTGTGTGGTGGGATTTGTGGGGGGTGTGGGGGCGTGGAAATCACTGTGGGGCTGCTGCTACCATCCTTGATTTCTAGCCCCAGCTCAGGCTGCAGTAGCCAAACTATTCAACACACTCAAGATACTCCATGGGTGGCAGGAGTTTACTTAAAGGGTAATAACTCAATTGCAGTTCTTTGGAAGGCTTTCATGGTTTTCATCAGTTGCCAGGCAAGAATTTTCCCTGCCAGCTGCCATGTTTCTTGACCTGGCAGACACAGCACAGAGATCAGCATTACATCTACGCTGAGCCTGACCTACACATACTTGAAAACAAATCTTCAAGAGCCTGATCCCACACATAGACAAATGAAGTGACAAATTCAGCACTATTTGCTGAGATCCCATTCACCAACACCGACATCCAGCTCCCTAGTGCTAGAGGGCACTCCTAAACCGGGCATTCCTACTTTAGTTTACAGTATCAGAGCCTGGCTGTTTTTCACCACTGGTAACACAGATCTTTACCTCAAAGGTCATCCTGGAGACAGCATCCTGCTCTGGGTGGAAGACTCCCTGCCGTTTTCCCCTGCGGTCCATGTTGGACTGCTGTGCCATCACCCTATTGTCAGCCATGCCGAAGGAAGAGTCCCAGTAATATTCTGGCACCTTGACTTCTGAGGGGTTCTGGTTATATGGCTCCATTGGGAAAGGCTTCATTTTTTTCTCCAGAGGTTGCTGTTGCATCACAGGAGGCTGCAATGACTGTTCAAACAATTTCAGAGGGTCCTGGGCCTGCAGGTAATAGGACGGCTTTACAGGCATGATCTTCCCCAGCGAACCTTGGACTTGAGGCAGGTTCCAGAGCTGCTTTGATGAGTCTGTCTGTGGATACTGAGGCAGAGACATGCTTTCATCAGCAGGCAGCAACAATCAATGGTAACTGAATGCCTAACTTCATTCAAACTGCCATTCTAGCTCACTCATTACAGATATTGTGCAGACATTCTGATTTGCTGCGTTACCCACAAAAATTCAATCTTGATAGGATATTGGCCTCATTGAGCTCTAGGCCAACAGCCAAGCACAATCCTTACTTGAACCCAGCACCTTACCAACACCTTTACTGAGGCACTGAACTGCTGCCCAGAACAACAGGGGGGTCTTGCCATTAAGGCCAGATATGCCAGAGCAGATCTCCCGAAGCATGTGAGCATGAAACTAAAACGTGTGAGGGAACTGACAGTGTAACCCAGTTAGCCCGAAGGAAAGAGGGAGCAAGGGTTCAGGCTCCGTCCTCTCACTCAGGCAAGCTGTATTTACAAAGGCCTAAGAGAGAATTATCTCAGAAACATCACCTTCATACCTTGTCTGTCTATAAACAGAGACAGAGAAAGCAGACTACCACCTTCCCATCCCAGCAGATAACCTCCCTCTTAGTTAGAATCATACATCCATGCCCACTACAGTTTAGCTGTTTATCAAATTCACCCAGGTCACAGACCAAAATTCCACAGTGTGATCTTTCACAACAGCTTTTGAAAGGTAATCCAGGAATACAAGTCTTGAATGTTGCCTTTTTTTTTTTTTTTTTTTTCCTCTCCAAATTGGAGTTTAGCACATTGCATTAGTCAGGCTTACCTGCTGGAATCCAGAGTGGTGAGGCGGGCTCTTCCCCAGGCCCTGCACAGCTTTTGTTGGGGACTGTTGCTGCTGTTGCTGGGCCAGAGCTTGGACCTGTAACTGGCTTGCAGACTGCGCTGTTGCCTGAGCTGGTAAAGATGAGAGGGGCTGCTGGGCAGGAGGTGGCGTTTGCTGAGGTCCCTGGGTCATCGGCCCCGGTCCGGAGGGCCGCTGCTGGCTGTAGGGAATGTGGGACTGCTTCCCACCTTGCACCTGGTTTCCTGCAGGCGAGTGAGCTGTGGGCTGGAGGAAGGTTCCTGGGACAGAAACACCACCTGGGAAGGTGGTGTAGCCCGTGCTCATGGAGAAAGCCACGGGAGGGGGGACAACGTAGGTTGGAGGTGGAAACCCTGCAAAAATAACGTACCCTTGATCATGGTTTCTCACAACATACAGCTTCCGCAAGATAGTGTTTTGTGTATTTCTATTTTGCATATTTAGACCATGAGGACGTGAAGTATACCAGGTACCGTTTGCATACAGGCACTGCAATGTCCTTCTCAGCTTTGTAAGTACAAAGCTACGATCATGGAAGGATTCTGAGTTCATTCCTGAGTTCCCTTCCAGTGCTCCAGGCACTGGTAACAGTCTGTCAGAACAGTATCTGGGATAGCTGCAGGATTTCCCCCCCCCCCCCCCCTTCAGTCCTGCTTTTTTTTTTTCCCCTCCATCCACTCCTTTTTTCAGTCAACGTTTTTTTTTTGTTTGTTTGTTTTTATGCATTACCCTCAAAGCTCCTCAAACACACATTTTCAGACAATTTCTGCAGCTCTGGACACAAAAGCAATCAGTGAGTCTGCTGCCTGCCCCCAGAGGATCACCAGCCTCAGGATTAGCTTAGATAAGGAGACAGATGGTAAACAAACCCATCCTCATACCCGCAAGATTGATTTCTTTCCTGTAGCTCACACTAAAAGCCAGGTTGGGAAGGTGAACTTTAATTCCTTCTGTGACAGGCCAGATTTTGTGCTGACTTCAGGACAAGGGAGGTCCCTGTCTTATAGCTAGCAACTACAGAATAGCTGCAGGGAAGATACAGCTCGCAGCTATTCTGTGAGCAAAGATGGACAGCAAGGTGTGACAGGAACACTCCACAACAAAATGGGAACACGCAATGCAGCAGCAAGAGCAAGTGTCACCACACAATTACAGTTTGAAATATGAGCTTCACTACAAAGAAGCTGAGCAATAAAGAAGAAAGCAGTGTGACTGATCTTTCATAATAGTCCTCTGCACAGAGAATGATTTCTCCTGGGCTAGCAGAAGACTTTGTCATGTTTTGACTAACTACAGAAACAGGATCCCGTGAAGTTCCTTGATCTTGTACCCACTAATCGAGAAGGAAGGTGGCAGATTTCACGGCAGACCTTGACTCCAAATCACAAGGAAACTTATTCATCTTGTTTCAGTTCTGCTATGTTTCTTTACTAGACTGTAAGACTCCCAACATGAGAATGCACGTTCATTAAACAGCTCCTACCTTCAGAGGCTGTAACAACTAATGTGACAGGCTTTTCTTTGCAGACAGCAGCAAGATCTTGAAAGAACACCACAAGTTACCTGGCCGGCTAGGAAGGGGAGGGAAGGCTCCTGGGTGGTGAATGGGGATGAATTGGGAACTGCTGGCCTGACTTGGCGTCTGAGTTACAGGTGTTTTCCTGGCTTCAGACACCGGAGTCTTCCTCATCTCGGTCTGGGATTTCACCTAATGCAAAATAAAGCAGGAAGAAATCAGATTACCTGTAATTACCCACATCATGTCTCAAGCCAAAAAATAATGAACTCAGATTGTCTGAGAGAGAATTTTCTTTTGCCTAAGTAACTGGAGGAGGTTTAGAACATCTAAATGCAGTTCCTTGCTCCCTGACCTCGGGCAGCTGACTGGCTCTCCTCAGGCCCTCCTTGCCTCACAGAACCACCAGGAAGACAGCTACCCAGAGACTGCAACAGGCTGCTCCTCCAGCAAGGGGCTGGGCAGGGGCAGAACATCCTCAGGCCGCACAAAGGACTTACGGAGCTGCTCACCTGCAGCGCCTTAGCAACAAAACAGAAGATGCAAATGCTGCTACGCTTCTCCTAGGGCTCTGCTTCAACCTACTTCATGCTACTTACCTGCAGCACCTTAAAAACCAAACACTACCACCCTTTTCTAGGGAACTTTTTCAGCCTCATCTACCTGGTGCTGCATACACACGAACTCCTGCATATCATAAAATTCTTTTGACCAAGTGCATACATGACAAATAGCAGAAGTGCTTAACCTCTTTCAGTTTGCTGTGCAACTGCTGTATGTTCTATTAAAAGAGCTGCACCACTTAAAGGCAGAGAGAAGAATGTAATGTAATGTTTACCTGATTCTGAGTCTGTTGCAGTCTGGGTCTTCCTGGAGAGGAAGACAGAGGGGAAGACTACTTTCCCTTTCTGTTCAGCTCGGCAGAACTGCCTGGAATGCAAGATGGAGCAGGCAGGAAAAAGACAGCAAGCAAGGAACCCGGGCAATACAGAAAGGGCCCAGGAGCAGACCTGATGCCAAGCCTCAGAGGTCATTGAAAGAAAGGGGTTTCATCAGGGATCAAATTAAAAACCCAGACAACAAACTGTGTGGGATTTACTTCAGCACGTTGAGCTGCTGATTTGAAAGGACCAAGAGGGCAGGGTGCATCTTTCCAAAATACTGTTATAGGAGGGCAGGTGCATTCAAGCTTTCCCTTAAGTCCTTCTCAAATAACTCTGAATTTCCCCATTTAGAAATCATGGGAGTATAGCTTAGTTTTTTTATGTTTCATTAAAAAAGAATGCAAGACTAGGAGGTTTGGGTATATTTTTCATCTCACTAGAAAAAGCTGGGGGGGAAACTCCACCTTACAGACTGACTGATGCTAAATGCCATGAATGATGTAGCAGCCCCTGCTCCCACTCTCACACCACACCTGTTCACTGCTCACCTTTGCCATATTCTGTTACATTCAACTTACATTGTGCTGTCTGTTTTTTCTCCACAGAAAGCCAAACATTGTTATAACCCATCCTGCATGCATTCTCCCACAGTAATGTCAGAACTCAAAAGACACTCTTGCAGAAGGTTTTCAGAACGAGCTCTGCAATAAAACATCTCCAAAGATGGCTTCCAAAAGCCACTTCATATGATCTATTGTGGACTTTTGAAAACTAAATTACTAAGATTGGTTAATCAAGAAAGCCAAATTTCAACTGCTTCCCCTGTTTCTCCTTAACCTCACCTCAGAAGCACGAGTACTACTGAATCTTTATATCCCCATTGGTCTCAAGGGTTCCCACCCAGTGCCTGGGAAAGCAGCATTTCTTCACAGAGGGCTTTTACGAGAGCCTTTCCTTGAACAAGTCTGCGTTGTACCTTCCTCGGCACCAGCATCATCTCCTCTAGAGAGCAGAATCAACCTATGCCACAATTTCATGATCCTGTCTCGGCCTGCAGGTTTGCCACTTATCAGTGGAACAGGACTAACTACTTCCCTGCAACATTCTGAACATTTTTGCTAAGTAGGAGCTGCAACCTTTGCAGCATTTAGGCTCTTACAGGCAATGAACTATGGAGCAGATAAAGTTTGAAATTTCAAGGAAGGCCAAAGCAGAGCACTAGCAGACCACTAATCAGTACAAAACCTACACTGGCTGCTTCCCAGTGGGGCAAGGAGCAAACCCTTCCCATATTCCGGAGCAGGTCTGGGCAAGTAAGTCCACCGAGCCGCGTTAAATAAAGGAATTTTGTTTAACAGTTACATGGAGCTGATGGAACTAAGAAGTGAGAATTTGTTTCTATTCAACAAGAGATGAAGAGTGACCACCCAGATCAGAACACACTATGCTACAGCTGGGTTTGAAATCCATTTTTCTTGGGTTTGTAAGTGTTAAGACTAAAAATGAAATAAAAATTAAGTCTCTGATCAATCACTTGGATTAAAATGATAGCCTCCTCCCTATGCAAAAAACTACACATACTCCTCAGAACCTCGTGTTTTTTCAGCCTTAAGACCTTCTTTTGCAAGACAGTGGCACAAACACTGAAACTGGGAGTTATGCTCAGGCCTGCAACCACATTCCAGACATGTTCTGCAAATAAACACACGTCCTGCTACTCTAAGCCAGCTACCTAGGCTGTTTTTCAGGTACCAAGCTCTTGTTCAGTGACTCACATGGCTTCTGCATGCTATTCCCCCTCACCCCTGCAAAGGCTCCCTGCAAAATCAACCAAATGCTGCCAGTGCGGACCTTCCATCTCACAGTGATGATGCCTACCAGGAAATAACCAGGAGAAGAACAAGAGGAAGGATCCAGGGGTCCTACAACACAAGCCAGAAAGACTCAAAGGACTGGTTTGTCTAGCCTAGGGAAAACAAGACCTTGACAGCAGGCCCTCAGAGCAGGTACAAAAAGGAAGACTTAAGGTGTTCTGCAGACCTCTCCTGCGAAGCAGCAGGCTTACATAATGGCAAGGGAGATGAGATGCATCAGGAAATAATTTCTGCTTGCAAGAATGGTGAAGAACTCACAGTTTCTCTAGGGAAATAATAGGGTCTCCATCACTACCACTAAATGTCTCCAGAAAACATCTGAGAATGACTGAGGTACAGCCAAAACTCTCCAGGTACAGATCAGAACAATCCTGAAATTCCCCATCTGTATTTTCTATGACCCTACAGAAGCCAGAACAGTAGATTCACTATCTCCTTAAGGAGTGAGCATTTTTGTACACACTGCTCACATTAATGCAGGAAAAGAACATGACTTTGAAAAATAAAACCAGAAAAAAAAGCAACTGATGTGACAGCCAACAATTTTGAACACAGATCTGAGTGCAGAATTACGGTCTAAAAGCTGCATGGCTTTCCTTACCCCTGTGGGGGGCCACCTGCCTGCAGACACAGTACAGTGCTGTGTTCAATTTATTGGATGTGCACAAACCAACAGAACTGAAATGTAAAGTACTCAGCTCCTTCACAGCATAGCTTAAGAACACGACTGACGTCTGGCCACGCAAGTTGCCCTGCTAACCCGACCGATTTGTGGAACAACAGCCGCAAGTCTTGGCTTTTTAAAATACCGAACATACGTAAACCATCTTTCACTGTTTCCTACCTTTTCCTCCCCAACAAACTGAGACAGCATCAAGGAAAAGGGCAGAAACCCAACGATCACTAATGCCTGGTCTCTGAGATGGATGCATTTTTTTTTGTGCATTCCAGGCACCTGCAGGGCCCACAGAGAGACCTCAACTCTTGTACTCTACGCGAGTAGCGATGGCCCCAACACAAACACCACGCTGCCTAAGATGCGAATCCCTTTCATGTAAAGGCTTACCTGAACTGCCACGTTCTGCTTTCCCGCTTCCTGCATCTTATCCAGGCCACATTTCTTGGTCTCGTTCTTTCTTTTGTTGTTATCCTTCTTCCCATCACACTTATTGGCTACTATTCCTTTGCTATAGTCCCGTCTTTCCCTGCCCACATCCTTAGGCGGATAGATTCGCCCTTGCTCTCTGTTCATTTCCCGAGGCTTAATATTTTCCTTGAACGTGACCATTGGCTTTTCCCCTGAGTCACAGTTGTTGTTCAGACTTCTGCCAGAGGACAGAACTGACTTGAGTCCAGGGCTCCCATCCGCAGACAGTGGCTCTGCAGTAGGCGTTTCCTGCAAGGCGAGGCTCTCTTTGGCTTCACAAGGGTCCGCCAGTATTAATTCCGGGATTTCTGTCAAAAACAACAGCTTCCCTACCTCATTTTCACACTGAATCAGCCTGAAAAAGACAGAGGGGAATTGAAAAGCAAATCCAAACAGTTTTCCCACATGGCAACCTCACACGCTCTTGCTACCACTGTTTCTGCTCATCTCAGCTGTGCGGCAGCATCACTAAAAAAGATCTCATCAAGTATGACGCTTCACTCCAAATACATTCCCATGCTGACCCACATGCTGACCCACAGAACACGTTATCAGCACGGTCAGCCTTGCAGCATCAGTGAAATTTTATCAAATTGCTTTGTAAAACAATGACAAAAGAAGTTCACCCCTGTCAGCTGGACTCTCCTCAGCTTATAGCAGCAACTGCAACATGCTGGTGGCTGCTTGAGGCTATCTGCAGTTACCTGGGCTGGTTATCAGCAATCCATTTGCCCGTGAAGATCAGTCGCTGCTCCCGTATCCGACGTTGCTGCCCCTCCTTATCTCCTGTAATCGCCTGGTGGCCTTTGGAAAAATCCAAGTTCCTGCCATTGAAATGGGAGAGGAAAAAGTATTAATTACACAGTTACCCCCAGCAAAACCATGTTTCTTTGGAAATACAATTGGTCATCATCAGTATGGCACCAGATCCTACTCAAAATGTGACAGTTATAGATGTCTGAGTTACAGATTCAATTCCCATCTCATGAGATGCAGCTGCGCTTTTCTTAGAGCATGACATAAGGTAAAGACAGTAAAAAAAAAAACACATCAAGCAGTTTTCATGTAAAAAAAAAATTGCTTTCCTCATTTCTTAAGCTTTTCCCTTTCAGTTTCAGTCTGAAGACTATGGAAGAAGAACAGTCATAAGCAATGTTACAAGCTCATGACTTTCCTCAGAGTTTCACTGAAAACTGGCACAGGACCTATTTTCCTCTTCAGAATGGAGACTGAAGTCCTACATTACCTGTTACAGTTTTGCAAAGATACTTACATCAATCCATACCCTACTACGTACTCATGTACAAGATACCGTAGCAAAGAGGTCAGTGTCTACCAGGAGCGACACCAGTGAGAGTAGTGCCTTCAGCTGTCACCCACCTGAATGAGGGTCTCAGAGCCAAGAATCCTTGCAACTCAAATTCTTCTGGAAGGGGGGTTGCTGGGGAATAGACAGAAAGCAAGATAAGTGTTAATGCATTACTTACAGAATCATAAAGACTCCTCAGCAAGGTCACTACACACAGCCAAGCCTTCTACCAACATGCTCCACCCTGCAACATGAGGAGCTCGAGAACAACAAAGCAGAGCACAGTCTGCTCAGGATGGGAAAGCAGCATTTGCAAGGTATTCACATGCACTGATCCTAGAAGACAACCTGTTCCATATCTGCCTTCCAGCTGCAGTTCCCCACATCATCAGAAAAAGCATGCATCGTTCTCAGACCTCTGCAGCACAGACCAGAGGCATCCTTACCATTATAGTTGGACAGATCTTCTTCATGAGGCTGGAAGCTGTTCAGAAGAGAAATCAGCCAGGGCCATACGCTGTAAATCAGAAGACAGACAAACTAAGCGAAAACTACAAAACCTGCAACTACTCACCTCACTGAGAAAAGACTGAAATCTACTACACAGTCACAGCTTGCACAAATCCTTTGATTCCCAACAAAAGGTTTTTCCTCAAATGTCAGGGAAAAGATCACTGCCTTGAAGAACTCAGTGTTTTTGACAAGTCAGTCTAAGGGTGCCCAGGAAGCCAGACTCTTGCAGTACCATGTTCATAGCCCAGCAACTTGGGAAACTTGCTATGAATTTAACTGGACAAAAGCATTCCATGAGCCAAAGTTCAGAGTAGTCTGAACCTGTCTGCAATCCATGTTTTCCAGTCCAATGCTCCCTACTCTCAGAGACACAGTACACGAATCAGATTGGAAGCAAAACAAGTTACTGAGACACACATGCTGTGCTACTAACATCAGCAAAGCTTTGTGGCACTGAAAACAGATGCCAGGAAGGTAAGAAGGTCTAAGACCTGGAGATTCAAGTGGAGGGTGGCAGGCAGCAAGCCAGCCTTGCACTAGCAATACCAGTACAAGCAAGGACTGGAAACTCCTTACAAAGGCCCTGGAGCAAATAATTTAAAAATTACAACAATCACTGCATGGCTGCTTAACATTTAATACCACCAAACTGCTTTTTATTATTATTACTTTTTGTTTTAAAAGCTCTGACCTAAAGTCTAAGTATCCTTCTTCTGCTTTAGTGATGGGCAGCAAGTCCATGAAGGCAGCAGGCGAACTATTTTAAGAAGGCTCCCACAGTGAGATGAATGTTTGTCATCCTTTGGGTGGGCTTTCAGCCATCAGCCAGCACCTGGACTGAGGAATGCAGCACACACCTGAAAGCCTGAGGTGAGCTGCTCTCCTGCATGGCTGCAGGGGCTGGAAACCTTCTGTGTGCACATTAATTCTGTGTGCTAAAATAAGCAGTAACTCCTTCCCATAATTGACAAAAAAGAGGAAAAAAAGACAGAGTGCAAGTCTGTTGCAATGTACAGTAAATTCCAATCTCTCGGTACAAGTTTTGAAAAAAAAAATCTCATAATAAGAGATCTCTAAAGTAGAGTGATGTAACAAAAAAAAATCTAGATCCAGTGTGGCTTCCACAGAGGAGGTTTTGAAAACTGTTTTCTAAAGAGCACACAACATTGACATACGACTTTTGTCTTCAGTTCTGGCCTTCAGATTTATCTGCCTTCCCAGGTAAACACCTCTCTTTCCTATTTCAGATGTTCATTCAGACTGAATTAAATCTCCCCAGGTGGAGAATTAATTCTCCACAGGAAAAAAAATAAGCACAGGACAGGGACAACTGAAAGCTTAAGCAGTAATAAGTATTACTTCTTGAACTGAGAGCACAAGCAACTATGAACTCAGAGTAAGGAAGACTTCCCAAGTAATACAGAACAGACAACAGCTTATTAAAGAGAGGCCAACAATGGCACATGTGTGTCCTGCAGTCAAATAATGCCTTTCATTAGGATTTTATGATAGAAACAGAAGGAAAACTTTCCTTTTCACAAATAATGGGGAAGACAGACATCTTGACTTTTTAGAGCCAACGAGAGCAATGACTGCTACCTAATGCCCATTCTGACAAATATCAGCAGTACCTCATGTTGTTCTCAAATTCAGCTGTACATTTTACAGCTGTTTGCTGCTCCTTTCACAACACCTTTTTGCAGTGTCTACCTGGCATCACTAGAGAGCATCATGTTATCACACCACAGCCTTAAGGCCAGGCATCATTTCAAAGAGGACCTGTCCACTGCCAGGGTAGGGAGATCTGCTCTGGCTAACTCAGAGTACACATTCACACCTGAAGATGCATTTGATGCTCCATAAAATAAAACCTGCATCTTCCCTCTGCAAGGCCTACTTCATATCAAATAGTCTTGAAAAATCTTCACCACTAGAACAGTAGGATAAAGCCTTCCTTTAGAACAGTCACACAGTAGTGCTTATTACCTTCTGAAAACAATTTGTGAACTCAGTTTCCTTCATGTTGCTTTTGGGAGCTCTGGAATTGATGTTCCCAGAGCTCCAGGGCTTCATACTCTGAACAAGGGTGAATCTCACCACTTGTTCACCATTTCTGCAAACCAAGGCTATAGGGGCCCCTGCTCCCCAAACATCAAGGTACAGAAAATGCAGGCCACTGCCAGAACCACATCTTACAGCACACACTGCCCCAGGAGAACTGAGGGCACTGTGGCACGTCACACAAGATCAGCTAAGCAAGCTGCTTTCACACAGTTTTCCTTACAGTGGGCATCCTAGGGAAAATACTCATCCAGCTGAGTCAGCAACAGTCAGTTCCAGTCTGGAGAAACATCTAACAGGCCAGAAACACTGACTGAATTGCTGTAATTCACAAAAAGTGAATAGGCTATAAACACATTGGCTAGTTTTCAACTATTTAAGCATAAGTTTATGAGATTAGAGGCAGAAGCAAAAAATCAGAGCAACAGTCCAGAACAGTAATGTCTGTGCTGACATTTCAAGACCTCCGCTACCAAAATCAATTTATTTCCACGATCATGAGCCAAAAAATTCTGGATTCCAGTTCTGCCCAAGCAGATGACTTACTGCGTGAAATTAGGGCAAGTATTCTCATGCCACCTACCTCAGTAAATCCAAGAAATCATTACAACAGACTTGACTAAGGGTACACTCAGTTTTTACACTCAAGTTAGACATCATAAAGTAGATCCCTCTGATCTTAACTCAAAAAAAAAAGTTACAAGCAAACCCAAAGCCAATTAAAGCATTGAATTTGCTCATGTAGCACAAAAGTCTCAAGTTCTGTTTTATGAACATTTTAAGCACAGGCACACCATTCTCTATGATTTTGTTGCTTGTAATGACAACTTACTGGATCAGTTTTCCCCCTACCAATCTGTGTACCAGTCACTGTTACCTTCTACAATTAAATGTATGAAAAGAAAGATTAACACTCACTACCGTCTTTCATCCACTACTGCCTCCTGGAAAACACTGGGCCTAAGTTTCAGCCAGTCCATCGAAACCTTCACAGCTGGAAGAGGATAGGCAGCCCCAGAGTCCTCCTGGTAGTCATTTTGTAAAGGGCACTTGCACAGAACTCCAAGAAAGGACACTACAAACAAGGCAGGGGAAAAAAGTAGAATCAGTGCAGGAACAGTATTTTAAGACTTGCTAAACAACCTGACCAAATAAATCCCAGTCACAGAAGCATACTTACAAGAGTTAGCTCTTTAAGCAGTCTGATGGCTTGAGCTCAACAAATTTACTGTTGGATCAGAACAGTTTTTTTTCCCTAAAATGTAGCTTCGTACCATGAAGCAGAACGTCTTCTCATTTTTTCTCCCCACACTGCAGCTAACTGCAGAGCAGCCCCACCAACAAAGTGCCCATGGCCAATTCAGACCCAGCTTAGCACCCAGTTTACAATGCTCCTTCAGAACCAGCAGGGCTTCAGACAGACAAGCCCAAGTCACGCAAACGCAGCATTCATCAGCACTGCTAGACACAGACAACTGCACAACCACCTTGTCTTAGCTCTCCTCCATTTGACAGCAAATGTGTAACGTGTTCCAGATAAAACCAAAAGAGAAACACAAAAGCCAGTTAGTCCCCATCCTTACTGAAGAGGGCCAGCAGCTGTGTCCAGCAGAGCTGCTCATCCTGGCTGTAACTGTGCTGCTCCGTTTCATTGCTGAAGTCTCGCAGGTGATGCAGTTGGAACAGATTGATGACAGTAATATGTACCAGCTGCTGAGAATTGAAGGCCTTTTGGAACAACAACCTCTGCAGCAAAGAGGAACAGACAAAGCATGTGTTTTTATACAATAAAGCACACCCTTGAAAGGATCAGTAGCTGCTACTGCACTGCTTGAGTAATGTTTCTGCCCTGAAGGGGACACTCGCTGTAGATTGGTTCCAGGTCATCACTAACAGCACAGCACTGGGCTTTCCCAGCAGGACACAGGCAGATGTCTGCTGTTAAACCCAAGGTTTTTGCTCACACAGGCAACAAATCAACACCCCCTTGGGAACATCTCTCTTTAAAAGCATGGCTTTAATGTGCAATTACAACATGGCAATGCAACTGCCAGAATTGCAGGGGCATGCAGGTCCCACTGCATTTTTCATCTTTCCAAGAAACAGCAGTGATAGGGTGACACTTAAAAAGAAAACAAACAAATTTTAACTGCTGCGTGGTTATGTATTAAGACTAATTCCACAGCTGACTTCATGGGTCATAGAGTGCTGTCACTGACTGAAGCTGTTTACAAATGCATTTCAGCAACCGCGCTGAAAATAAACCAGTGCTTTTTTGGAGTGCTATGAGGAGGAAAAAAAAAGATAGCCTAAACCACAACCAATCTATTCTGTTCAGACAATAGTCAGGCAGGCAAATTGCTTAACCAGTATAAGCATCAGAAAAAGGCTTGAGCTCTATGTGCAGCCTTGATTTTTTAGTTAAAGGCATGAAACACTTGTGTCAGTCAGCAGTTCAAACTGCTGGTGCAGTCAGGAGCAGAACTGCTGCCCTGCCCCAACACTCATGCCCCAATGACTGCTCTTGTCATTCACAGTTAGCATCAGCCACACAGTTAAGTGGCTGTCCACCACAGAGGCAACTTCTCACCTGAGTCAGAAGAGCTGCTCTCTAGTAAATTAAGCCTTACACTGTATAACATAAACAAAAGAGTGAGCCCTGCTTTGCTGCTTAGATTAATTAGCTCTGTTTTAGAACTGTGAATCAGTTAAAAAAAAAAAAAAGGCTATTCCACATGCCTGCGCAACACTCATAGCTATTGATTAAATGCATTGTGGAAAAAGCAGTACTTGCTCTACAGCCAACATCACACACAGAGAGATGCAATTATTTAATTTTGAAAAACTCAGTGTTCAAGCAGCTCACATCCAAAGCTCATACAAGTCACAAGCTCTGTTTGTTTTGATTTCAACAGCTGTTTGAACCTAACTCTAGCAGCCCAGCAAAATTCAGGGAAAACCAGTGCTGTAAAGACCATTTGTATCTCTTTGTGTTGCAAAGACCCACTACTAAATTCGGGGAAGCATATGCTCTGTTGGACCTATTCGTGCTATCTGCCCACTGTCCACCAATGAAGATGCTGAAGAAGGTGAAGCTGTTTCCAGAAGGCACATAACAGTTAACACTGTGTCCATTTTGAAATTGTAATACTTTGTATAAGTACCTTAAAAAGTTCCCTTTGGTTTAGTCTTTGCTGTATCGTTCAGCTTAACGAGCTGTCTACATAATTAATGGGTACTCCTAGATTTTCCAGAGGAAACACGTTCTGAATAGTTCCAGTCTACAAATTAAGGTTGTACCGAAACACTGCTTTTAAAGAAACCACGGAGAGGAGAGGGGAGTTGTCTGAGGAAGATTAAAAGCTGTCTCAATAACCAGGGGGAATGATGGAACGCCATCCAAAAATGAAGCGTTCGAAACTCTTCAGGCAGCCAGGACTGATGAACTGAATGCTTTCACAGGCATCCAAGCATCATCCAGGCTGAAGAGAATCAGTTGTGATCACTGGTTTCTCTTGTACCTCCAACTATGTGTCAAATGGGTTTGTAGAAATCAACACAACTATCCACTATCAGCTGTGATGCAAAACTTCCGTCACTGGCTACTTCAGCTTCCCATATTTTAGCATGCGAAAAAGTTGCAACTGGACCGTAGTTTCACAACTCGGCTGCTAAAAACTCTTTCTTCAATACACTAATTAATACATTGCTAGAACTAACCTTGAACTGTTCTTCCAGCTTTTCTCGAAGAGGGCTCAGCTTCTCCAAGCTCTTACTCAGGTACACATGGCCATGGAATTTAATAAACGCCTTGATGAAGTCAGACACGCTCCATCGAGTCTTCACCTCATCACGACTGTATTCAGGAAAGAAATACCTGGCTTCAGTCTATGGAATTAGACACAGCTGCACATAGCATTACAAACCTTCTCTGTGAAGTTCAAGAAAGGAAGAACGGCCATGCAAGGCTGCTTCTCCACATTGGCACAAGATGCTTTTTTCCTGCGCTCCCTGTTCACACTCAAGAGCATCCCAGACACACTACTCCTCACACACAAGGATGCCATAACTGGAAGGGGGTCAAGGAACTTTTGTTCAGTTTCCTCTAGCAAATACCAATAACCTCAGGCAAGGGAGATGCACTTAGAGGCAGTCTCCTCCATCCTGTCTGAGCAGGAACACATCACACTCAGCCTTACCTTTCCAGTGCTTTAGAAAGTGCTTTTTGTAGGTTGGTGGAAGCAGCTGGGAAAGGAAACTTCACAGCAATGCTTCTGCAGTAGTAGAAAATTGTGGTTAAGTGGTCTCCTTTGGAAGAAGCTAGAATAGCCAACTGATTATAAGGCTGACCTAGGGGAGAGAAAAGACAAGTTGTCCAACAAGTTGTTACTAAGCGAAGTGTGCTAGATTTGAGCTGAAGGCTGATCACCTGAAAAGCAAGTCCTAAAACCTTTAACAAACAAGATTCAGATTCATCTGCTGACATTTCTTCTCCAGCCTATCAGTACCAGTCAAAAGAAAAAGCTTTGAAAATTGTGGTACAGATTTTTTAGCATATCTTTCAAAATTAGACAAACACACTACAAGATCTTTGTCTAAACGAGATACTTTCAAAACAAGGGTTTTACCACCACTACATTTATCATCCTCTACTTTGATAAGATCTAACCTAGTTTTACCACATGAACTGTTGACAGTTACATTTGTCTCACATATTTTGCCTATAGTGTCACATTTTTAGTTATAATATGGATAATTGTTTGGTTAAAACACAACTTAAAAACAATTGAATTACTGCTTTCAGCAGCCTGGCTCAAAACCATTTTATCCTTCCCACCATCCCTACCCTACATTTTGTGCCACTATAACCCAGGAACTAGAAAGCTTCATACCTGAACTAAACAAGGCTCTTAACTTACATGAGCAACTTGAAGTCCAATTTTAGCTACTAAGCTTTATAAACTGGGACATGAACAAGCAACAAAAGAAAATAATGCTATGGTGGGCAAGTTCTCTTTAACTGTAGTTTACAGCACAGAGATGTAATTCAGCGTAATGTGGCAGTAGAAGACCTGGAGTGAAGCTGCACATTACCTTCTTTGTTATGAAATATTCACAAAGGAGAAAACTGACAGAAATCAGGCAAAGAGCTATCACCTAAGTGATGTACTGATGGGTCAGGCGTTGTTGTACAATTGTTTTGGGTTGAGGGGGGAGGTTTATGTAAACTCTCCAGTTTCCAGCCACCACACAAGAATGGCAAATACTCTGAATCTTCCTTTCAAATCATGAACCTGAACAGTACCCCAGACTCACCGTTAGAGGGGACGAGCTGAGCTGCATGCCTGTAGTAAGACTCTGCCTGGCTGGTCTGATTCCTATACCGAGCTAAAGAAACAAACAAACAACAACAAAAAACAAATTCAGACAAAAAAAAGCAACTTTCCTGCACTAATTTGAATACAACCCAGTTTACCTGAAGAGTATTTTGCTATCATTTCAGAAATAAGCACCAGAATGTACAACTACACCAAGCAACAAGAACACTCAACACGTGAATTTTAAAGCAATCATTTTTCCTCAGGCCCTGTTGTCATGGCTTATCAGTCTTTATTTAGAAAGATGCTGTGCCAACAGCAACACATCCAGAGAGATACAAACATTTTTTTGTACTTATCTACACACAGTGGATCCGTAGATCTACTTTTAGTTATTACTTAAACAATTGCAGATTCCTGTAAAGACAGAACTCCTACAACACGTCTTTCTACTCTAAAGAAATAAACCTGTTAAACTTCATGCAAAAATCAAAACCTCATTTGCGAAAGGCTGGATTTCTACCCATCTTCATCGTACACCAGGGTTTTAAAAGTAATATTCTGAAATGGAGTAGCATGTTAGCCTGCTGCAACAAGTTTTTGTAACATTTACCAGTTTCAACACCTCACCGTGCCTACCAGGTATAACGTGGACAGTGCAGTCAGTGTGCCAGGATCCAAGATTCTAGGAAATCACTGGAAAGCAACCCTTCACTGTCTCCATGCAATAATGTGTAACACATGAGAAAAATCTAACAGCATTGCTTTCCAGGCCTTTCCCCCTGCAGCAACCAAATATACCGTCAGCTACTAGTTTGGAGCACACTTGGTCTAGCAGCTGCACAGGGCACATACAGATTCCTCACTGTGAAAGTTGAATACTGAGGCAGAACTCAACACCCCACCTCTTTTTCCTTCAAAAACTCACCAATGTCTCCAAGGTGGACAAGGCAGTGCTGGCAGATGTAAGAGCAGGAGCTAGATTGCGGCTTTACTATGGCGCTGGTGTGCGTCTGTTTATTGCTAATGATTCCCAGCTGGGAAGACTTCACACGACATGGCAAGTCTACATTAAAAACTGTGCACAATTCCTGTAATAACTAGAGAAACAGGTCTGGGTTAGTAGCAGTTAGAGACAGTGACCAGAACAGCACTGAACCAGCAGGCAAAACGGGCACAGACCATCACTCGGAGGCATGCATTAGCTGGACACATTTAGAATGAACAAGTCCATTCAGCCTCTGAAGAAGCTTGCTCCAACGTAAGAAATAGCACTGCCCAGACTTCAATTTCAGGGAGAAGCCTGAACAAAACCAAGTTTGTATGCAACACAAGGCAAAAGTGGCTGAGCTGTCCCATTGGATGTGCTGCCAAGTAGGCAAATATTTGTGCTAAGCTAACAGTGAGACCTGCAGAACAACGCAGCAGCTACTTCAGTATCTCGAAAACTGACTGAAGGAAAAGCTGAACTTTGCCATTCTAATTAGTGCTTTTGAAGTTTTTTCCCAATGGACTCCAGCAAGCAGCCTAGAAATGAAAAGAGTTTGTGCTACCATGTTACAGGGTTAAAAATCCAAGTGCAGATTGACAGACTTTCTCCCAGCTGCAAACACACTCAATCTCCAAATAAAATAGACCTGTGGCAGAATCCCACTTCCAGATAAAGGCATCCAGAAAGCCCAGGGCTGATAGAGAGGTGTACTGCCAACAGCTAAAGATTCAACACACTGCTCGTTTGCTGCAGAAAAAGGGTTGTGTTAGATCTCCTTTCCCCATCTACTCTGTCTTTTATACAGAAGATTTACAAAAAAAAAAAAAGAAGGCATCTCACAGATGAAAGTGGGATAAAAGAGAAACCTGACATCTTCCAACATGCTGAATCACGAGAATTCATGCTCTCTTTCAGAAATGTCATTTACAAAAGGCCTCTCTGCTGGAGAGCAGGTATCACAGCTGAGCAAAGTCTTTAGACTAAAAACAGAATGATTACCATCACAAATAGAGAAAGACACCCCAGCCAGTGGTGTCATACAGAAGAGCAAAGTTTCCTGAAGCACTGCTGGGAAGAAAAAGGGTTTTGCATGTCAAATGGTGTAGATGATGGACAACTCTTGGCACCCACACCACAGCCTGTCAGACTGACTGCTTTGAAAAGGAGGCATTCCAAAAAGCAATACCTAAGAAAAAAAAAGAAAAAGAAAACCACAGACTCTGGAAAAAAATCGAGTTGCCTTGGACATGTCAGAATCAAACCTAGCACTGATGAAGGATGATGTATTGTGCAAGTTGTAAACGGAAGTCAGTGCAAACTAGCCAGGATAAAACCTTTAGTCAGGACACTACAGGAGATACAGGTGTCAGCAGTGACACTGTTGCTTGGGCACACACCAAGTGGGGAAAGAAAGAGGCAAGTTAGCTCTGTAAGGGCCATTATCACACACCAGCTCTTATGCATCGCAACCTACAAACAGAAATCTAACTTTGGATAGCGTACAGGTGAAAAACAGCAGTAATGAATACATACATGAACACACTTTCAAAGTGAACTGGAACCTCACAGAAAGCACCGAGCCCAAGAGCAATCATCTATGCAGTCTTGCTTAATGGGAAGAAGAAATTCTGTAATTTCCAATTCCAAATAGAATCATAGACGGCTTGGGTTGGCAGGGACCTCAGAGATCATCTAGTTCTAACCCCCCTGCCATGGACAGGGCTGCCAGCCACTACATCAAACTGCCCAGGAACCCATTCAGCCTGGCCTTGAACACAGCCAGGGATGGGGCAGACACAGCTTCTCTGGGCAGCCTGTGCCACCACCTCACCACTCTCTCAGGGAAGAATTTCTTCCTGATGCCCAACCTGAACCTCCCCTCTTTCAGTTTTAGCCCATTCCCCCTTGTCCTACCATTATCCACCCGTGTAAAAAGTCGGTCCCCCTCCTGCCTGTGAGCTCCTTTCAAGTATTGGAAGGCCGCAAGGAGGTCTCCCTGGAGCCTTCTCTGTTCCAAGCTGAACAATCCCAACTCCCTCAACCTCTCCTCATAGGAGAGGTGCTCCAGCCCTCTGATCATTTTGGTGGCCCTCCTCTGGACCCGCTCCAACAGCTCCACATCCCCTCTGTACTGCGGGCCCCAGGCCTGGACACAGCACTCCAGGTGAGGTCTCACAAGGGCAGAGCAGAGGGGGACGATCACCTCCCTCTCCCTGCTGGCCACCCCTCTCTTGATGCAGCCCAGGATGCCATTGGCCTTCCTGG
>VXAV01005917.1:33598-54036 GCA_013399715.1 Alectura lathami | reverse complement strand
GGTGTGATGCTTGCCTTTTTTCAGTCACCGGGGACCTCGCCTGACAGCCACGACTTTTCAAATATGATGGAGAGCGGCTCGGCAACCACATCAGCCAACTCCTTCAGGACCCTAGGATGCATCCCGTCCGGCCCCATAGACTTGTAGACATTCAGTCCCATAAGGTGGTCTCTGACTTGCTCCACTCTTACACTGGGAAGGATTTTGCTCCCCCCATCCCCACTTGGATTTTCAGGGGCACGAGAGACCTGAGCAGCCTGACCAGCAGTGAAGACTGAGGCAAAGAACTTATTAAGTACCTCAGAATAACTTTTGGCAAAAATATAGAATTAAGACTGAAGATGTGTTTGTAAACCTGCAAGTCCTGATTAAAAAAAAAAAAAAAAAAAAAAAAAAACACCAAGATGTTATATGCTGATAAATGCAAAACAGTACTCCTGGGAACAACCACCCCACTTCAGTGCACAACTGTAGCAGGAACTAAGTTAGGTGTTATCACTGGAAAAAAAAAAAGCTGTATTTATTATAGATAGCTCCTGGAGAACATTAACTCAACACGCACCACTGGCATAACAGTTACAAGGAAGGGACACAGAACAAAGCACAATATGCCATCATACAAATCCTCAGTGCATCCACATTTGCAGTTGCCAGAGCAGTTGCCAGAGCAGCACAGGAGACCTGACAGAGGACAGCCACAGCTTTGTAAGGGACCCACAGGCATGCAGCATGCTTGCTACCAGTTTATGGAAATGTACCACAACCAAGGGATTTTTTGCAGCTCACCTGTGTGTAGAAGCCACTAGCTGCCTCTAAGAACAGAGAAAGGTTCGCCTGAACTTCGCTCCGGTTTGGATTCGCTCTATTTTTCGCTTGTCCCTGTAGCGTTGTGATCTGATTTTTAAAGGCATGATTCCAACTGAAAACAAAACAAGCATTTTGCTTTTTATTTTGGAAGTCTCTTACGCACATATAATAAGAAACAGGAAATAACTGTTTAATTACTTAGCATTAAACACAAAAATGAAGCGTATTCAAATTCACACACCATTCAGAGTAGAAATGTTAGATATGGGGGAACCACCTTTCCCCACCTCTCATTACAACGTAAACCAACCCTGATGCTGTATAGCTAACATTGCAACAGCATATATTTTGCTTGTAGTTGTTTTGGTTTAGGCAGCATAGCTCTCCTCTTAAAACAGGATATGGGGTGCAGAAATCTGAGTAAGAAGTCATCCAGCATCTGGGGGCATGGACAGGACAGCTCCGGACAGCCTACTCACCTTGCTTTCCTCAAAGTGCTGGAAGAACCATGCTCCTCTTGGCTAAACCTGTTAGGTTTAGCTGCTCCTAGGACCAAATTCAGGGCATGGAGAAAACCCAGCACAATCTTCCCTGATCCTTAGGGTGCTTCTCATGAGTGAAGTCCTCTCTAGATGCTCCCCCCTCTTCCTCCTCTGTCCAAATTCAAATTCACCTGAGAGCTTACAGAGAGGGTCTCTGACAGCCACTCAGCTTCTGCTAGACCTTGCTCAAAGCTCCAGGTGACTACACTGGGCAAATTTCCTCCTTTCTGGAAACTTCAAATTTCAGCCCTTCCTTGACAGCACGGAAGACAGATGTTACTTTTCTCTCTCCCTTCCATGCTGCTCACCAAAACTCATGCCTGCACGACACAGCTGCTGCTGAGTGCCAGAGGTAAAATACTCATCTATGGAACTCTCTTAATGTACTCCACAGTGATTCTCATGTTTCACCCACAGTATAGCTCTCATTTTAAAGGAAATAAGGCAATCATTTAAAAGGACACAAATCACTTTTCTAAGCTGTGGGGTTTCCTGCCCATCAGTCCACATCACACACACACAAATTAATGATGTACTTACAGGTCTTGCTCCACTTTTTTGTCCAAAGCATACTCCAAATCAGTCACCAGCATTTTCTGATACAAGTCCTGTAGAGCCTGCCTGGATGTCCAGACTTCTGCTGGACCCAGCTTTGAATCTGAGCAACAAAAAGCAAACACAGACAACATTTTTTTGTAACACTCAAATTTACGAAGTCATGCCAACTGATTTTTCAAGGGAAGAAAAATGAAAGACTGCAGCACAGTGTAAGGTATCTAATGCCAAACACCCACTTTTCTCATAGATTCATCAGAACTTTGAAATACAAAAACTACAGAGGGACTGGGGATTAACTGATCCTACAAAGTCAGCAGTGGGAAAGTTCAGAAATCAGACAGGGAGGGTATTCTCCACAAGTCATTAGGCTGCGTAACTTCTCGTCACTGGATGAATTTAAAAATTCCAGAGGAGCCTGAAAAAATTAGTGGAAAAGAAATCCATCAAGTGAAACTAAATAGGAGAGTCCCTGAGCTAATGCTGTTCAGGAGAACACAGCGGGAAGGTACAGCAGCATGCTCATTTTCTAAACTCTTCGGTAGCCATCTGCTCTTCATCACTGGTGGGTGAGTGCAAACACTGTCCCCTGCTCTCATGAGTCATGCAGTGCATTTTCCCAAGCCTTGTAAACTCAGCTGGGCTGGGGCTGCTGGAGCAGAAGGGACAAGCATTGCCCCAGGGAAGCCATTCAGCTGATGGTGCAGCCACTCCTGTTGGGCTAGAGGGATCCAGGCAGCCAGGGTGTTCCTACAGGGACCTCACCCACTTGCTGCGTGTGCTATGCCAAGGTGCTAAGCTCATCTGAGTGTGGGTTCATTATGCAAGCTGCTTGAATGCTGTGGTTGATACATTAATATAAACCATAAATAACTGAAGAGCAGAAGCCAGCTTGTAGATTTTGTAGCAGGTACAGGCTGCACTTTGTAACACACCTGGTAGTGTTCAGAACAACCCTTCTATCACCCAGAGTTCTCAAAACCAAAAAGATCCTTTCCCTACTGCTAATCCAAAGGACAGCAGTTCCTGTGAGAGTCTGGACAAGAGTTTCTTTCTCACCCTCAAAGGGAGAGTAACAGGAACATGATCTCTGTCTCCAAATGCATTTTAACTTTAATACATTTATTTTAGATATAGAAAAGATGGGCATAGTTGTTAAGATTCTATTTACATGCAGAGGACAAACCTTTAACGTAATGCTGCACACTTTTCAGAGAACTCCTTGGACTGGTAAGCATAAGGGACATATGAAAGGAAAATCAACAGGAACCAAGCATTATTAGCAAGACCCACTGAGTAACCAAGGCAATTACCTGTCATGTCAGCCTTCAGGACTTCTGCCTGCCTGTAAGAACACAATGAAACAATAAATTAGAAACAGCCTGATCAAAATAATCAAATTATGCTAAACTACATTCATGCAACAGTGAGCACAGAGAGCTGGGCCAGCTCCTGAGAGGCTGCCTACAACCTGCAGGCTGCCACACAGCTTATTCCCCAAATTACGGATTTGAGTTACCGTTGTTTAACAGTATGTTTTCTTCCACTTCCATACCTTCTAAAAGTATGGCTGACAGTGCCTGTCAGCCCTCCTGCCGCTCTGGGCAAAGCCAGCTTTCCTTAAGGAGAGGCACAAAGAGACTGTGGCTTCCTCAGGCACCTCCCTTGCACTGCCTCACTACAGTCATGACCTGCGGCAGAACATGCCCCTGTCCTTTTTCTAGGCTAATGTTTGTAAACATTAGAGCAAAGAGCACAAGCTTTCCCCACCAGACATGGAAACCTCCTAGCATATGAAGGACTCACTTTACCTGCCTCCCTGTAAAAATGACTATGACAGTGTTTCAGGTTGTTCTGGGTTCCACCTCCTGGCCACAGACAACAGGGAAGGTTCTGAGATCCACATCAGGACTGAAGAGATCACACTAGTGCCAGTGCTCCACTGGGAAGATGCACACAGTCCCTTCGCAAAAGCTTCTGGCTGTGCCAAATGCAAGAACATCTCCAGCAACTCACCCTGGTCACCAGGAACTAGTGCACCAGCTAGGAAGCAATGGGATGCTCCCAGGGCTGTAATTAAATTTAGATCATCTTAACTGGTGCCAGAATAAAACTGTACTTTCCTCACCCACTTCACAAGTTCAACCTTCTCAAGACCATAACATTTGTAGTTTCTTTCTTCCAACTTTTTTTTTTTTTTTTTCCAGCTCCTGGTAATAGTGGGCACTGGCTGAAGAGACAACCTATAACTCTGGGTGGCAAAACAAGGACAGGTTTGGATATTGTGCCATGAACAAGCTGGAAACCCAGCAGCACTTCCACCTTGTCCCTGCCACTGAGCCAGTAGGAAGGGAAGCAGCAGCTCCTTGGCCCTGTGTCTGACAAAGGACCTGCAAGTCCCAAAAATCACAGAGCTGAGTGAACCCCGTGATGCCATGACTTGGATGTTAGAAATGCCACTGCCTGGAAGACACACCTGGCTTGTTTTTGAACAGCCAGCCAAGCTGCTACAGTTTGGCTCACCCTTTACACATCTGCCTGTTTTGCAAGCTCTTCCCCTTGAGCTGAGCACAGAGCTGGCATTGCCAAAGCCATGAACCCTACAAAGGCTCAGCCCAAGCAGGACACATGGCACTGCTTCAGCAAACGTGGCCCCAGATTCTCCTCCAGGAAAAGCAGCTCTGCCCAGGAACTGCTCCTCCAAAAATTACTGGGGTAGTACTACCTGCTACTACTTTAAAGACCAGTCTTTTGAAGGGGAAATACAAACAGCACCATTATAAAGGCTTTTAATCCCCCCAAAAGGTTTAACCAGCTGTTTCCTGGAGAATTTAGATGAAAGGAGCCTCAGCTAAACTCATGCAACTGCTGACAGATGCACACATGCCACCCGTCCAGTGTGGCTGGATCTGGCCTGGCCCAGCTGCGACAGGAGACACTTGTGCCTGAACCTTCACTATTTCTACATTACTACTGAGCAACTCCTCCCAGAACCACTATCGACAGATTTTTACCTGAACTTACACACAAAAAAAAAGAGCTTAGATCTGAATGTTTAGATCTGTTTTGGACAACAATTCTCACAGGCTCACAGCACAAGTACCTGTGACACTGATCTCATCACTAGCTGTAAAGCAAACTGCCTTTCCTACTTGATAAGCTTGCAACACACTGCACTAAAGGGATTGTCACTACAATTTTTAATAAAACTCATTGGAGTTATTTCAATGCTTCCTGAGGCCAGAGGAATTGGGCAGGTCTCCCGCTAGCATGCTGTGCCTTGTTTCCACCCAAAGAGAACCTCTAAATAAACCCGCTGCATCTGCAGGGTACAGTAAGAGAGGACACAGGGGGTACCAACCTGCTCTGCATCACTGGCAAAGCTTGAGTATTTGAGAGAAAAGCACTGCCTGCTCCCTGAACAGCAAGGAGTGCCTTTGCTGGTGCTTGGGGTGGGCACGCACCAGGGTTTGCTGACACCTGCCGAAGCTTCATGCAGCACATGGCTCCTCATTTACAAATATCCTCACACACCTGATAATAAACCTTTTTGTCCCCACATTTTCCTGAGCCAGCTCATATTGAACTTGCATCAGAATGACTCATTCTGCTGCAAAAACTTGCTGCCTGCCAGCAAGCTTGGTGCAACTTGCTTTCATTTCATCACTAAGACCACCCTCAGGTAGCTCCTTGCCTGGTTTGCCTCAGCAGTTCAGCCTACACATCACACCTTCCTGACCAGCCTGCTAGTCCAAGGCCAAAAAGCACAAACCATAGCTCACCAGGCAGCATATTTCAAGCACCTGTGTTAGCTTGATATACCGTGGTACCTATTCCGTTAAGCTTCCTAACTAACTACACATCCAGCCCTGTGTTACAGCTGAGCTTGAATCTCAAATACAAACACCTTCCATTCAAGTCAGTAAAGCAGTTCAGCATCTAAAGGAATTTTCATTTTATACAAATACTTGAAAAGCTTCAAAACTATTAAAGGTAGTATCCAGAGATATATAAACAAATAGTGAAGGGATAACCTACATCAAAGTTAAGTACCTGCAGATCGCAAAAGAAACTCTACAGAACCTGGCAGCCCGGGAAGCCCTGCTTTCCTCCTGCTCAAGGGAACAGGCCCTACAGCACTAGCCTGGAATGACACACCCCGTTTAGGAAAGAAAGAAGAAAGAGATGCATTCTGTGTTCCCTCTTTCTTGTTTTACCATTCTCAATCAATCAAGTTTTCCCTAAGCAGGAACAAGTTATTCCCCTTCAACTGATAAGCACTACAGAAACCAAGCCCCACATACCTAGGGCTACCTCCCCTGTACACATTTTGAAGCGTTCGACCATCACATCATGAGGCTGAAAGGCACAGTGAAACATCATGCAGTCCCACTTACAGTTCTGCACTAGGACAGGTTTGCTTAATTTGTTCTTAAATCCTGACAAAGCAGGCCACGCAGCCCTCTTGCATTAGCTACTACTCTGTGGCTTGGAGAAACTCAGAAGCTTACTCTGAAATCCCAAACTAATACATAGATCCATTTTACTGTTGCCCCCAAACAGCTCATATCTGTTTTAATAGATATTCCTCATTTTTGTTATAATGCAAAGCACTCATAATAATGACACTCAGTTTTGCAAGCACCATGCCACAACTTTACACAAGCAGCAGTGTCGTGGAAGCACAGTTTTGCTATGAGCTTCATTACCAAGCACAGGAGAGCAAGTGAAAGGAAGCCCAAGTCTCCACACGTGATTTCTGAAGGTCAGGGGGGCCAGAGCCAAGCTCTGTTTACCCCACACTCCTTCACCTGCACAGCAAGGATGAGCCAGGTAAGACCTGCCACGGCACTGGTCCTACAACCACCACAAAAAGCCCCGACCTCACAGAAACACGGAGCACAACACCCTGCTTTGCACCATGCCTGAAGGGGAACTCCATTTGGATTTCCCCCGGCAGCCCTGAAACATCAGCAGCTATTTCAGTTCCCTTACATCCCAGCCACACACTGATAAGGAACGGAGGATTTTCAGTACTAAAATGGGTATCTGGGCACGTAAGAGCAACCTGAATCCAACTGCTTGTTCTGTGAATGCTCTACAAACTCAAAACCCTATTGAATGATGGGGGTAGTCTCCCTCCCAGTATGGATTTATATTCCTGCGCTTCTCCACCCCAGAGGTGGGTGCAGAAATGGCTCAGCAGTGAGAAGTGCCCACAGCCCCGCAAACCTCAGCGGAGCTGCACGACCACCGGGGAGGCTCGCTGACAGAGGGCTGCCGAGGACTGGGCACTGCCAGGAGGCTCTCCTCCTTCCAAACACGAGTCAGAAAACAAGCAGAGGGAATTATTCATTTTGGGTAAAAAAGGTCAATTTTCTATTATAGGAAATAAAAAGAAAGCCACACACACACTCAATCACCTGAAAAGAAGTTATTATTAAACTTTTAACCTTCCAGTGCGTGGAAATGCTCACACCCAAAAGGAACTACATTTTCCTCAAGAGAAAAGCTAACCTGAACAAAAATTTATAATGGTTTAGTGCCTGAGTGCTGTATTTTTTAGAAGTGTACTTGTGCTGATGCAGGGGAAGGCAGCAGGGAACACAAACGCCACAGGCACTGCACAAACAACATTCTGCTGCACATGCTGGGGAGAAGGGGGCTGCTCTGAAGCCCCCAAACATTCCATCCACGAAAGCATTCACACCTGCAGTTCAGAGCTGAGCAAAAGTCACTGCCTGACATAAATGGCTGACGGTTTTACCTGAAATCAGCACCCTCCCTCCCATTCCTCCGAGTAACAACTAACACTTGCTGAATTATAAGGTGTTATTAGCAAGTTTTAGAGACCCACTGGGCAGAAATCCCCCTTGGGGGGTAAGCTCTCTCACAGGTTGGCTTTTGCAAGATGATTCAGAAAAAACTTCTGGCTTCCCTGAACTGTTCTGTAGACACCTCTAACTATGACCAGTCAAAAGCATATCTGACAGTCTCAGGATAGCATACACATCCGAGGTCTGGACAGCTGAGTAAACAGCACTGGGGTACTTGTGCATAAACTTCATCTTCGAAATTTTCTTCACTTACTAATTCAACACCACCTAAATCTAACAGGCTTCAGAGAGCAGCTCCAGTTAGCAGCCTGATGTGGTTTTGCCTGAGAGGGCACCTGGACAGAGTCAGGACTTCCTTGTGCCATACAGGGTCAGATAAAAGTTTCTTATTCATTTGTGCATGGATTTTACTTATTCACACATGCCTCAGATATGCACAGTTTAACAATGTAAGCAACCTTATTTTCCCTAAAAAAATCCTTACTGTTCCAATCTTCCAGTGTTGCCACTTCACTTAAATGCCCACGGGCTTCCTGAAGCCACTTGCTGTGGGCGCTGGCAGGGAGTTGGCATCACCAGAACCACTGACCAGCAACAGATCCTGAGGCTGAGTCATCCACTTAAGCGCACCGCATGCCTTTTGCCCTGAAAGTACAGCCTTCAAGCACTTAGAGATGGTTTACCTTGAAAAACACCTTTGCAGACACCTTACTGTCATTTGCACACGTGCTAACGAGTGTACAGCTTGCTGTTACTGTCACAGGCAGCTGAAGGCAGGGCGCAGCTGGTTTTTTGACCAGTGGCTTCATCAGGTTAGAGCTGTAGATCAAAGCCATGCAGACAACTAACTCAGCCTCAGTGCAACCCTGCAAGTAAAAACCAATTCTGCAAGGCAGTCACCACCTGCATCCAAACCCTCTCCACAGGAACTCCCGCTCTGTGGCCATGCTCCCACCTCAGCCAGGTGGCAAGGTGAGAAAGCAGACAGAATAGGATTTTTGCTTTTTAATCTTTTTACTTTTTCCTCTATCTGCTCCGTTCCTCCTAGTCCAGGCTCTATTAGAAGCAAGTCATAATAATTACCTTCAAAAAGCAACCACCAAAAGCAGCTCTGTTCCCAAATTCGATCAGTGCTGACAGCCCTCATCTCTGGATAAGAGCCGAGGCACCCTCATAGTCAGCTTCATTCAGACTCAACTGTTTTCCTCTCCAGCTTCATGGAACTCAGTTAAAACTTCCTTTGCCTCCAGATTTGAAAAAGATGTGCAAGAGCTACCCCAAGGGAACTTTATACAGGCATGCTCTCCTATTAAATCTTCAGGGAAGGGAAACACAAGCCCTGCGCAAGGAATAAGTGGGCAGCATTAAGGCTAGTTCTGGTGACATCAACCTACTAGCTGCATGAAATACTGCTCTGTTAGAGACATGCGGGAGAAAACTGATCATGTTTGCTCATGGTTAAGGGGAAGGAAGGGAAGCACAAAGCCTCCACCCACACTTCCCTTCCTTTCTGCAGGAGCTGACAGTGTAGCTCCTTAGCTAACCATGAAAAGATTCTCTTCACAGGAAAATTAAGAATAAATCACCAAAGAATTAAAGACAATAGCTACAAAAAGACATGCAGATGAAAGATTGGACAAACAGAGCTTTTAATACTTGTGGCACTATGGCATTTTTTTTTTTTTTCCCCTAAAGGACACCCTTCCATGAAAGTTCCTAAAAGGAAACAGCCTCAATGAATGGAATACTCTATCTTTTTCAGCACCCACACAGTAACACAGCTACTGCACCAACTGACAGCAGGTCACTTTTGCAGCTGACCTGAGAATAAGTCAATGGCAACACATTTAGCATAGATTATATGATCTATTTGTAGATAATAAGCTTCACACTACCCCTGGACAAGCAATCTTAAAGGTGCAGTGACACAAAGAAGTTCTTCTGTGCAAAATGCTGGAAAAAAGGCAGACAATATAGTGAACAATACTTCTTTTAATAGCTTTTGCATTATGAAAACCACGTCTGGAATTTGGAAAATACCAGAGCACTGAGATCAGCAGGTCCCTAGAAAATCTTCCCCCTTTGCACAGAGGGGAACCCCTGCAGCCCCCTGCTGACAGCTTGAGAGAAAGCTGAGCCACCCTGCTGATGCATTTACTGTGGCCCAGTGACTCCATGATCCCCATGCTTCAATCAGGCCAGGCTGGGTGCGCCCTGGGCAGCCTGGTCTGGGGGGTGGCAGCCAGCCCATGGCAGGGGGTGGGGCTGGGGGGGCTTTGGGGTCCCTTCCAACCCAACCATGCTGCAGTGCTAGGATTAATTCTATAATTCTACAACCCTCTTCCTCCCAAATCTCTCCAAAATCACCCCTTGCACAGTAGGGAACATGAGTGGGAGGAGGAAAAAGAGCAAGTACATTAGATACCAACACCACAGGTGGCAAAAGCTCCAACCAGCACCAGCAGCCCCTCATCCCGTGCCGGCAGCGAGCCGACCACAGCAGGGACAGCAGCACTCAGTGCTCTGAGCAGGAACTTCCCAAGCACTGAGTCTGCTGTCCCTGCTCAAGGCCTCCAAAAGCACAAGGCTTAAAGCCAACCTATTGACTTTTCAGTTATTCACTGCAGCAATTCAACAATTCTATGAAGCAAGTTTTTGCCCAACCACATTCACCTCGTTAACTCCCAACTATGTAATTATAGAAATAAGACATATCCACAGAAATAAGTAACTTTTATAAAAGTTTTAAACTAGCCTGTTGTGAGAAGTAAGACATTTCTCAACATGAAGGCACACTGCACAGCTTACCCAAGCTATGACAAGTAACACTGGGGTTACACCTGAGGATGACTCTCATTGCAAGCTGCATCTCAGAAATCACTTCTGAGTCTCTCTCTCAGAGCTAAATGCAAGCAGCACTCTGAAAGCAGAGAAACAGCATTAAGGCTGGACACCAGCCATTTGTGATAATTAAATGGGTACTAAGTACATCACTGCCAACAGTTTACAGGAGCCTCAGCAGCAGCTCCCCATCCTCTTCCAGTAACACGCAGCAGGTGGAATAACTTTTCCAGAGAGAAACCTGTCCCCATTTAGCAGCCACAGCTGTGTGTCCGAGCTCAAGCTCTCTCTGCACTGCATGCTGAGGCACCCAGAAACCCTCTCCCCACCCAGATGGGCTGCCCACTGCAAAGCCTAAGAGCCCCCCACCCAACCTTGCACACTCCTGGAATGTGTAATAATCACTGCGTTCAGCTGAAAGGGAAACCAGCTCAGTCAGCTCAGATCTCCTTGCATTTTACTAGCTCAGGACTGAAGCAGAACAGACATGCTGCTACAAGAGCTGCCCCTCTCTAGGAAGGGTGCAGCTTGCAGGTTTGGGCACAAACTGAGCACAGATGGAAAACCAAGGAAAACGAAGGTGTCTGTCCCTTGCTGCAGTGGCACAGCTAACTCACTCACTGAGTCCAGATGACCCTGCAGCTCCAGGCTGCCTCCCAGGTGCTCCAGTTAACCCATAACTCACCTTTCCTGCTTTAAAGCCTCATGAACTGGCTAGGAGCAAGCTTCCGAGCAGATTTATAACTTCCAGGGTTAATCCTGCTTTTGGGGGTTACAGATTTTTATGAAAATCTCTGCATTTCAAACCTACATCTCAATACCTTAGATACAGAACTAGGAAGGGTTCCATTCCCAAGCAGTTCACACAGAGCAGGCCTGCTGACTGCATTCCCTTTGCCTTCTGCAGCTGCTGAGAAAAAGGCTCCCTGGCAATGGAGTAAGACATCCAGCCTGAAGAATAAACAATTAGTAAGGCTGGAAAGGACCCCAGAAGAAGAGGCACCCCTTCTGTTACTCATGACAAACATTTCTGCTGTTTGCTCTCAAAGTCCCCCAGGGGCAGGCACCCAAACCAGCCTGTCCCAGCAACCCCGCCAGCCCCGTTACACGAGGGGCGGCCTCCCGCCACACAGAACCACCGTGTGCCTTGGGCCCCCAACTCCGGCTCCTTGCTCCCACCAAGATGCTCAGCAAACACCAGGGCTAGTTTTGTAGTTCTCAAAGAATTACTTCAGGAGTTAACAGAAACAGTTACATGCGATATAAAATAGCATTAAAGTTGTACATAATATAAGTGCACAGAATTTAACCTGACTTTGAGACAGCATCCCAGACCTCTAAATACACAAGGTGCTGTTACAGGTAGACACTGAGCACCCTTTTAGTGCTCACTTCTACCTAGCAGTCTGTGATGGAAGCTACGGAAGTAGTCTGCAGATGCCCAAACAACAGCCTGAGAAATATGCTGGAAATATCTTTTGGGACAGTTTCAAGCTTCAGAGGTTATTGCAGTTTTTGAGATCAAACCCAGGAAGACAAGTGTTCCAGCACACACCACAATTCCCTACAACTGCCTTTGCCCCAAGCCCTGCAATTCATACAGCTTCAAAACTAAATCAGTTGCTAAAACAAAATAGTATGGGCACGTACAAATGGGTCTGAAAAAACTGCCAGGAGTTCTAACGTACCCTGTGTGAAAAGTTCCCAAATGTAAGTATTCTACATTAAATCAAATAATGTTACAATCTGTATTAAGCAGCTTCTCACTTCTTTTCTTGTTAAAGATTTTACAAACAGGTTCAACTTTATGCATATTGATGGTACAAAGACAAAACAAAATACCCTCTAGATTTTTATGACAAGTGCACCAAGTTTCTTCTAATCATTTCATTTATAACCATTAACACATACAGAAAAACAGTCTCCCCTGAATCTCATGTTTCATCTGGGCTGAAATCACATTTCCTCTGCAGTACCAACTGCAGCTGGATGCGGAGACTTGGAGAGCTGCTGCAGATTTCATGGTTTATGTAAGGTACACACATACATACCAATTGTGACAAAATCTTTGGATACTATTCTTACCACCATTCAGAAACCAGACCTGTTAATGTTTCATTTGTTTGTTTTTCTGGGGAACAGCTGACTAGATCAAGCCTTTCTCCTTAGTTTTGTCACAGCATTGTCCTCTACAAGTACTTCCAATGCTTCAGGACAGACAGCTAGCATCTAGTCAATGGCCAAAACAAGCCTTGTCACAGCCTTCTTCCTCCTCCTCTTCACAGGCACATACGGTTAACATTTCTATTTTTAATCATTATGAGGCTGGTCTGGAAAGTACCCCAGAGACCCCTCTCGAGTGTACCTCCAAGTAGGAGTTCAAACGCCCAAAGGCGCTGCCAAAACCATATCACCGACTGCAGAAGGAACCGAAGCTGGAGTCTGTCACAGGTTCCTTCTGGCTACAGGAAACCCCGGTTTAAAAAAAGATTACCACATGGCCACAGTTGTTTGACACACAGCAGCCTCGACGTGCTTTCCTCAAATCACAGTGAGAGCAACACGGGGCATGGGAAAGCAAATACCAGGAGGCTTTCACTGCAAACAGCAGAATTTCTGCCATTATCAGAAAAGGGAATGAAACTGATTTATCACACATCTGTTCCCTTCCACTCCTGACATCAGCTGCATGGAAGTCAGACTGTTGTGAATAATGTTGTACAGATCAGGTGGGAATCCAGGGAGCCCCTGCAGCAGGTTGGCTCTGAACAAGCTGCCCTTGGCTGCAGCTGGGTCACACAAACCACTATCAAGGCCTCATTAAACCAAGGCATGGTTTAATGCCCTGATGCCCATAAGGTATGTTTTGATGTATCCAAATGAAAAGTCTAATCTCTCTATAAGGTTCTGTAAACTCACGACACTTTCCCCAAGACCATTTGGCAGAATCAGCCTTAAAGGTTTCACTGGAAACACACTCAGAATTAATTTCTCACTTCCTAACAGCTAGAGAGCAGCTCTCTGAGAGCACACAGCCACAGCATGAGTGGGGCCAGATGACTCAAAACACAGAACACTTCAGAGGGGGGGGGGGGGGAATACATGAAATCAACTTACACATACCAATATTAGATGAAGTAGAAAAGCATTCAATACAAGCACCAGAAGAACTTTCAACAACACAGACAACAAAATTAAAGTATGAGAACTAGACTGCTGATGTATTAGAGCCATAAGCACTTTCAGAAAAATGACTGTTTTTTTCCTCCTAAAGGTGGAAGAGAAAATTAACTCAGGCAGGACTCCTAAGTACCTCAAGGGTATCTCTGATTTAAGTCCCATCAGTGAAATTCAGTCTGTCGCCCACGGCAGTGTAACAATCCCAAGAGACTCCTCAGCCTTCTGGTTCCTTACGATAATCCCTTGGGTGCAGAAGCCAGTGTGAATAATCCAAGAATAGTTCTACTGGAATACAGAAAGAAGAGAAAGCAGGCCTAATGTTACTCAGAAAGCTCTTACTCCATCCCAACTCACAGCATTACACAGATCTGAATGGGTGGCTGCAGATATAGCTTGGAGGAATTGGAATACACAACATCCAAACACTGCTTTAAGCCATTTCCCCCTCTCCTGGTTGTCTCGGAAGCCCCCAGACTTCTGACCAGAACTGTTCCTCCAGTTCTTAAAGGAAGAAGGCAGTGGGGAAGGGCAGCAGTGGCCAGACAAGTCTAGAAAGAGGACCTACAGGCAGCGCTGCGAGCAGGCAATGAAACCAGTACAGCTGTAAAATGACATTCAACGGGACCCTGCATGCAACAGCTCGAGTACTCCAGAGGCACACACAGAACAAAGCCACCAGCCCTCCCTCCTGCACGAACCAGGGAGGACCTGCAGCCCCAGGGGCAGGCCCACCACCCCTGGCACTGGGCGGACGCTCATTTTGCCCTCTGCCCCTGCTCACTGCGGTAAGATGAAGACACAGTTCAGGTGACATTCCCCCCAGCCCTCCCTGCTCACAGAAAACCTGTTTTTTTTTTTTTTTTTTTTTTTTTTTTTACTAAGCACCGCTGAAGTCTGTGACCTCCCTAGTAATACATTAAAAGCACAGGACCAAAGTATGCAATGCTATGGATGATTTTAAGGAGACAGATCTGTGTTCTTATTCCCCTCAAGCTGACAGCCGCTTTGTGCTTTTCAAGTGAGATGAGGACAAGCCTCAAGTTCAAAGCAAGAAAAGCAATAATTGGTGTCCTCCCACATACACTCCTTACCTACAGCTGTATTCCTCAGCTGCTTCACCACCCCCTACAGATGAGTTCGCTCCTACATGGGAATCTCTGGGGCAGTTGTGAAGACCCAAGAGCACTGCTGAAGGACCCCTAGAACTCCACAACCCCCAGCAGCTCCTCACCCAACAAAACCAGCTGCTCCACCACAGCAAACCTCTCCTCCTTCCCCAGCTGCCACACACAGCCTGCAATCACTCCTCTTCCAGCCTGAGCTCGGCTGCCTGAGCAGGGCAGGGCAAAGCCAAGGCTTCTTTCCTTCAAGCCCCTGCCTTCTCCTGTCAACCCGAGCGATGCTGAGCCGTGACTGCTGAGCCTTTCCTCCTCAAGCAGGAAGCATCCCACCATCTAGAAATGCATGCAGAAGCCAACGCTGCAAATGGAGAAGCGGGGCAGCTCCACGCTCCATGCAGATGGACTTAAACAAATCTTGGGTTGCTGGAGGTAGAAGTCAGCGATATGAATTCAGTGCCCAGGTCAGCTAATTTGGAGGCAGAAAAAAGATCTCATTGGAGCAGGCTAGGGTTACTTCTTATGACACTGCTGTACAGAAGATACTCTCAGGACAGAAGGAACAGATTCTATGAGTGGCTTGGACATCATGGTATGTTTCGCATTGAGTACCTAAATAAAATAACGAAGCATTCATCAAGCAAAAGTTGGCAGGCAAGTGCATCCTCTCACTGTACACTGAAATGAAGAAACTTAGCAAAAAACCTTCAAGAGCCTGTAACTGAGGAAAGGAGCAGCCTGCAAAAGTGCTTTGTGCAGCGTAAGTCTTCCCATCAACACTTCAGGGAAGCATCACCTGGCTTCCCTGTCACAGCAGAACCTTTCCCTCTCCGATAGGATCAAACTGCACAGGAATATGCAGGTTACAACAAGAACCAACCGCTGCAAGCACCACCCCTGCAACCAAAAAAAATGAATAAATACAGCTGTAGCTTTACTTACACTAACTGCACTTCTAGGTCACTGGAGCGCTGCTTTGTGAGTCACCTCGAGCACAGTGCAGCAGCAGCACCCACGATAAGCTGTGCTCTGCAGCAAGAAAAAAGGGAGACAGCCCAGCCTGGGAGCTGGGGCCCTGCGACAGCAACACCAGCCATGTGAGGGCACGCAGGGGTTCGCACATTCTAGGAACCAGGGCGTTAGTTCCTCGTGCCGCAGGTCAGCCAGCACCCCATGAGCACTGTATCATTAGAAGCAGCAGTCCCACCCTGCCCTTACTCTGAGGGCCTCACTCCTGCTGTGCACAGCCTCACCCCTTCTGTCAGCACATCTGTGGTTATGAGGAATGGGAGCAGGGAGCCTGCTCACGTCAAAGGACACGGAGGCGAAAATACCAGACAAAAGCAGTCCACTGGAGATGCTGTCAGACCAGGGCTGAGGGGAGAGAGTGAAAGGAGCAGCAGGACTCTGCTGTCAGGAGCAGTTCTCTAGACGGCCGGACTTTGCCGAGCCTTAAAGGAGGGCCAAGATCTGACTGTCACAGCCCTCTCCCCGACCTGCACCAACAGAGCCACCCTCCTGCCAGCCACTCCAGCTGAAACAGGCCCACTGCTTGCTGAACTGCCATGCAGTCCAATCCTCACAGGATTCCACTCCTCTGCAGATGGCTAAACCCTGTCAAAACCATTTGAGGAAGAGGAGACAACTGATAAGCAGGGTATTCACGCAAGCCTTGTCTCCTTAGGACCTCAGGCAAAAAGCAGTGTAAGAGCAGTGTAAGAGATTATGTGACCTTAGCACAAGTTGCCCCTGGGTGACAGGAGGATGCTCAACAATCCAAAATCCCCTCTGGGGGAATCACTTAACACTTGTGTTATTGTAGGTCTTTTTACTTCACAGGTCACCACAGAAAGCTTGTAGATCCGTAGGAAGCAGTAATCATCATCAATCTTGTTTCCCTTGCTAAACGGCTGCCCTCTCCCTTGAAGAAGCATTGCTCATGGTAAGCATTGGCAGTAGTTCCAGTTACAAGTGCTAGAAACAGCTTGCATGGAGAAAAAGAGACAAAAAAGGAAGGGAGATTTTCCCTTTACTTTCCCCCAGAAAAAACACCCCGCTGTGAGGTGCCTCCTGAGAGGCCAGTGCAGATTTCTGACCTCTCCGCTACTCCTCCTCTGTTTAAAATCCAAGAGTAAACAATGCGTGAAAGTAGCATTAATCACTGCGGAACATGAAAAAGCCACAGGGAAAACCGGGCACGAAGACAAATCGCTAAGGACTACAGGTCACCTGGAGCGACGCCTGTGAGGCCTCCAGATGCTCTGGACTGCAGCGCTCACCCCCAGAGCAGAGCTTTGGGGGCTCCTGGCAGCAGCACAAGGCAGGAAGATGAGTGCAAGTTACAACACAGGAGGCTCAGACTGAGTGCAAAGATCTTGTCCACCACAAGGGCAGTAAAGGAGCAGCACAGGCTGCCTCCATCCTTAGAGGCTGTCAGGACCTGGCTGGATCAAGTCCTGCACAAGCCAGTGTGACACCAAAGCAGGAGGCCAGACAGGGACATCCCGAGGTCACCCCCAGCCCCAGTGGCCCTGTGCGCTCAGGCAGCACACTGCAGTCACACATTGCTGGGCTACTAACACTCAGGTTACACTGATTTTTTCCTCCACCTGCTCTCAAGATAGTTGACTAACCGACTCCACCTGTCCCGCTGGGATTCACTCTGGGCTTCAGGTAGTACTGGTTTGTGCCCTTTGGGCACTGACAAGCATCAGTTCCACATCACCCTTGCCAGGAACGGGTACCAGAACGTGCTCGCACGCGAAGACTGCAGCACTAAATTACCTCTGCTCCTGCCCTCCTCCATTAACAGTGAGGAAACTCTGCAAGAGGTGCGTCACAGGCTGGCAGACAGCAGAGGAGCAACCGTGAAGAGGCACGGCCGATGCAAAAGTTAATGGAGCTGCTGATGAGTCTTTGAAAAGAGAGCCACAATTTAAATTATTAAAGCAGTCAAACCTTTAATGAAGTTGGTTATGGCCTCATCATAAGACTACAGGAAACCACCTACTGGTTTGTCAGCACCAGAATTTCTAAGCCGCGCTCCAGCCCTGTAATTCAGGCGCTTTTTATGCTGTGTTTACGCCATGCCAACAGCCACCATTTAGCAGGGTAATGCCACATTTAGCTAGTGACTGGAGCTCTTATCTCGGTAAAATCCAGTCGAGACGGTCTTATCTCAGTCAAACTGCTACACTTCTCCATCCAGGTTCGCTACATTTTCAACGTTAACCTATGGAACTGGCAATGCAGAACATTTCCTTACAGTAAACACAAGCGGACTAGGTGAATTTAAGCTGTCCTCTCTACTGAGAATGAAGAAAGAAGGTACTCAGAAGTTTTGGTGATGTTACATCAGAAATCCTATCAGTAGTGATAATTTGCTTACCAGAGCCTTCTGTACCTAGCAGGATCCATGAAATGTTCAGTGCTAGATGGCTGTCCCACAAGATCAGTTTGATTTACGGGGAGTCCTTGAAGATTCCCAAAGCAGCACAAAAGACAGGGATAAAGTTTTTTAGCCAGATCAGGTACATCAAGCCCAGCACACATTCACCCAAACAGAGATGTGCAAACCACGCCCCTTTCCTAAGAGCTCCCTGAAAGAACTTTCCAAAATTTTTACTCACCTGACCAGATCTTAGGCAGGTCTCTGTGAAGTGACTCAAACAAAGACCCCAGAGAAGCACCCAGGGAACTTAGCCCAGATGAGACAGAACGCAATCATGTGCTCTTGAAAGGTGACCTTGAAAAGGATATCAAGAACAGGAAGGCAAAAACCCCAACTCTATCTCACAACACAGAGAGAGGACTCCCTGCAACGTTAGAAAGGCTGGGGATGTTATGTCTGACCTTCCTTGTTCTTTCTGGAACACTTCTGTCGGAGTCTCAGCTGTCTCTCGGCTTTTGCACTCCTATAGAAGGAGCACGATCTTTTAAGGGCAGCATTTTAAAACACGATTCCTATATATACACACACACATTTATATATAGAAAGCGAGAGGCTGGCAGCAGAGGAGTTAAGGCAGTCTGGCTAAAAATCCCTTGCTTCCCTGCTCATTCTTTCAGTGTCTCCTGATTCTTGCAGAGTCATTATTTCACAAGTTATTCAACCATTACACGGCCACCTCAGGAATCCAGCTCTCTCCTACCTAAACTTCAAATACACAGAGACAGATTTTTCACAAAAACTTCTCTGTCCCTCATCAGCTTTAAGAAGGGAAAGACCAACAGAGACTAACTGCCCCACATCTCCACTCAGCACAATGCTTTGCTGAGCTACCCCTTTGGATAATCACGCTTTGTCTGTTTATTCCTTCACCATCACATGCGGATCGAGCTTGTAATGCTCAGTGTGAAGGAGGACGCCCTCCTCCATAAGGCAAAGGACTAACAGAACTGGCTCTGAGAGTGTGAGGCCCTGTTCCCTGTTCTCCTCACAGCTTGGGCTGCAGTAACCCAACCCTCAGCAGCTCAATTTCTGCCCTATGCAAATCGAGGAATTAAAGCTACACAGTACTACTGCTGCGGACATAAAAGGCATTCTGCAGATGTAGCAAACCGCCCCCAAGCTTACCCTCACACAGGGAGCTCAAGCACATGTTCTTCAGAGAGAAAGCGTACTGATGACTGGCTACAAACTGCTTGGAAAGTTTTTTGGGGAAAGTTCTTTCCTGCTGCCTGCACACTTGTAGCAAGGAAGATCCCAGCTTGGTGTGCAGGACACAGAGCGCCGAGAAAAGGCCATGGTGCAGGAAGGTGACAGGGGCCGGGCACGCACAGTGGGGCAGCAACACAGGGCTGCCAGGGACAGTCATGGAGCAGAGGCGAGAAATTGTAACATTATTAAGATACATACGAAAGTAAGGCTAGAGCCGGAAAAGGAGAGCTAATAATAGACACCTTATTGTATTCATAGAGTAACTGGAAAGAAAGAAGAAGCTAAACATAGGTTAGAAGCCTGGTAGAAAAAAGGCCATGAACAAGCGAGAGGGTCAATTACTTCTTTTTTGGGGTGTGGGAAAGGGTAGGTGAGGTTGAAAGGGGATCTGGACCACCAGGGAGGCAGGTACCAGCCAGGATGAGGAGGAAGAGGCAGACTGGTAGTACCAGGTAAGGGGAGACAGCCCGAGAGTTTCAGAACGCTGGACAGGAAGTGTTGGAAATGTGAGAACCTCCCCGCACTCCCTCTGGAAAACCTGCCCAAGCTGTAACTCTTCAGAGAGGACAAGAGTGTCCCTCTGGCAGAGCTGCGCCTTCCTCCTGCGGTTCCTGGGGGGTCAGAACCACACGGCCAACACGTTACTTAGTGCTGCATAGACACTGAAAGGCCACGTGTCTCCCAGAGCTCCTTCCTGCAACCCCCAGCTACAAGACGCGCTCGGTATCCAAAGGGGAAGCTCGCCGAGATCCTGCTCACCCTAGCGTGCGCTCCCAGCGCCCTCACCCTCAGGGCCGGAGCCTCCCCTCCCGCAGCACGGCTCTGCCGCTCCCTCACCTCCCGGCCCCGAACCGAGCACGGCCGCAGGGCCCCGCAGCAGGGCCGCCCCGGGCGCTGG
>VXAV01005917.1:0-24771 GCA_013399715.1 Alectura lathami | reverse complement strand
AATAATAAAAAATTTTTTTTTTTTTTTTTTTTTTTTTTTTTAATACTGCATTAGCAAAACCATTCCTGGAATAACAGTAACAAGAATTACATTAGGTCCGGAAACCAGGCTTTATGGCAAGAGTGAAGAGAGGTTCAGTCTAGACCTACAAAAGATGGCAAGGAGCAACAAGATCACGGCCTACGAGTGTCTGCATGAGGGAGAGATGTGTGACAGAAGAGGGCTGCTTCACTTAGCAGAGAAAGGACTGCTGAGATACCGGAACAGGCTGGGATACCACACAACTTCAGACTGCAAATCCTCTCTGTACTTTGAGGAAAGCTAATCGATGCGTAGAAAAAGGCACTCAGGTACCTGGTGGGTTCTCCGTCATTCAAAGGCTTTAAATCAAGATTCAGAAGTCTTTCAGAAAGAAATGTTTTAGCTGTGAGAAGGTGGCTTGATGTGGATCTTTTTTTTTCCTGTATGTCCTGGGGAGATCCTGGCCTATGAAGTCCTGGGATATCTGAATAGAGACATATGAGTCATCTACAAGAAAACTAGCTCCTAAATCACTATTCATTTTTGTTTGAGGACCCTCACCCTTCCGTGTCTAAAAGAGGAATCATATGAGGGCAAGAGAATCTTGGCCAAAACTTGTGTTACTCCTTTAGCTCAGTGCTATGAGACCCTAGCAAAACCAGCACTCCATCATGTAAATACTGAATTTCCAGCAGCTGAATTTGTGCAAAATGACTATTTTTATTTTTCAGACAGCTATTTGGGCTTCATAAGCCAGTTAAAGAATATATAAGATTTGCACTGGCATGCCACTATAGACATAGTATTGTATGCTGATGATCGCTCTTGTTGTGTTTTATTCAGGCCAAAGCCCAGCCTATGCCCACAGGATTTTTGCCTGAATAAGAGATGTGTTAGTTATTTGAAAGTCTCTTCTACTGGGGAAAAGGTTTCCCCTGGGCTATTTTTCCACCAGATGTGAATTTAAGACTCAGTTTCATCCTTATGCTCGAGTTTCCGGGAAGCTGGGATTTTGTTACAACCCCAGGCCTGCAGCTGCAGCCCATGACAGACCCTTGTGTCTGTGTGGAGCTGAACTTACTGCAACAGGGTTCTTTGCCTCCTCTGCCAGACCCATGTCTGGGTCACTGGAACTCACCAAATAAGCCTGACTCTGTCTCTGTATATAAAACAAATATCATAATTTATATAATTAGTAAAATACAAATATAGCATATAATAAAAAAGGAGGTGAGATATTGTGCTGTACAACTATCCATATGAAGGGTTTGCGACAACACCCACATAGCTCTGAAAACACCCTGAGTTATTTGTGGTATCATATGTGCTTTGAGATGGACGTATGCTCTGAGTCACAATTTTGAGTTGTATTTTCTGTATTTGAGGCAATGAGAAACTCAGCCTAGGATGCAAGTGTGTGGGGAAGTAAAGGCGGGAGGAAAGAGGGCAGAGGTGGTTTTATGAAACTTCAGATGATCATCGTCGGGCTTCAGCCTGAGATGAAAATCCATCTCATTTATACTCTAGAGAGGCATGGAAAAGGAAAGCAAGTCCCAGACTTAAACAAATTCTCTTTAATTTCCCTCTAGCACTGGACAGTGAGCCCTGGGTATGTTCTTAGCCCTCCTCTCCTGCAGCAGGCTGAGTTTGTCCCATGGTGGGCCCATCCTGGCCACAGCTTTCCTGCAGCTCCTCCCCATGCAAGCAATACCGCCCAAAGGACAAAAACCAACAGGCCAATGTCAAAAGCAAAATACAATCCTCATGGTGCTGTAAGCATACTAAAGCCTGGCGCTCCTCCAGCTGATGAGTGCCTGCTTTCTTGACAAGTAAATCACTTTCCCACCTTGCCCCAGTGCAGGGAACCCCAACACCATGGTGTCCTCCTTTAGAGCACAAAACCACTGGGGAAGGTGGAATGCATATTTTAAATAAGTTAAAACAAACCAGCAAAGACAAACAAACAAAACAACAACAACAAAAAAAACCACCATGAAAATACAGTTCACTTTGAAGGCAGGCTTAGGCATAATGCTGGGAGTAAAGGTGTCCCTGTGCAAGGCTGGAGGCTCAAGGATTATCATGGTTCCCTCTCTGGATGTTTCAGGGCTGGAGAAGGAGGTAACAGTGTTGAAGGGAAGAGCTTTTGTTGGGCGAGTTTCTTTGTAGCGCTCCATGAGAAAGGGCTTGGCCTTTCCCATGAACGTGTGAGGTTCAAGGGGTTTCTGATGATTTCTGCAGACTGAATCATCAGGGCTGGGGGGCAGCATATCAAGCCAATCAAAATGCTGTATTTTGATATTGATTTTTTTTTCCCCTTAAATTATAGAACAAAAGGTTTCTCTGCAAATACAATATTCCCCATTTTGGCACATTTGACATTTGCTCCTGTCTTTTCAAAGTTCTGAAACTCCACACAACCTGTCCTCTCATATGCAATCTTCTGGCACCCAGAAAATGGGCTTTCCCACCAAATTCAGTTTTACTGATACATTTCTATGCCACACTACCCACAGTCTGCTTCAACTTCAGAGCCTGGCCACCCATTAAACCTGACCCTTTCTGACATGCCCACTCCACTATCGACATTTTCTCGCCTGCTCATCGGGCTTGGATTAGCAGAGCTCTCCTTGGCCTCTCTGCCCTGCCAGAGGATGGCTTCAAGCCCTGGCACCCATGGGATCCCTCTGCCTGGGGGCTGGGGGATGCTCTGACTTAGATTTTTTTTTTTTCATTATCAAGCATTGATAGCAAGCAGGTGATTTTAGTTAAATCTATAGTGTCTGTCTGTATCCTGACTTCCTCGTCTCTTGCAGATTGGTTTATTGAGTGCTGTGTTGCCTCAGTCCTGGTCATGCTGCTTGTGTCATGTTGTTCAGACGTGCCCTTCTCGCAGTGACTCTCAGCACCCTACACGCTTTACATCTGTTTTGTCCAGCCAACCCTTTTCACACAGTGCCAAGTCCTGGACGCATGCAGAAAAACAAAGCTTATGCATTGGGTGAATCTGAAGTTCCAAAATTCAGCAAATATCCAGTCTTCGCATCCCCACCCTTTTCACTGATTTTTCCCTATATCCGGCATGCATCTGTTATTGAGGAGACTTTGTGTCCCAACCAGTAGATGTGTTAACAATACTGATCAAAAACAATGAAAGAGTACTCAGCCATCAAAAGTAAAAGTCTCCATTGCATTGCTTCTTAAAAGAATCTGAGCAATTAAAAATCCCAGCAGGCTGCTCCTTGCTTACTCAAAGCAGCCCTTCCAAAGGCACAGCACTGAGCTCTGTGGCGTTATGTAAACAGGCTTTGGAGATAAAGGGATTGAGCCGGGTAAAGAAAGAGGGAGGAAGAGACAGGGGCTGAGGCTTTTGTTGTTGTTGCATTCTTTCAATAGACCGAATTTCAGGAATCATTTTTTCTTACTTGTTGAGACAACCAAAGTGCAAAGCAGTTTAATGAGCCCTTCACTGCCTGCAACAGGGCTGGGAGAGATGTGTGAGCAGAGGGACAGCTTGTCCTGTCCCCTTTTCCTTAAACGCAAATATATCTGCAGACGACCAGAAGCAAAATTCCCCATCTAGCAAAAGCTCATTCAGGGTCTTGAGAGGCTTTGCCTCTGCAGTCCGTGACATGAGCAAGAAGCGAGGGCTGCCTCGTGCTTCCATTTCACCTCCGCCCCGAGATCTGAATGCGCAATTAGCTCCGGCGTTCAGCGAGCTAGAGGCTCATTGATGGGACTCTCTGCAGGACATTGCAGCTGACAATGGGACTCAGGGCAGCTTTGCTTCCCACTGGCATGCCATGGTTGGGCTCAGGGGAGCAGAGGGATCAGCAGAGCTGGGACAAATACTGTTTTTAATGCTCTAGGTGAGTTATTGCACATTGGAAGTTGAAGCAGGGTGCACTCCACTTGTCCGTGCTCACATCTTAGTGTCCTTTATATTAATTTGAGCCAGGCTCTGCAACGCCATGGAAGAACACCCACTGGTCCCCTGGCCTCTCAAGCACCTAATTCCATCCTTCTGACCCACAGAGAGGAGGAGCTTTGCCCAGCACGTGCCTGAACTCCATCCATAACCGCTCAACAATTCTTCTGAAATATTTATAAGCTCTTAAATATTTAGCAGCATTCATTATGGTTGGCGAGGCACTGTGTCGTCTCTAAAACAATGTCACCTTCTTATAATGGGCCACACACCTCCTACTTCAACCAAACAAAAGTAAACCCAGAAATCCACTCCTACAACCTCATTCAAGAAAGAACCAGGCTCTGCACTTCCATTTTAAAACCACAGGTGCTCACTAAGGTGTTCACACCTCCTGCATGGCCTTCCCTGTTACTTTTGGGTAGCAACCCATGGGATGCTGAGAACATCAATCAGCTGAGCGCTGCACCCCAGCAGTGGAACCCATATCTCCCATATGACCTTGAGTGCGTAGCTTCATCTCTCCCAGCCGGTGCTTCTAGGAGAGAAAAGCCAACCTAACAGGGAGAAGCCGGGACACCTTTGGTTTTGAGGTGAGCACACTGTCTCTCTGGCGTTTATAACCTCTGAACCCAAGCACTTCTCCAGTGCCACCATTGCTTATCCAAGCAGGACTGGATTTTTGGGGTGCTGTGCATGGAGAAAGCCCTGCAGAGCTTGTGGTGCCACCACAAGGGCTCACTCTGGCAGGAGATGAGATGGAATAAGCCTTAGGGTTGGGGTGGAAGGAGAAGAGATCCCGTGGGTCATGGGGACCCTAGAAGGAGCAGCTTTGCTTCCAGCTCATTTGCTTGGTGTGAGGACATTGCTGATACACCTTGCAGAGGGCACAGGGTCTCAGGAGCTGCTGTAATACTGCCCCAGGGCATGGGACATCCGTCCCTGCTCCCTGTAGGGCTGTGCTCATGCATCAGCATCACCCACTGCTTTTCCTTTCCTTTCCTTTCCTTTCCTTTCCTTTCCTTTCCTTTCCTTTCCTTTCCTTTCCTTTCCTTTCCTTTCCTTTCCTTTCCTTTCCTTTCCTTTNCTTTGTTTCCTTATTTCTTTCCTTCTTTCTTCTTTATATCCCTGCCTTCCTTGCATCCTTCCCTTCCCTTCCCTTCCCTTCCCTTCCCTTTTTTTTTGTTAAACAGTTCTGGGTGATGGGGATGTAACAGCCTGCAGCTGGCTGCAGTGGGGACCGGCACCACTCTGGGGACAAGCAGCAAGGCACCTGTTCTACATCCACCAGCTTCCCTATGGAAGCAGAGCCTGCATTTCCATGGCAGGACAGTGAAAATATTCATTGTGTGCCTTTTGCTGCTCAGCTTGTTCTACTTGACTCTACCTGCAGGCCCAAGGCAATAAAAGTCATTCCCAAAGCAAGCAGTAGGGAATAGCTGGAACACGCTCTCCTCTGTTTACTGAAGAGTTTATTTTGGTTACTGATATTTAGGCTGTAATTGAAGTGGAGATATGGCCATGCAATACAAGCTCAGGGCCAGATTCATGCTGGAAATTGATGTAGCTCTGTCGTGGGCCGGCATTTACCCCAAAATGGCTGACAGGGGATCCCTTGGGAGACAAGCAGTGAGAAATGCAGCCATCGGTGGTGGCAGTCACATCCTTTGGGCAAAGTGTTTGATGGGCTTTGTGGCAAAACAAGACACTGTATCCCTGCGGCACCTTTTTTCCTTCCTTCCTGCTTGGGAGGGCATGATACTGCACTGTTCTCCACTTAGCTCAGTGGGCTTGGAGCATCTTTACTCAAATGCTCATCTGTAATCATTTTGGCACATTTCTCTCTAAATGATGAGAAAATACTATGCTGGAAGAGGGAGAAGAGCTCACCGCCTTTCTCCTGCAGCAAGTCAGACCAGCCATTGCTCGCCTCCAAGCTGGTGGCCAGGAGCAGTGGTGGGACTTCTCACCTCACCGACCCCAAGAGCTCAAAGCCACCAAGGTAGCAGCTGTGGGTATCAAACACACGCGGTGGACAGGGTTGGCAGGACTTGTCTGCCTGCACTTCAGGTGAGACTCAGCGAGGTGCTGAGCACATTCACCTTGCCCTTTGCCAGGACACCCTTCCCACTAAGATCTCTGGGCAGAAGTGCAAATAGTTGGGATCAGAAGAGATGTCTGGGTTCATCTGGATCCATCCCTGCTCCAGAAGAGCCATCTAGAGCGGGGTGCTCAGGCACATGTCCAGGCAGCTTTTGGAGATTTCCAAGGAGGAGATCCCACAGCCTCTATGGGTACCTGTGCCAGAGCTCATTATAACTGGTGAGGGTGACGACACTGTGCTAACCATGTGCCAGATGAACAAGTGGGCTCAGTGCCCACCCAGAGGAGCTGGTGGCAGCTTTGACACAAGCTCCTCGTAACTGCCCTCTATGCACACATCGCTCATCTGATGGGGAATTCCTGCTCCCATCTGCTTCTTCCCTCCATCGTGAGGTACCTCAGCATTTTGGGAAAAGCATCGGTTTCTTTGCCAGCTATGAGGCTCGTCCTCCTGTGCATTTTCTCAGGTTCCATGACCTGAAGGTTTCTCCCCAACTCCTGCGTGCCTACTCATATACACCCCCTTGCAATATTCCAGTCGTGAGGAAAGAGGAAAAAATAGGATGTCTTTGATTTAAATTTGAAGTTCAGTAATATCAAACAGGCTGCTCTTCATCTGGAGGACCCAGATAGACAGGAACTGTCCTCGTCCCTGCACACTGAGTCTCATGTAGATGCTCTGCTGTTCCTGGGTCAGCTTGCTGTGAACTGACTCAGCCTTCAACTTTTTTATTTCTGTCCCAAAGCCGGCAGATGGTGGTGGGGTGGGTCCCTTTGTTGTCCCTTTGGTGGCTGGGGGCTGGCAGGGCACCTGGCTGGGCTCACAGACTTTAAAAACAGCTTCCACCTCTGGTCTCAAAGCATTTGCCGGCCATTTCTTTTTCTGTGTCTACAAAAGGCCATTAAAAGAAAAGTGCAGCAACAACTGAAGCTATTTAGCATGAAAGTCATTTACAATTTCTTATTTCTACAAGGCCCAGATGCAGCTATGGACTAACAGGGTGGGGGTGAAGTGTAACAGAGCAATTAGCTTGGAGATGAAAATCATTAAGTATTACAGGGCTTAATGGGTAATTTCTTCCCCCTCCTCCTGCTTCTTTGGAAAGGGAAGCTCTCCTTGGAGGGCAGGCAGGGCTTGTTTCTGTAGAAGAAACGTCATCCTGGCCCTTGGGGACTCGCTGCGGCTCCCGGGGAGTGCTGAAAGCGGGGCAGGAGGCAGAGAAGAGACAGGCTTGGTGGTGAGGATGGGGACAGCTTCACAAGGGCTCAGCCCTCTGGGGAGCAGCCCAGGGATTGGGCTCAGCCTTGATAACTAGCCCAGCCTGCTGCCCCAGTGATTTCATTTTTCAGCATGTTCGAAGGCCCATATGGATGCAGCCACAGATACATCCCTGATCTGGCATCCAGAGTCTCATATATATTTATATACATCACTCAGTGAGGCTGAGAATAACTGCTGGCTCCTTGCCTGACAAGATTTAGACCCCAAAGTGCTGCTGGCTAAAGGGTAAAGCATCATGCTTGCATATCTGGGTCACTCACCCTGCAGGAGGAGGTATTTCAGCCCAGGGGAGGGCACCTGTGGGTTTGCAGCAATGTCCCTGTTACATCCCACGGGCTGCAACCCCTCCTCTGGAAGGAAAAAAAAAAAAAAAAAAAAAAAAAAAAAAAAAAAAAAAAAGGAGAAAGAAACTCCTAGGGGTGCAGATTAATCGGGTACAAAGTCATTTGAATTCACACCTTGAAAAACTAGATGCAAGGAATACTTGATTTCATTAACAGCAATTTAGGGGATAGAGCAGTTTCAGTGGAGCGGAAGCGTTATGATTAAACACATTCAGTGAGAATCACCAAAAAGAAATGTCTCTTAAATAAGCAGTGATTTCCTAGCAGGGGAACAGGATTCTATTTTTTGTTGTGATCTGGATAAAATCATTTATCATTTTCACGGCCCTGGAGCACACCCTGTGGTCAGTCTTGCCTCACCGCCATCTCGCAGGACTTTGGCATTGCCGAAAATACATAAAATGCATCCACTGCAGAGGGGAGGAAGGTTGGGCTGGGAACATTTCAGCCCAGCCCAGCTCTCCCAAGCCACGCCGATGCCAGCAAAGCCATTGGTTTGGAAACATTGCTACCAGGCTGAGCATGATGACCACAGACAGGCCAGAAAACCATCAGCCCTGGGACTCAGACCCCTGAGACTGATGGCTTTTCTGACAAAAATTTGGTGTTTGTTTTTTTTTTTTTCCCAGGCAAAAATCTTTGGTCAGGCAGGGGGATAAGGCTGGGAGCTGCGCAGACAGCTGACCGTAAGGAATACAGATGGGAAGGGATGCTATTTTTTTGTCTTTGGCACCCCCATGTCTGCAGGGAGTCTTCATCCTGGTCTCCAAAAGCAGCATATTTTGCACTGAAGATAGAACAAGTTTTATTTAAAAAGACATTTTCTGACAGTGTGGAATGACATGCGGGTTTGGAGGAAGCACCACAACATCAGAGCAGCCCCAGCTGTTCAAAGCAATGACCCACCAAACACAGCATCGCATCTCCAGCTCCAGAAACCCAGAAAAAAATACCTGGGTTGGAATGGAGCACCCCTTCTTAACCCCACACCATGCACAGCACCTCTTTGGGCTGGAAAACCAGGCTGTGTCAGGAGGCACCATCCCCTCCTAGAAGATCTGAAGCAATTTTGTCTTGCCTTGTAAAGAGGATGATGCTCAGGGCTGGATAAGCTTATGTGTTTGGACAGCTGTGGATAGGGCTGCCTGCAGCTTTCCCCGTCTATGCACTGAAGAGTAATTCAGTCTTGTAGAGAATTTAATCTGTAAAAAACCCAAAGCCTTACAGCAGTCTTGTGATTGTAGCACCAATGCACATAGATGCTGCAAGCTAGCACTGCAAACTCGTGACACCCCAAAGCCACCTGCCCTGGGTCCCTGGCCATTGTCCTGGCAATTATGTTCTGTCCCCTGGTATTTGTGTTCTGTCTCTGGGCTAGATGTCAAGCTCCTGAAAGTGAAAATCCCAGCTTTCACACATATATTTTGGTGAGCAACATAGTTCTTGCAGGTTTCTTTAAAGACTAATGTGCATCTTAAAAAGCAAATGAACAGTTTAGAGCAACGCAGAGCACTAACACCCACCTCCTGCCAGCCCTGTGCTCTTCTGTGGGCGCTGCATGGCCAGCGGTACTTACAGTCAATAGGATTCGTCCTGCTGAAGCTGTTGGACTTGCTATAGGAGGACCTAATCATATGGGTTTTCTTGGGTTTCCAATCCTTCGCTTGCATGCCTTCGTAGAAGAGCAGTTTTCTGAAGGGCACTTCACTCTGATGGCTCCTGAGAGCCAGCATGAGGGTGGGATCAGACCCTGGAGGTTGGGGTCAGTCCCTGGTGCAGGCTCAGTGGGTTTTTTTAGGGAATTCCTTTCCTTTCCTTTCCTTTCCTTTCCTTTCCTTTCCTTTCCTTTCCTTTCCTTTCCTTTCCTTTCCTTTCCTTTCCTTTCTTATTTTTTTATTTTTTTTATTTTTTTATTTAAAATGCAAAACTTATTCCCTATGCTGTCTTTTTAAAAAATGTGTAAGAGGTCTCAGGACATAGCTTCTGTGAAAGATGCTGGAAAGGGCAGGTTTGAAAAAAAATGACTTTTTTGCTCTTCCTGATCGACTGACTGTAAAGGTAATGATAGGAAAGCCATTATCATCAATAACAGCACACACAGAGGATCTGAGAGGGAGAAGCTGCCACTTTTCCCAATTCCTTTTTTTAAAACACAAAATAAAGAAGAAAGACTTTTTTAAAGTGTCAGTTTGGCCATCACAGTGGGCTATTAAGGGAAGTCCCAGGGAAGTCACCACGTTGTCCTCTTGTCCCAGCTGTAAATGGAAAGGAAGCTCCCTTTCCCCAAGGCACTGAATCTCTGCAGGAGTTAGGAGCCAGGGCGTGCACAAGGGGCTCTCAAGCTTTTGCACAGGGTGTTTCTATGTACATAATCTCTAACACACATAGCAGTAATTATGCAATGGCACTGATTTTGAATAGCCACAAATAAGATGATGGAAGACTGTGCCTGGGAATGGTGGCCTTCATCATCAGTGTGACCCCTGGTTCTTGCTGCTCCCCTGGGTGTTCATCCCAACCTGCCCAAAAGGGGATAGCCTCCCTAAAGCCCCAGCCAACACCTCCACTCCTTTATAAAGCCCTTTCCAACCCATTTTCTTCCCCTTGGTGGCCCCATACCACAGAGCTGGGCTGGGTCAGTGAGAGCCACTGGCAGAGGGAGATGCTCCATGTGGATCCCAACAGGCAGAGGAATACCCAGCAAATATGGGGAAAAGAGAAGAAGATTCAAACCAAACTGCTGGTGTTCATCCCTTTCAGCCCAGGATTCCAAGGGCAGGCAGGGTAACTTTAGGTATGTCTAATTCAGGCATCCAAGATTTGCTCCCTGCTCTGCTGCCCAGATCGAATTATTTAACCCCATTTTGATTTGTCTGGATGCTGGCACACACAGAGCACAAAAACTGGGAAGAAAGCCAGAGAGAGGATTCAGGGTGAGTCTAGGAGGTGCACTAAAGCTGACAAATGTCTCACGGGCTGTCCCAGGGGCCTAAGGCAGCTCAGAGCACGGGAAACAAGTCCATAGCAGTCTCAGTGCCTTTCTTGACTTCTAAGTGCCCCAACAGCAGTTTTTGCGAACAATAGACCTTTTTCTGCATGTCAAAACTTGAAGAAACGCAATAATTTTGCCCAAGCAGTTTCACACAGGTTACTGTTTGCACAGAAGAGAAGCGGCTTTTGATAGAGACACGGGTACATGGGCACACCTGGGGATGCTCTTCATCCAAAGGGAAGGATTTGTCTGCACCCAGTGAACTGCCTGGCATCACGCATCACCTCCTGAATTCAGTTTGGCTCGTCTGGGCCTGCCAAAAGAGCCCAGGACCTGTCCTTACCCACAGCATTTTTAGGTCCTCAGGAAGGTCAGTGCTCAGCATTGCTTCCAGCCCCTTTAGCAGGGACGACTGAATAACCCCTGCTCCAATTCCCTCCCCTCCTGGGCACACCGTGGCCCTTCCTGCTTGCTCCTTGCTCATGCAAACAAAACAACCCCAAAATACAAACAAACAGCCTCACTCTGCCTTCTCAGTCCCATATCTACCTCTGGGGCTGAGACCCTTGCAGATGTTTTTCTACCTTCACCCAAAGCACTGGGGTTTGTTCCACCGAACAAACATCTCAGCCATCCAGCCTGGGGAGCCACATTTTCTTTCAAACTATTCTTCTAGCCCTCCTGCTGCACCCAAGCCCTGCAAAAGACAAGAAAAGCCAGTGGAAGATGAAGGTGCTGGAGCCCTGAGGCCATACTGCCTAAATAATGGGATTCACTATTTTTGGGTGGTGGTGAGAGGTACCATACTCACAGCTGCGGGCTGAGGGTGAAGGTTTTAGGGCAAGGCAGGTGATGGCCACATGAAGCTGGAGGTGAACCCCTCAAAGGCCATTTGGCAAAGCAAAAAAGCCAGTTTTGTGGAGATTAGTGGCTTGGGTTAATGCACCGATGCCCTCTTGTCCTGGTTTAGAGAGAGCCCGTGATTACCTGCACAAGACCGGACGGTTCATCGTCATCGGTGGCATTGTCTCACCTGTGCACGACTCCTATGGGAAGACGGTGAGTCGTTCCTGTTATTCCTTTCTTCTTTATATGAACAATGTTAAGAATCCAGGAGCAATGAGAAAGCATCCAAGGGGGATAAAACCAGCTAGTCTTTAAAAAAACCCAAACTTTTAGTGAGAACCTGTAACCAGCTAAAACTAGAAAGCAGAGAAATGCTGCCATCAGAAATGAGGGGTGTCATTTTGCTTGGGTTGTGTTGGTTAACCAGTTTTAAATTGATTTTATTTTGAGGAGACCAGCAATACAAATGAGCTTTAAAAGCCCATTCTAGAGAAAAAAAATAAAAATCCAAAATAGGAGATTTTGCTCCTCTCCTGCGAGCTGCAGAAATTTCACTAGGGGAAAAGCATTCCTGGGTCTGGAGCTGCCATACCCCAGGGAACCACGCTGAGAGCTTCAGCTCTGAGAGGTAGGACTTCCTCTTGTCCAGAAACAAGGAGCTTAAATCACTTTTTTTGAAGCCATTTTTATGGACTGCCTCCTCTTAATCATCAATTTTATTGTTCCAGGGCCTGGTGTCCAGCCGGCACCGCCTGACCATGTGCCAGCTGGCTGTGCAGTCCTCCGACTGGATCCGGTGAGTGACGGAGCCCGCTGCAGGAACAGGGTGCAGGGGATACAGAGAGGCAAGCTGTGGTCCACAGGAGCCCTTGTCGGAGCTGGGACCAGCAATGCCAGCAGGAGGATCACACCACACGTAGATACATCCAAGCCAAAAGGATTGGGGGTCAAAAGTGGGAAGGAGCCTGGGCACAGGCACATGTTCAGGTCCTGTCCTGCCCTAGGACAGGGAAGAGACATGGGGGGGATGAAGCCTCTAGGGAGGGCTGGGTGGAAGGTTTTCAGGAAGGACGTGGTACGGTGAAGACATAAGGGCAGTGGCCACCAACTGATGCTGTTGCCTTGCTGTGCTCATGCAGGGTGGACCCCTGGGAGTGCTACCAGGACACCTGGCAGACCACCTGCAGCGTGCTGGAGCACCACCGTGACCTGATGAAGGTGAGTCCCTCCGTATCCCAAGTCCTGATCCCACAGCAGGATCAGGCTGCAAACACCATCCTCCACCCAGCTGGGCTCTTGAGCTCAGGAGGTGGACAGCAAAGAGCAGAACACGTCTGGGACAGATGGAGAAGATGCAGACACTTGCCTCACCTGGAGGACTATGCAAGATACCTCGTCACAGTTGTTCTCTGCTCCTCTTCCCTGCCCATAAAAAGTCAATTGAGCCCTTTGGATCAGTTACATGTGTTGTCACCAGTCAGCAGGGAACGAACAAGTTTTTTCTCTTTATAAAGAAGCAATAGGGTCCTGCTAGCCCAAGATCCATTTGGTGAGGTCAGAGAGCAACAGGAATCCCAAAGGGAGATGGATGTGTCTGTCGCTAATGATGACTTTCATCTTCAGGTGCAAGGGCTCACCACTAGGGTACCAAAGGTTTTGGGAGGCATATCCAGCCTCCGAGAAGCCACCTTTACAATTAAACTTCTGCCTTGTTGCAGAGAGTGACTGGCTGCATCCTCTCCAACGTCAACACCCCCTCTATGACCCCCGTGATTGGACAGCCCCAGAACGAGTCTCCACAGCCCATCTACCAGAACAACAACAACAACGTTTCCAACAAGCCCACTGCAGGTAGGTGACACTGGGGAGGGAGAGGAGCCAGACACCTGTCCTGACACACATCCTGAGGTATTAAACACTTGATCAGATAGGTCGAGCGCTCCCAAGCTACTCCAGCATGTCCTCTTTCACTGTTAATGGTGGAACAGGCCCTTCTCCTCCTCACAATTTTTTGGCATGCTGGCACTACTGGAGATGGGCAATTGCAGGATGCTTGTGCTCCTTGCGGCCCCAGGACCCCCAAGACTGACTGGAGGCAACTGCTTCATGACTCAATACTTACTTTTTTTTTGGTTTCTCACAAATTAAACAGAAGATTTCTATACCTCCATGTTAAGCCAACCCATATCCATGTTCCTAATAAATAATAGAATCATTAAGGTTGGAAAAGAACTCTAAAATCATCTAGTCCAGCCATCAACCCACCACCACCATGTCTACTAAACCACACCCCTAAGTGCAACATGTTTCTTGAACACCTCCAGGGAAAGAGACTCCACCACCTCCCTGGGCAGCCTGTTCCAGTGCCTGAAAACAGCCCAGCTCCCTCTTCTCTCCTGGCTGCATATTTCCTGTTCTTCTCTGCTCCAGATGAAAAGAACAATCATTATATTTTTTGGCTGACCTGTGTGAGCTCTCTCAGGAGGCTCCTAGTGCCCAAGGGATATTTGGTTATTTGAAGGCTGAGCCACCTGCCAGAGGAGATGTGGGAGCTGCTGTCCCCATGCACAGGAGCATCCCATGCTCCATGCAGCTGGTCAGTCATGAATGAAGCCTCTTCCCATCTTACTTTCCTTTTTATCTGCCTTCAGCAAAGATCCTGGGGAAGGTGGGAGAAAGCCTGAGTCGGATTTGCTGTGTTCGCCCGCCCATGGAGCGCTTCACCTTTGTGGGTAGGTACAGGAGTCCAACATCACTGCCACCTGTATCCCTCCCCAGCACTCCCTGCCAGGCACCAACACCTCTCTTCTGCTTCCCCCCCCAGATGAAAATGCCAACTTGGGAACAGTGATGAGATACGAGGAGATTGGTGAGTACTCAGTCTCCCACCAGCACTCAGCACCACCAGAAACCTGGTGGCAAGCGAGAGACGCTTGACCGTCACCACCCCTGGCACCAGGCAGCAGGACTTGGGGCTGAAGTGGGAGCAGTGCTGAGCTGTGACTCCCTTGAGCAGAGCAATGGGATGGCAGCAGGGGATGATGTATCTGCTCAGCCCCTTTTGCCCCCATCTCTGAGCTGTTCTGCTTCCTTCCTTCAGAACTCCGCATCCTCCTGCTCTGTGGCAGTGACCTGCTGGAGTCCTTCTGCATCCCCGGCCTCTGGAACGAGTCTGATGTGAGTCACTGCTGGGGCCCCTTGCTCCCCTTCCCCAGGCTTAATCCCTCCTGCTCTGCTGCCTTCTGGGATCTGCCCAGGTCCTCCAGGATTTCAGGAGCCATCCCTGCTGTCCCCACCACTCCCAGCCCTTGCCTCCCCTGCAACAGCAACATGGGTTTCTGCAGCCAAGGCACCAACACTGCCCAGGTTCCTGGCCCCTAAACTTGTACACAGTCACATGGAGTCACAGGTGCTGCAGGGTAGCTGTCTCCTCAGATATTTTGAAGGATCCACTTGCACTTGTTTTCTCTTGGAAGGAAACTATCTAATAGTTGCATATCCCAAAAGAGCAAGGTGTGGAGGAAGGAAAGTAGGGATTTATAAAAGATAATGTAAAAGAAGTGTTGCCCCGTCATTAGAAATCTGACATTTTAAACCATATCAGCAGCTTGCACTTAATAAAAGAACTAAAAATAGTAATAATTTAAAAAAATAAGAAAATAAATAAAAAAAATGATTTAAGAAAAGAATTAAGGTCATCTTGACTCCTCAGACAGACGCTGCCTGACATTGTCTCACGTGTGGGCAAACCACCTGCAGTAATGGCTACAGTGAGGCTGGTGGAGAAAGCAGGTGTCTGAAACCACATCCACATGACAGAACACACGAGAAGTGATGGAGAAGACACTTTTCCCCTCCCTTGCTAAGGCAGATCTAACCTGCAGATGGCAAATGACCTCTCAGAGATGGCCAGCTCCGTGTTTGGCTTTGATGTTCGTGCTTTCATGGAGTCCCACTAGGATTCAGGCACAGATCAGTGCAGGGAGATGAGCCCATATCAAACAGCAGTCCTAGAGTGACCTGCTCACCCCCTTCTGCGCTCTGAATCACAGACAATGACTACTGGAAATAAGAAATGCTTCAATTAGCACTGGACAAGCCACTGTCTCCCAGTGCTGGTGGGAGCAGGCTGCTCCAGCAAGGACCATGGTGCAGGGATCCATGCTTCACTCTTGGGCTGCCAGGAAACCTCTTCCCCTCCATCCCGAGGAGAACATGGCCACTGTGATCCAGCCACAGAGCAGCATCTCTGGGGCACTAGCCAATAATAATGTGAACAGAAAGAAATCCAGGAATGAGGGGCTGTAGAGACAACATGTCTGCTGCAGCTGCTGCCTCCTTAACTCCAGTCTCCAGTGAGGCAGAGTTCATGTCGTCCTCAGGCAACATCTGCTGCTGCTGCCCTTACTGCCATGACAAGTTCTCCCTGAAGCCTAACTTCAACATTCATTAACAGAATTTAACCCTGTTCCTTTTTGTTTCATCTACCACAGATCATTCCTTGTGTCACCACCACCACTTCTTAATAAATCCAAGTTTCTGCCAAAGGTTGTCCAAAAGAGAGTAAATTTGAGCCTAATTCCATCCAGACCTTTGCCAAGCACTCACAGGGTGTGCAGCTCAGTTTGGGGAGAGGGTTGGCGGATAGTGGCAGATTTTGAACTGGGAGGCTGTGAAAACCATCTTTGGGTTATTCCAGATGGAGGTGATCGTTGGGGAATTTGGGATTGTGGTGGTCCCCCGGGATGGAGCAGACCCCGACCGGATCATGAACCACTCCTCAATACTCCGCAAGTACAAAGTAAGTGGATTCATTCACGGCTGGGGAGCTGGGGAATCACAGAATATCCTGAGTTGGAAGGGACACACAAGGACCATCGAGTCTGACCCCTGTCCCCACACAGCACCCCTCAAACCCAACCCCTGTGTCTCAGAGCGGTGTCCAAACGCTCCTTGAGCTCCAGCAGCTCAGGGCCGTGCCCGCTGCCCTGGGGAGCTTGTTACATGCCCACTGCCCTCTGGTGCAGAACCATTTCCTAACCCCCAGCCTGACCCTCCCCTGACGCAGCTCCACGCCGTGCCCTCGGGCCCTGTCGCTGTCCCCAGAGAGCAGAGCTCAGCGCCTGCCCCTCCGCTCCCCTGGGAAGGAGCTGCAGGCCGCCATGAGGCCTCTCCTCAGCCTCCTCTGCTCTGGGCCCAACAAACCGAGGGCCCTCAGCCATTTCTCACACGCCTTGCCCTCCAGACCCTTTACCATCTTTGTTACCCTCGCCTTTGCCCTTTGCTGCACCCCTTCCATGAGATGATACCTTCTTGTGGGCCTCAGAGCTCCGCCAGCCCCACCAACATCTCACACGTCACAGAACCTGGAGACTCCCCTCTTAGTTTTGCTCCAGCTGCTAACTGGGATCAGCAATGGGACCACCAAACAGCAGCCCCCCATGGTCAGCCAGGCACTGGTGGGGCAGACACACAGTTTGGGGCCATCCCTTTGCCCCTCTTGACTTTCTTTCCCCACAGAACAACATCCTGGTGGTGAAGGACGACTCTAACCACCCCATGTCGGTTGTCAGCTCCACCAAAAGCAGGTGGGTGATGCTGAGGGCCTCCCCGCTATCAGGGTGTCCCCAGCCAACCCCTCCATTCATGGGGACACCACAGTATTCCCAGCCCCTGATCAGGAAGCCCTAATTCCTGGAAGGGGGCCACCCAACCACTCACATGTGCTCTGATCCCTCCTCTTCCCTTGCTCCCCCAGACTGGCCCTGCAGCACGGGGATGGACACGTTGTGGATTACCTCTGCCAGCCCGTCATCGACTACATCCTCAAGAGCCAGCTCTACATCAACACCTCCGGCTAAGCGCCAGAGGCCCTGCAGTGAAACAGCCCTGTTGTCCCACAACCCTACGGCCCTCCATCACACTTTTCTCTCTCTGTGTCTCCATCTCTCTCCCCACCCCATGGCCTTTCACTCCCGGCGCCGATGATCCGTAGTGCAGCAACATCCAGGGAATGGCGGCACGGCCCCACAGGGAATGGTTTGGTCTCTCTCTTTTTGGGAACTGCCCTCCCCGTTGTATGCGGGGAGGGAGGGGGGCAGAGATGTGCTCAGTGTGCTCGTTGGGGGGCAGATCCATCCCCCCTCCCAGCATGTCATTGGGAAATGGTCCCCCTGGTCCATCCTCCCAGCATGCTCAGAGCAGAGGCTTCCTCTTTGCCGTCATCTTACCATATCTAAGCTCAATAAATCTAGGCGGACTTTTTTTTTTTTTTTTTTTAATTGAATAGTTGTAGTGCAATCCCCTTGGACCTCTCACCACAATGCCCTGCTTCCCAATGAATCCTGGCAGGCAGTGAGCGGGAGGTTCTGTGCCCTACTGCAGGTGGACCCCCTCAGGCCAGAACTGCAACAACCCCGCCACCAAAATCCTCCTCTTGGCCCTCAAAAATCATGGAGATCGTACTTCTGAAAGGGCAAGCATTGCTGCCAAAACTTGACTTATTGGGGAGAATGTTGTGTCTCACCTTTCCTTGGCTGCAACTGAATCTAACCCATCTCAAGGCAAGGGGTGATGCCCTTCTCCAGCCCCATGTCAGAGGGGACAGCCCACAGCCCCTAGAAAGGGACCTGCCTATTGTAAGGCCAAGAAGAAAGAGAGGGAGAAGAGGGAGAAAGCAAGAGATGGCCCAAAGCCAGTGATGAGAACTGCCCCAGGCCTGGCTGAGCTGCATGGGGTTGGGTCCATCCTCCAGCCTCCAGCTCTCCATTGCTGTCTGCAAACTTCCCCTTTTTCCCTCTACTCCTGCTCTCTTCCTGTCCTTGAAGAGTTCATTAAATGCATGATATTTTTGCCCTTCCAAACTGGCTTTGGATACTTCACATGTCTCTTGGGACAAGCCAGTCTCCTGCTTTTCTGCCTGCGATGTGCCCTGTGGAACTCACTCAGCCAAATGCCGAAAACAGGGCATGTAACATGGAGAAAAGGAAATGATTCAAGTTCTGTGGAGACAAGGGTTACTTGAGTGGGCCGGCCATCCGAGGGTGCAAGGACCTTGCTTGTCCTGATGGCTCAGCCTCTTGAATGATGACAGCCACAGGGAGGAAAGTGCAGTCCTACATTCCTCCTCACCTTTCCGCCACGTTTTGCTCCTTCTAACCTTGCATCTCTGTAGCTCTTGGACATCTGTCCATTCCCCACAGATCCGGGCTGATGAGGCTTAGGGAAGCCTCAGCACCTTGCTGGTCCCCGGCATGGGGCAGTGTTGTGTCGACACACGTGAAGGCTGAGGCTCCTCCAGGGTGTTTCAGGGAAAGAGCTGATTTTTTTTTTTTTTTTTTTTTTGTCTCTTTCCTAAACATCTACAAAGAGTCTCCGGCTGCTCTTTGGAATCTTCAAAGATGAGACTTTGCACTGGTTGGTGAGACACTGGACACTGCTGTCCTTCATGCTGTAAATGTGCCACAGCCCCCTCCAGAGAAGGCAGCTGGCATCTCCATAACAGCAGAAGCTTTGGGCAAAATGACACAGTCTACACACACAAGGCCGTTGCAGCATACAAACCGAACCCTGCAGCTCCAGCCCTGCTATCTCCAGGCCGTTGTGTACATACCTTGAGGGGTGTGGGGATATGGAGACCCCAAACCAGTGAGGGTGGCCAGAGCATGCAGGAATCTGCATGCAGGGACAGCTCTTCTCCAGGGATGTCCTCAGCAAGTTGGAGCTGGCAGCCCACATCCTGCTGAGCCCCCTTAGCTAACACTTCGGCAGGTTATAGCTGCATATCCCATCCATAAACACGCAACCTACGTAAGCTGACAGCTAGACTGCTCTACACCCATTGCCCTTGCTGTCCCTTTTCAGCCTGTTTTTCCTGTCCACCCCAACACAGGAGTTTGTTCCAGATAACAGCCTCAGACACCACCCGTGTTTCTTAGCTCCAAGCTGAAGGAGAAAACGCAATGTTGGAAACCAGCCTCCAACACACACACATACACAAAGGGATTTGAACATCTGGGAGAAGTGCAGCAGCTTTGAAGAGGGAGGATGGTGGATTTCAACAGAGGAAAAGACAATGGAAAACCAAAAGAGGAGATTAAAAAGCAGTGAAGGTGGCAAGTCTGAGAGCAAGCTCAGAGCCCCTTCTCCCTCCCTCCCTCCCTCAGGTACACGAGATGGGACGTGCGGGAGCCAGCTGGCTTTCAACCTCATTGTGGTTAGGACGGCATGCCTTAGAGACGTAGCGTTGTGATAGGGACGATGAATATATTCTGTCTTACTAGTCTTATCTACGCCTTCATGTATCCGCTCAGTAACACTCACAGAATGGGGCGAGGATGGGGAGGGAGGGGGGTTTGTTACAATGGTCAATGGTGGGACTGGTTTGGAAAATGTCTTTGGGTGGGTACGGAAAAACTCATCTCCTGAGATCAATGCAGACGGAGGGGAGGTGAGCAAGGGGGTTTCCAGTGTGTGGGTGGGGTGGGAAGAAGCTCATGGGTTTGGGTTTTTGAACCTCCAATTTTAAACAGTGGGATTTGCTGAATGAGAAATGAACTTCAAATGCCTTTTGGAAAATAAAAAGTGGGGCGGGGGGAAGGTTTGAAGTTGCCATGCCACCGATCTCACTTTTGTGAAAGGTTTTGGAGCCTAAATTTTTTTTTCTTCTGTTGCTATATAAAGAAAATGGTCATTGACAAAAGAAAAAACTTTATCAGCAAAATGTTTAAATTATGTAATAAACAAAACAAAAGAAAAAAAATGCAACTGGTGTTGTCTTTCCCTGCTGCTGTGTTGCATCAGCCCCAAGACAGAGTCAGTCAGAGGAGCGCAAGCTGCTGGGAGAACTCGTGGTCAATCTTGCCCAAAACACGGTGCTGGAGGAGATAAACCAGCAGGCAAGAGCCAGCCAGAAGTATTTGGTATTTATTGGCCTCCTCCCTCTCAAAAAAACCAACTCACAGAAGAATGAAGTCAGGTCCACAATACCTGTCCTATGCTGTACAATGGGAGAAGGAATACATGCCAGAGGCAAGAATATCGCACTTAAATACAAATATAACACGGACAATTATTCAGTAAAACCGTACCAAGCAAAAGCACGGGCAGTGCTTTAGCAGAGACCCAGAGCTAACTAGGGCTGGTAAGTCCCCAGAGTGTCCCCTCTGCCCAGGACCCCCTCCTTCAACACCTGCAGGTCAGGTGCCTTCAGCAAGGTTGGTTTTCAGCGTCTGAGAGCTCTGGGCTCTTTTTCCCCTGAAATGGTATCTAAAGCAAGCTGGAAGTAGTGTCAGAATGGAGGTGGGCCCACAGGAAAGCAGTGGGTGGGTGAAGGGAGCGCTGATAGTCTGCAGTTCTTCCAGGCTCTGCTCAGGAAAGACTTACAGTAGAAAACCCCTGCGCACAATGACTCAAGTCTAGCACACTTTGGGGAACAGCCAGCACCATGCATGTGGGATGGGAGGGAATGGGCAGCACCAAACTAGAGGTGGAGATACATTCGAGAGATTTTCAGGATTGTTAAACAGATCAAATTAGGATGCTGGCACCGCAGTTCTCATGGCATTTTTGGCTGCAATCCCCCAAAGAAAGCTCCTGTTCCTGGGACAAGTGCCACAGGATCCTGAGTGCTTGTGTGGAGCAGACACGACCTTGCTTTTCTTGGGCTTGTGGATACCCAGGAAGCTGCCTGGGACAAAACTGGGCTTGCAAGGAAAGCTTGTGCTCGAGTGCATTTCTGTCTGTGATGCAAGGGCGACCTGTGTTTGCCCAGAGAGAGCTTTGACAAGGAAACCATCCCTCAAGGGCTAGGCAAAATAAAAACCACCTGCCTGAGAAGCCTGGTGGAGGACCTGCAGCGTTATGAAAAGGGTCACCAGCAGCACCTGCTGCTGAATCCCTAAGCCACAGCCAAAGTGGCACCAGCCCCACTCCCAGCAGGTGTCTCTCCTGAAACTGAGGGACGGATCACTTTGAAAAACCAGGGACTCTCCAGGGCCAGCGTGATGTGAACTTCAGCTGCGACACTCACATGAACCTCAGGCGCCACGCCAAGCTGCAGGGTAAAGTTAGGTTCAACAGAACCAAGCACAGCTGGTTCTGCCGGGCCTGGGGAGCAGCTGGGTCCAGCTTGCCTGCCGTCAGCCTGCCACATGCTGCAGCCTTCCAGGGCAGGCTCAGGGTAGCTCGATGGCTTTTGTGTTGTAGCAGCCAGGAGGAAGGCTCCTCTGGATATCCTCCAGGTTCTTAATGTCTGCCAGGATCTCATCAATGCTGATGTCCAGTTTCTGTACCCGGGCCTTCTGCAGCGCGGCTCTTTGCTCCAGCTCTGACATCTGCTCCTTCAGCTGGTTGGTTTTGGTTTTGGCTTTACCAAAATTTAGCTCAAGCTGTTTCAGGCCTTCCTCATCCACAGCACCGGGCTGGTCTGTCGCACAGGAGGAAAGCAAGGGAGAGGGAACCACAGATGGAGGTGGAGAACTAGGTCTTCCCAGGTACCTCAGCTCCACCCTGCTCTCCAGCCCATCCGTGGGTGTCAGCTGGGACAACTTCGCCACAAAACACTCAGTGCCCCCACCCAGAGCCCAGTGGTGACCTGATTTCAGCTACACGCCCCAGTAACATGGCAAAACCTACTCATCAGACGCAGCAGATCTTCCAGGGCTCTCAGTGTCTCCTGCACGGCTACCCCTGCCTGGCCAGCCTTGGCGTGGATGCTTTGAGCTTCCTGGGCCGTCTGGAGAAAGCAAGGTGAAAGCTGTAAGGCAAATTCCTGCCCAAAGATCAACAGCGAAGGGGGCATGGCGTGGGAGCCAGGGACCCACCTCCTGTATCATGGCAGCATCTGCCTCAACCTCTGAGAGCTTGCTCATGAATTCTCTGTCCGTTTCTTTGGCCTCGTGCTGCAGGGCTCCCACAGCCTTCTCCAGGGCGAGGACACCATCAGCCGTCTTGTTTGCCTCCAGCCTCAGCCGCATGATCTCCTGGGGAAGACAAAGACACATTGCTCAGGGGCAGAGCACAGCTGCAATCACTCTGGATGCACTGGGACATGGAGCTGGTGGGGACTGGTTCCTTCCTCGGACTCTGGGACCAGAAAGAGGTGGCTATAGCAAGGTGCCACAAAGATGCCCATGGGACCCATTTCTTTTATAACCACCTCGGGTGTCTCTACACAATCCCACATAGACAAGTCAACACAGAAGTCAATGCATCAGGGCCACCATGAAGATGGCTGGAGTCACCAGCCATCTGCTTCTCCACGGCTTGTCCTTCCAAACCCCTTTCTGCCAGCAGTGGCACCAGGGCCTGCCCTCACCCGCTGGATCCCAAAGGTGATCTCCTTCGCTTTCCCCGCTGTGCTGCTGGCTGCCTTGGATTCAGAAGCAGCATTGCCCAGGATGGCTTCAGCTCTGTCTGTCTTCTCCCTGGCACTTGCTACCATGCTGCTGATGAGTGGAAGCCTCCTCATAGCATCTTCAGCTTCCCTTCTCCTGTCATCTGCCTGCAGGTTAAACCCTGAAAGAAATGCATGTGAAAATGAAGCAGCTTTATATTTGTGAGAACGCATGACGGACAGAGAAGGAAGGGCTTTCCTCCAGTGCTGGCTTGGTTTAGACACCTTCCAGAAAGTCTGGTCACGATGGGGACAGCACAGTAAAGAAAGCAGGTGAGCAACTGCCAGTGAGGACTTCCTATGTGTGTTTTCCCCTTCTCATAGGAGCTGCTGGACTGGCTGGGGCACTGAGATGACCACTGGGCCTTAAGAACACATTTTCCCACAGCAGGTCCAACTCAAAGCAGCGTGTGATGCTCCCACCCTGCTCTGGAGCACATTTCTGGCAGAGGCCATCAGCAGCCCTCTCAGCAGCAACATGATGCTTGGGTTCAAGGGAGAGATCAGAAGGAGAAAATCACCCCGCAGGCTCTTCAGGATCTGTTCCACTTCATAAAAGGTGGCATTGCCAGCGCTCACGGCTTGCAGGGCTGTGCTCCTGGCCAGGTTGGCTCGGGACAGCAGCTGGGTCAGCGTCTGCAACAGACCAAGGGGACACAGTGAGGTGAAGGACGTGGCACAGGAGTGTCCCAGAGCAGTCACAAGAACCACAACTGCCGTCTGCAAGGCGCCATGCTGAGAGAAGACCCACAAGCATATTTCCATATGCCTGCTGTTGGCCCTGAGTCCAGGTTACCACAGCCTGATCCATCAGCAGAGGCTTCTGTGAGTGCTCCTCAACTGGCTCAAGCCACTGTGAGCCCCCATAGCTCAGATCTTTCCTGGAGCAGGTCCTTAACCTGCCTCACATGGAAGAGGCGTGCTGGTGTGAGCCTGAACCAGCAGCTCTGGGCACGTGGGGCATCAATCCATGTCCTACCGCTCTCTCGCCTTCTCCTCTCTGCAAGAGCTGCTTGATGTCCTCTTCCCAGAGGCCCGCGCGGCTCTGCAGCTGCCTGTACTGTGCCATGTACATGTCCACCGTGCTCAGGAGAGTGCTTGCATTCTGCTTCAGCCGGGCTGCCTCCTCCTGAAACACAAAGATGGGGAACTGCCCTGGGGGCCCAGGGTCATTGCAAGAGCAAGGGATGCTCGTTTCTCATACTGCAGCCTGCTGTAGGGGCACGAGGATGAGGAATGGGATAGCCAGCGCCTGCCCAGCTGGGGTGTGGCCCTGGGAAGGGCTGAGCTGCTGGAAAGTTAGAAAGGAGGGTGCAGGGCAGAATGAAAGGGCATGTCCTTGTCCCACAGGGACAAAGCCCTCACCTCAAAGGACCCGAAACTGGTCTTCGTCAGGCGGGACAGGGAACTGAGGAGCATCAGGCTGCTCTGATGAGCCTTGTCTGCCTCAGAGGCTGTCCTGTCAGCATCAGCCTCCAGGCTTCCAGCCAGCGACTTCAGCTCCTCATACCTGCAAGGAAAGAAGAGCAAACCCAGGGGATAAACCCAAGCCCTACCATTCTGTCTCCAACTGCACATCTCTGAAACGTAACCAGGGAGGCAGGGAACGGGGCATGGAGGTTTCTCCGCACTGAGACATGACTACGAGCACTCCCTGAACTTACTTCTTGAGCAGCCCTTGCAGGGAGCCAGGCGCCGCTGCCTCCCCGCTCACGGCCGCACGCACCAGCTCCAGCGCCTGCCACGAGTCGTCCTGCGCCGCCTTCGCCGCTTGCTCAATGATGTTGGCCGCCTGCATGTGGCTGAAAGGCACGGGGGGATCGCTCAGGTTTCCTCCTTCAATCTCCTTTCTGCTTTTAT